>JARBWK010000008.1:31028174-31041288 GCA_030556195.1 Anolis apletophallus | reverse complement strand
AGCTCTTCCTTTAAGCACAGCTCCCACAGCACGCACTGCTGCCTTCACTTGGGTACAAGTGTCCATAATCTTGCATGTGATCGCCAACTGCCGCCACAAAAAAGGCCACTTTACATGCCTCACCATCAAACTCCACACGGAGCGGATCCTTCCTTGGACGAATATCACCCCCCAATTGGGGTCTCCATTCTCCTGCTCCATCTCTTCCGGGCATCTGGGCACCAGGCTGGGGTCTCCATCCTCCAGATCCATCCCTCTTGGGCACCTGAATACCTCTTCCCAGTCCTACAGCTTTAGGCTGGACTGAAACCCCTTCATTCACCACTCTCAGCCTGGCACCACCATATGCTGCTCCTCGCGGAACTCTGACTGGGCATCAACCCCCACACTCCCGAAGGAGATCTAGGATGGGTTTCAACCCTCTCACTGTCCATCCAAGAATAACGCGTAAAATCGCCTCCCTCAGGCGGCCCCACATAGAATCTTGGTTCTTAAACATCTGCTGGGACATTCGCTGTCTGACAGTTGAGTTCAGACAATCAACTGTCAATAAGCAATATTTCTAACATTAGTTAATATAATAATAAATAATGTTATGCTATCCAAATTCATGAGAAACCTTCTCAATTAATTATCAATTTAACCATGAAATAGAGATAACGATTAGTCATCAATAATAATATTATTAATAATATTAATTGATAATAATTAATATTAAATATCTTCTAATTAAATTTTTATAGTTATTGTACGCTAGTCAAAGAAATATTAAAAAGAATATTGGATAAGAAATATTATACGCTAGTCAAAGAAGTATTAAAAAAATTAGATAAGAAATATTAGACAAGATTCCTAGCTGTCGCAACGACGGCGGATAAAAGGATCTGAGGTGGCAGCCCCTCCCACTGGCTATATATGCTGGAGGGGATGTGGGCGGGGCTTCCATTTAAAGAGATATTAGCTTTTAAAAGATTCCGAACTGTCCGCGCAGGCGCGGGAAATACCATAAGTACGATTCACAGGGACCACTCAGGGAACTTCAGTTACTGGTAAGCAACCAATATTTCTTAAACATCTGCTGGGACATTCGCTGCAATGTCTTCTCCAAAGCCGCAACTTTGCATCCCAACACCTCCACTTCCGTGGGAGAACTCGGCTCAGTAGTTTCACTCCCAGTCGCCTCTCTGGACTTACTGTGCACCGCCGCAGCTGCACCCTGGAGTCGCACTGGATCCATGACAAGCTTCCCTGGATCCCTCACGAAGAATATGTCCCTCCTGGAGCAGCCGCACGCCATGCTGACGCCGTTTCTCCGACCCGATCAGGGAGGCCAACCTCATCCATAGTATTCCACCCCATTCCAAAGTACATCTTTCATGGAGTGCTCCAGTAACATAATCCCAGCTTTCCACATATTCCTCCGCCTCTTGCATAAACCTCTCCATTCCTGGGAAAGTTTCAGGGGCTTCAGCTTCTGTCAGGAACTTCAATGCTTTCCAGTAAAGACGCTACAGAACTGCTGCTTCTTCCAGTGGTAGTTTATTGAAGACACAAAACCTATAAAGCTGAAGCACCCGCTTCCCATCACCACAATCCTTATATACTAATCCCTCCCCATGCAATGCCTGGAGAGGGTTGCATCCTGACTCAGCAATCCCAGTGAGCCTTTGCATTACCCAGAGTTCCCTGGGTATTACATCATACCCCAGAGTCTTATCTAGACCAAAGGTCATAGTCCCAGTATATTCAACTGCAAAGAAATGGAGCAAAGTTCATGGTTGAGTCATCCCTCTCTGACTCAGCAACTCAGGTGAAAGTAGTAGGCTCATGGCAGGCTGGGATCTGTCTCTGGCCCCAGGCATAGAGATTCTAGCCCTGACACCTTGCTTGGTCATGAAACCCCACTGGTGACCCTTGGGCAGGTCACAGTCCCTCCGCCCCAGAGGAAGGCCTTGCCAACTCTCTTCTGCACAATTTGTGCCATGAACCCCTGTGATAGATTCACCATAGGAAGGCAGACAGCTTCAACAACCAAGCTTCAACACTAAAAACCTTCTCATGCGACCAAGTGCTTAGAGAGGATGAGGTGTAGAATATCATCATTCTAGAATGGAAATGGTCTGTCACTTTGGCTCTGCTGGCTTTTAAATTTGTGTATTTAACTAATTACACACTTTTTATCTTGTTTATCTTGTTCTTTGTTTGTTTTCCTTAAATTAGGTGTGGATTTGTAATTCTGTTGTTATCAGTTTTGGTAATGTTTTATTATTTTTAACATGGATGCTGATTTGTTTTGTGGGACCTGGGTGACTTTGGTTATTTTGTTCTTCGTTCAGCACCTTACAGCATTGAATGTTTGCCTACTGATTGTAAACCACCCTGAGTCTGTATGGGGATATAGGGTGGGATTTAAATAAAGTTTTATTATTATTATTATTTTAAGAGAAAATCCACCTTTAAAAATAAAAATAATAAAATTCTATCATAAGAATACATCAATATATAATATCAAAATGATAAATAAAAATAATACCAATAGGATAAACATATAATAATGCATATTATAATAAACAATAAATCACTATAATATATAATAATAGCAATTATAATAAACAATACACAATACTCAAGCAATAAATAAACAGGGTTGTTGTGAATTTTATGGGCTGTATGGCCATGTTCCAGAAGCATTCTTTCCTGACGTTTCTCCCACATCTATGGAAGGCATCCTCAGAGGTTGTGAGGTCTATTTGGAACTAGGCAAGTGGGGTTTATATATCTGTGGAAAGTCCAGGGTGGGAGAAAGAACCCTTGTCTGTTTGAGACAAGTGAGAAATAAATAATAAATAAAAATAAATGTTGCAATTGGCCAGCTTGATTAACATTGAATAGCCTGGCAGCTTCAAAGCCTGGCTGCTTCCTGCCTGGGGGAATCCTTTGTTGAGAGGTGTTAGCTGGCCCTGATTTATTCTTGCCTGGAATTCCTTTGTTTTTTTGAGTGTTCCTCTTTATTTACTGTCTTGATTTTAGGTTTTTTAAAATACTGGTAGCCAGATTTTGTTCCTCCTTTCTGTTGAAATTGTTCACATACTTGTGGATTTAAATGGCTGCTATGCAGAGTGCCGAGCATTTCTGTGTTCTCAAATACTATGCTATGTCCAGGTTGGTTCATCAGGTGTTCTGCTATGGCTGACTTCTCTGGAGGAATTAGTCTGCCTTTCGTGTTCCTTGATTCATGTTTGGGCATTGCTGCATTTGGTGGTCCCTATGTAGATGTGTCCACAGCCCCATAGTATATGGTAGACTCCTGCAGAGGGATCCCTCTTGTCTTTGCTGAACGTAGCATTTACTGAATTTTCTTAGTGGGTCTATAGATCGTTTGTAGGTTGTGTTCCTTCATCAGCTTCCCTATACGGTCAGTGGTTCCCTTGATGTATGGTAAGAGCACTTTCCCACTTGCCTCAAGCAGACAAGTTATTTATCCTACCCTGGACATTTCAGACATATAATAAACCCCACTTGCCTAGTTTCCAACAGACCTCACATCCTTTGAGGATGCAGGCGAAACGTCAGGAGACAGGGCCGTAGCCAGGATTTTGATTCGGGGCTGAGTTTGGTTCGGGGGCTGAGACTGGGTGGAAGAGGGTCTACCCTAGCAAACCTTTTGTATTGTTATCCCAATAACCCCATTAATGTGGGATATATAGGAGCATGGTGATCAATGAGCACCTTGAAATAATGTACCAGGGCCTTTTCACGGACCACCTTGAGAATTTGGGGGGCCCCCTGGCTACCCCTGGCTACATGCCTGTCAGGAGAGAACACTTTTGGAACATGGTCATACAGCACGGAAAACTCACAGCAATCCACTGAATAGTGGATGTTTGTATGCAGGACCATCACCAGAAAAATATTTCGGAGGGTGTGTGTGGGTGTGTGTGTGAGGGGGAAGGAAGGAGGGAGAGAGGGAGGGAAGGAAGGAAGGAGAAAGGAAGGAAAAGAGAAAGAAGGAAGGAGAAAGGGGAAGGAAGGAATGGGGAAGGAAAGACGGAAGGAAGGAGGGAGGGGGAAGGAAGGAAGGAGGGAGAGAGGGAGGGGGAAGGAAGGAGAAAGGAAGGAAGGGAGAGAAGGAAAGAAGGAAGGAAGGAATGGGGAAGGAAAGACGGAAGGAAGGAGGGAGGGGGAAGGAAGGAAGGAAGGAGGGGAAGGGGGGAAGGAAGGAAGGAGGGAGAGAGGGAGGGAAGGAAGGAGAAAGGAAGGAAGGGAGAGAAGGAAAGAAGGAAGGAATGGGGAAGGAAGGAGGGAAGGAAGGAGGGGAGGGGGAAGGAAGGGGAAAGGAAGAAAGGGAGAGAAGGAAAGAAGGAAGGAGGGAATGGGGAAGGAAGGAGGGAAGGAAGGAGGGAGGGGGAGGGAAGGGGGAAGGAAGGAAGGGAGAGAAGGAAAGAAGGAAGGAAGGAGGGAATGGGGAAGGAAAGACGGAAGGAAGGAGGGAGGGGGGAAGGAAGGAAGGAAGGGAGGGGAAGGGGGAAGGAAGGAGGGAGAGAGGGAGGGAAGGAAGGAGAAAGGAAGGAAGGGAGAGAAGGAAAAAAGGAAGGAATGGGGAAGGAAGGAGGGAAGGAAGGAGGGAGGGGGAAGGAAGGAGAAAGGAAGGAAGGGAGAGAAGGAAAGAAGGAAGGAATGGGGAAGGAGGGAGGGAAGGAGGGAAGGAGGGAGGGGGAAGGAAGGAAGGAGAGAAGGAAGGGGAAAGAAGGAGGGAAGGTGGGGAGGGGGGGAGGTGGGGAGGGAGGGAAGGGAGGAGAGAAGGAGGGAAGGAAGGAAGGAGGGAACGACGGAGGAAGGGAGGGAAGGAAGCAAGCGGGTAGGCCAGGCCTTCCCTTGACTGACACGGAGGAGAGGCCCCGCCCCCCTGGGCGCTAGGCCACGCCCCCTCCGCCGCCGCCGCCTCCTCCAACGTGGGGAAGTAAACAAGGCCCGGCCCTTCCACTTTCCAGAGGGGCGGGGGGAGTTGTGGCGCAGCAGGAATTCCCGCTCGGGCGCGGCCTGAGGGGAGGAGGAGGGGGGAGGAGGAGGGGGGAGGGAGGGGAGGCCCTGGCGCGCGAGGGCGGGCGGCGGTTGGAGGGCCGGGGAGGGAGGGAGGGGGAGGGGGGGATGCGCGCGGCTATTTCGGAGCGGGCGGCGAGGAGGGGCCGCGCTCTGGCCTGGGCCCGGCCTCCCCCGCGGGCCGCCGGGGCCTATAAAGCGAGGAGGATGCAGCTCTTCAGCACCGCCGTCGCTCACTACCCGCCGCCCGCCGCCCCCAACGCAGCCTCGGCAGGAGCAGGAGGAAGCCCCGGCGCGGACAGCAGCGGGGCCGGCGTCTCCTTCAAGGCCTCGGCGGAGGGCGCAGCGGAGGGCGCGAGCGACCCCTCGAGAGGAGGCAGCGGCAACAGCAGCAGCAGCAGCAGCCGTCCTTGCGACGCGGCCGCCATTATGCCCGCCTTCTCCTGCTTGGAGCTGCTCCCCGCGGCGCAGCAGAGGAAGCCCGCCATGATTCGCCGCCGGCCTTTGGAGAGAGCCGTGGAGCTGCCCTCCTGGCTGCCACTCGAGGGCGGAGAGGCCGCCATGACCACAGCCGCAGCAGCAGCCGCGCCGGGAGGGCCTTGCTTCCCGCCTCAGCCGGAGCCTAGCAACCGCGGCCTACGCTTCAGCGAGCACTGCCAGGCCTTGCAAGCGGCGGCCACCGCGGCAGCAGAGGCGCCTCCGCTGGAGGAGGGCCCAGGGCCAAGGCACCCCGAGGCCTCCTCCTCCGCCTCGCCCTCGCCGCCGCCTTCGAAGCTGGCGCTGTACTTGGCCGAGGTGGAGAAGCAGGACAAGTACCTCCGGCAGCAAGGCCGCTTCCGCTTCCACATCATCCCGGACGGGAACTGCCTCTACCGCGCCGTCTGCCAGGCCGCCCACGGCGAGCAGCGGCGCCACGGGGAGCTCCGCGAGCAGACCGTGCACTACATCGCCGACCACCTGGAGCACTTCGGCGCCCTCATCGAAGGCGACGTGGGCGAGTTCCTCGTCAACGCGGCGCAGGACGGGGCCTGGGCGGGCTACCCGGAGCTGCTGGCCATGGGACGCATGCTGGGCCTGGCCGTGCGCCTCACCACGGGCGGCCGGCCCGAGAGTCCCACCGTGGCCACCATGGAGCACGCCTTGCCCGGCCTCAGCCACAGCCACCAGCCCCGCCGCAGCATCTGGCTCAGCTGGCTCAGCAGCGGGCACTACGACGCCGTGCTCGACCGGCCTTGCGCCAACCCCGAGTACGAGGCCTGGTGCAGGCAGGCCCAGGCCCAGCGCCGCCGCGACGAGGAGCTGGCCAAGGCCATGGCGCTCTCGCTCTCCCGGATGTACCTCGAGCAGGGCCAGGGAGGGGCGCCGCGGCCGGGTCCTGACTCCAAGGCCAGGGACAGGCGGGAGGAAGGAAGGAAGGGCTCGCTCTGGAGGCCTTAGGACTTTCTGCGGGACCAGCTCAGGCTGACTGAAGCCTTGTCAGGCCCGGGCAAACTTGGGCCCTCCCTCCAGGTGGTTTGGACTCCAACTCCCACCATTCAAAACAGCCTCAGGCCCCTTCCCTTTAGATTCCAAACGTCTATAGCAGGTATAGGCAAATTTTGACCCTCCAGATGGTTTGGACTCCAACTCCCACCATTCCCAACAGCCTCTGTGTCAGCCAAGGGGAGGCCTGCCCGCTTGCTTCCTTCCTTCACTCCTTCCTTCTCTCCTTCCTTCTCTCCTTCCTCCCTTCCTTCCCCCTCCCACCCTTCCTTCCCTCCTTCCTTTATTTTCCTCTCAAGTATTGGCTTTGGACCCTCCAGATGGTTTGGACTCTCCCACCATTCCCAACAGCCTCCGTGTCAGCCAAGGGAGGCCTGCCTCCTTCCTTCCTCCCTTCCTTCCCCCCCCCTCCCTTCCTTCCCTCCTTCCTTTATTTTCCAAACATCTAAAGCAAGTATTGGCAAATTTGGACCCTCCAGATGGTTTGGACTCCACCCCCACCATTCCCAACAGCCTCCGTGTCAGCCAAGGGAAGGCCTGCCTGCTTGCTTCCTTCCTTCCCTCCCTCTTTCCCTCCTTTCTTCCTTCCCTCCTCCCTCCCTCCTTCCTCCCCTCCTTCCATCCTTTATTTTCCAAACATCTAAAGCAGGTATAGGCAAATTTGGACCCACCAGATGGTTTGGACTCCCAACTCCCACCTTTCCCAACAGCCTCAGGACTCTCCCTTTAGTTTCCAAACATCTAAAGCAAGCTTGGGCCCTCGAGGTGTTTTGGACTCCAACTCCCACCATTCCTCACAGCCTCCGGCCCCTTCCTTTCCCCCCTCAGCCGCTTAAGCAGGAACCTCTAAACACTAGCTTAAGCGGCTGAGGGGGGAAAGGAAAGGGCCTGAGGCTGTGAGGAATGGTGGGAGTTGGAGCCCAAAACACCCCGAGGGCCCAAGTTTGCCCATGTCTGATCTAAAGCCTTCAAAACTTTCTCTGGGGTTGGTATATCTTTGCCCTACAGAAGTGAAATGAATGGGAATACATTTTCAATGCCATGGGTTGGATGCAGACTTGACATCCTCCAAATCTGGAGCTTTTCTTCTCCCTGAAGCCCTGCACGCTCCCAACCTTTAGGTCTCTAGGCGTTTTGGACTACCAACTCCCAGTAATCCCAGCCAATTTCCCAGCAGTTAGGATTTCTGGGAGTTGAAGGCCAAAACATCTGGGGACTCAAAAAGGTTGAGAACCACTTGCTTAAGGATTCCTCTCCCAGCATCAAGCAGGCTTTGGAGGCTGCTAGTTTCCTTTCCTAGAATTACATTTGTATTATATTTTCAAAATCACAAAAAAGAGGCTTGAGGCTATTAGGAATGGTGGGAGTCAAGAGTCCAAAACACCTGGAGGGAGGGACTAAGTTTGCCCAGGCTTGGTCTGTATCAATACACACAGCTCTTTTGGCACAGTTGAAACAAAAAACGCAATCTGCGGTCTCTTAATGCCAAAAAAATAAGTCAGTAAGAGATCTGGTTTGGTTTTTGTTTTGTTTCCTTTAGGTTTTTGTTCCTACTCATGGCTTGTGGCCTAACAGTTGTTTTATACTGGCATTCAAAACAGGCATATACTATCTGTTAAAAACTGTGTTATTTTTCTTCTCCCGATGAACTGAAAGGAAGCCAATGATTTTCCAGATCGTCTTTTTCAAATAGGATGCAGTCAAGTTTAAATTGGTAACTTTTAAAGATGAATTGATTATTACTCTGCAGAGTGGGATTGTTTTTTTCTTCTTCTTCTTCCCAGACAGTTGAAACATTTTTCCCCATTTCCCTCCAAGAATGGTACAAAGAAAGAGCAATTGTGACTTTCTGGTGTTCAGTTGTTTTCTAAAGTAAACTGGTGTTTTCAGTTTTATTGCCACCTTATTTTGTTTGGATCCTCATCTACCAAAAAAATTACAAAGCTGGCTTCAATTTGTGAAGGACCTGCTGAAATTGTTCTTTAAGAATGGCCTTGATTTGTGGTCTTGTTTTTTTAATGGGTATACATGCTTCCTGCCTGCCTTCTGACAGCACACTAGCAGGTTCATTTTATCACATTTTATTCTTTAGATGTTTTCTAATGGCTAATAATGGGCTTGCTCTGGTATTATGTAAAAAATTTATACTAAGTTTATATGGTTTGCTGGGTCAAACATTCAAGGTTTTCAAGGTAAAAGCCACCTTCTTTAATTTCTAGTTAAATTGAAATGGCTAGATATATTTATTAAGTAATGGAGTTTGTACTTTTTTATTTTGTGACTTTTGAATTTATACTGTATTTGTATAATAGGAAAAATATTAGCTATTCTGAAATAAATGTATAGTTTTGCTTGGATTTCCACTTGTGTTTATTTCGTGAAATGATGACATTTCTTAATTAGAGAGGTTCAAAAACTGGGGTTGTAGCTCTCTCTAAGGGACCTTCCACACAGCCATATACCCCAGATTAAGTCTTCTCTACCAAAGAGCGCAAGCCCCTTGGTGACACAGCAAGTTAAACCATTGATCTTCTGAATTTGTTGACCAAAAGGTTGGTGGTTTGAATTCGGAGAGCGTGGTGAGCTCCTGCTGTTAGGCCTAGCTTCTGCCAAACTAGCAGTTTGAAAACATGCAAATGTGAGTAGATCAATAGGTACTGTCTCTGTGGGAAGGTAAAGGCACTCCATGCAGTCATGCTGGCTACATGACCTTGGAAGTGTTTACAACGCCGGCTCTTCGACTTAAAAATGGAGTTGAGTACCAGAGTAAGACACAACTAGATTTAATGTCAGTGGAAACCTTTATCTAAGAGTGCTGGTGCCTCACCAAACTAATTCCCATTATCTCTTAGCATTGAGCCATGACAATTAAAGTGATGTCAAACTTCATTAGTTCAGCAATGCAGATGCACCCTTGGTGAACCTTACTATCATCACTATGTTTGCTTCTTGGGAGTTTGGGGAGAAAGAACACGAGGTCATGACAGTGTTGTGCTATGGGAAATACAAGATAATCAACAAGATGGGTTTCTCTTTATTGATGAAACTGCATATTCCAGCTGTCTAGTTTGCTTGATAGAAAGAGTGATGGGAGAGGAATTACTAGAACCAATTACTGGTTTGTAATGTTGCTTTACCTATTTGTTTGCTAAATAATAGTTTGGAGATGATGACTGGTTTTGATGTCCTAACACAGAGTAACATGTCCTCTAAAGCAGCTGGGGCTAAGGATACCATATAGAACATGGATCATAGACACTTTTGCTTAATGTTAGTCCATTTCTGCAAGAGCAGCTAGTCTTGTGGAATAGTCTCTGAAGTGAATAGTGCCCACTGAAGTGTCCGATGTAATACCATGGGTTAGAATATATACTACAAGTTACCCCAAGATTTTGTTGCATTTTCTTAAAGTAACACCTCTAGTCAGAATTCTGGCTTTGGGGCCCTCATTCCTTCTTACCTTTGATGTACCTATATTTTTCTGTACTTTTAAATACTTTTGAATGGTAAATACTTGGGACTAGAAGTGCTTCTCATATCTGATTTTGGAATACTTGCATATCTTGGATATGGGATCCCAATCTAAACATAAAATGTATGTTCCATATATAGCTTATTCAAAAAGCTTGAAAGAAATTTTATACACACTATTTTAATGGTTTTATGCATGAAACAAATTTTCTTTGCACTGAACCACTGGAAAGAAAGGGTTTCCCTCTCTTAGTCACCAATGTGGACAGTTTTGAATTTTGGAATTCCAAATAAGGAATGTTCCACCCGTACAAAATAAACTGGGATTGGATCTCCTTTTAGAGTATTAAATTGTGATAGTTTACAATTTAATTTTGGTTGGTAGCCATCATTTGAGACTATATAATGTTGGACAAATAATACTGAGTTTCATGTAGTCTTGCGCACTGTGACTAATCTTTATACTTCCGACATGCAAGAAATGATGTTCTCAACCCCAAAGAGTATGTTTTGCCATTTTTCAAAACAGAGACTGTATTTAAAGTTTCGATTTCAAAGACACATAACTAACAACTAACTACACTGGTGGTAATTGCTATTACATCTTGAAATGAATTATGTAAGCTTAGTGGCCTGAACCTATTCATTTGAGATATTTGTCATAGTCCTCCCCTATACTTTCATAAAATATACAGCTCCTCATGAAGAATTGCACATCTCTACATAATAAGTTAAGGAGATTACTCTTCAGGGAAATTGAAAATATGACATAATACTTTTTAAAAATAAAATGTCTTTATTGAAGATTACAAAATATATAAAAGGAATTCACAAAAACAGAAAACCAATGAAGGTTTCCTCCAGAACAATATGCAGACGTTCCCCAGAGCTGTTGCGACTGGGTACGTAGAAAACAGAATAGAAACCATTTAGAAGAATAAGAATAAAGTAGAAGAGTTAGAAAGTGCAATAAAGATAGTGCCTGTGTGAAAGGAAACCGAAGGTTTGACGTTGCTGTCAATTTTCCATCGTGACTTCTGCGGGTGGTTGAACAGTCTTTAGATCTGCAGTAGTCTAGTACTTTTTGCCGGTGAAGTCTAGATTTGAAAGAAGACAAACTTAACCTATTAACATATCCAAATGAAGCTAGCAGTATAGAGACTTCTGCGGGGAGGAAAGGCCTCCTCAGCCCATAAAGATTTGGTTACCTATACTATTATTACTATAATTACTTACTTATCCAACCTTATGGTCTATATCCCCTTCACCCTAAGTTCTATATTCTTTTCCTTTTTGAAATAAGTCTGACCAGTCCCATTTTGTGCTTACTCCTCCCTTTTCCCCCTCCTCCCTCAACGCCTCAGTCAGGGCTTCCATTTGCACTGTATCCAATACTTTCAGCTGCCATTCCTCTATAGTGGGCTCCTCCTGGGACTTCCAATATTTAGCATAGACCATCTTGGCTGCTGTAGTAGCCAAGATGAATGTTCTCCTCTCTTTATTTCCCCAGGAGGGGTCCACAATTCCTAACAGGAATAATTCTGGGCTTCTCACCAGATCCTTCTTCAACAGCTTTTTCAGTTCTCGGTGTATCCCGCTCCAAAATCTATCCGCCTTGGGGCATAGCCACCATAGATGGAAGTCGGTACCTGCAGGCTGTTTTTTTTTACAATTCCAGCAGTCTGGATTGGAGTTCTTGTATATTTTGGATAGTTTATTTGGAGTTAGATACCACCTATAGATTAGTTTGGTCCAATTTTCTTTATAATTATGGCAATAGGAAATGTTGACATTCTTTTTCCATATGTCACTCCAGGTGTCCTCTTTAATTTTATAACCTATATTTCGGGACCATTGTTTTTTGTAGTTCTCCTCCCCCTTTCCTTCGTTGATCCATCTTAATAGGACTTTATAGATTCTTCCTACCTTTTTTGGTTTGTCATCAAAGATAATCTCTTCGATCTCATTTTTGGATTCTTCAAAACCATTTCTTTCATCTTCTCTAAATTTTCCCTTAGTTGTAGGTAGGGGAACCAATCTATTTCTTTGTCCTCATTTATCTGGGATTTGGGTCTTAATTCATACCTATTTCCATTCCATCTTAGAATATCATTGTATGTCAACCATTTCCTATTGTCCAATTGACGAATTTTAAAGGCTTCCAACGGGGACGACCACAACGGGGGTTTTGCTCCAAATTTTTTTTATACTTTACCCAGGTCTTTATCAGGGTGTTTCTTATACTATGATTTTTGAAGTTAGCATCGACCTTAAGTTTGTTGTAGTGTAGGTATCCATGAAATCCGAATCGCAGATCGAATCCTTCCAGGTCAAGTAACCTATCATTCTTTAGTCTACACCACTCCCCCAGCCAGTTCAGGCAGTTGGCCTCGAAGTACAGTTTTAGATTGGGGAGACCTATGCCTCCTTTTTCTTTTGTCTGTTGTAGCACTTTCCATCTTACCCTCGGCTCCCCCCCCCCCCCCGATAAATTTAGAGAGGTCTTTGTCCCACAAGTTAAATTGCGAATCTTTCTTAATAATGGGGAGTGATGCAAACAGGAAATTTATTTTAGGTAGCACCATCATTTTGACAGACGCCACCCTCCCTAAGAATGATAGGTTTAGTTTTGACCAGTTATTGAGATCCTTCTTAATTTCGTCCCACTTTACTCCATAGTTATTTTTAAATAATTTAGAATTTTTGGGGGACAGGTTCACCCCGAGGTATTTTACCTGATTCGTTATTTTCATGCCTGTCTTATCCTGGAGTTGTTGTTTTCCCTCTTCCGATAAGTTCTTCACTAGGATTTGGGTTTTTTCTTTGTTAATTTTAAATCCTGCCACGGCCCCAAAGCTTTCTATTTTGTCCAGCCATTGCAGAATGTAATCCTTTGGATCTTCAACGATTTCGCAGATGATTTGGCGAAAATATGACATAATACTATTCAATTTATTTCAAGTGGTTTAAACAGTTATTTGGTGATTTTATTGTGTAAGTCTTCAAGTTACCTGTCGACTTACAAATTTCATAGGATTTTCTTCAGCAGTGAATACTCTGAGGAAGTGTATTGTGTTTTCAGTTCCTAACTATGAAATATATACTATAGCATCTAGTATTT
>JARBWK010000008.1:30998060-31028074 GCA_030556195.1 Anolis apletophallus | reverse complement strand
TCTCCCTAAGGGGACTCGGGGTGGTTTACAAGGCAAACATTCTATGCCCAGTTAAATGATTTTTTTTACAATAATGCAATATAATAAAAATAATAATGACAGTGAACTTATTGTATAAAATTGGCATCAAAATGAAAAGATACAAATAATCACACAGAAACAGGTTACGTGAATCACATACTCAACATTAAAACATCTCAAATGATAAAAACAATTAAAATAAATGGAAATTGGCTAATTATAGTTGTTCTTGACGTGTACACAAGTGGCCACGAGGTAGAAGTAGGTCAGCCAACATTCCACTTGATCTAGAGAGGGTCCTAGTCCTCCTCTCCATATGCCAAAGTGCAAAGGTGTGTCTTCAAGAGCTTTTTAAAGGAGTGGAAGATGGGAGTAATTTTTATTTCTTTGGGAAGGAGTTCGGACACTGGGAGCGATCACGGAGAAGGGCCCCTCTCTCATCCCTACTAACCATGTTTGTAACGGGGGTGGGACCGAGAGCAGGGCTTCCTCCGTTGATCGCAGTACACGGGATGGTCTGTATAGGGAGATGCTTTGAACTGGATTATATGGGCCTACACTGACCGATAATCTGGGATAAGCAGATAATCTGGGATCAGATCTTGGGATATAGGAGCAGTGTGGAAAGGACCTGTGACAATCCTTGCTGTTATGTGCATCATCTAATTACAATTCATGTTCTTTTCTTGCAAGTGTTCATGTAGGTGTGGCAGGTTTAATTAGTTCAAAATTACACAATATCGTATTTACTTGGCATGACAGTTTTCATTCAAACCAATAATTGCACATTACCTGGAGAATTTTTTTTAAAATGGTTGCACCACTTACAGAAAAGGGCTTTTAAAATTGCTTCCTTTAAATCTTGAATCCTGAAGACTAGACATTGTTTTCCAAATACAGAGTGTTGTAAGCATTGCTAACTTGAAGAGCATGCTGAAAAATGAGTCCTAAATATTTGTGTGAAAGCTTGCCATATCTGAGAAGTCAGATTTTAAAAAGACACTCCTTCCTCATGTAGTAATTTTGACATTTTCCACATGTTTCTTGCTTAGAGTCAGCTGTATCCATAAGCAGAGTTCGCCAACAACTCAGACAACATTAAAGAGTGGAAAAGTACACTTTAAAAACGGAAGGTTGCTATTTCAGTTTATTACCCTGGGGTCAAAATACTTTGTGCCACCCTGCAGCTATTTCTCTCTTGGAGAATTTGGAAGTACAGCCAGCTTTCTACATTCACTGGGATTAGTGCTGCAGGCGCCCTGCAAATGTGAAGAAAATGCAAACAAAAAGCTTTTTTGTTAATCCTGAGAGAACCTCTGGGTATCTTCAGGTCCTCTGTGTGACTTGTAAAAAGTGTGGGATGAGTCCCTCTTAAGAATCTTCATTCGCAAAGTAATGCCAAGAGAGAGACTTTAACTCTAATGTCTGGAATGCATCAAAAGGAACTGTGCCCTGTACTCACACTCCAGTACCTGTTTGGCTTCTCTATTTGGCAAACAACTGCATGTTCCTGTCCTCGATTCCTCAGACTAGGAAAGGAGGAAAATTAGAGCCCAAATAGATGGGAAAGAGGATTACTGCTACATGCTTCAGCACTATAGTTGGCCCTCTACATTTGCAGGTTTGACCTCTGCAGATTTGAACATTTGAATATTTGCAGATTTAATTAAATTATTCTCTCTATGATCTTCTAGGTCCTCCAGTACAATTCTATAATCAATTTCTGCTGGAGGTTGTCCATAGAGCCATGCTGGAGGACCTAGAGAGAGCACCTCCCAAGGAATCTCTATACTCAGCAGTAGACGTTGACCATAAAGTCACACAGAGGACCTGAAGATACCCAGAGATTCTCTCAGGATTAACAAAAAAGCTTTTTGTTTGCATTTTCTTCACATTTGCAGGGAGCCTGCACCACCTTGTTTCACTCCATTAGTTATTAGAAAGGGCTCTGAGAGAGCATCGCCGTATCTGACTTGAATGTGCGGGCATGTAACAGGATAATCATTTTGGGGAATTTGGGGGGACATCCTTGATGTTCCAGGATCTGCCACAGACCTTTTCTGCTCACAGTGTCGAAGGCTTTGGTGAGGTCGACAAATGTTACATAGAGTCCTTTGTTCTGCTCTCTACATTCCTCTTGCAGGACACAGTTCCTTTTGATGCATTCTAGACATTAGGGTTAAAGTAGATAATATGATAAATATATAGTACCTCACTTGGAGAGTTTATCTTTTACTCATACAGTATGTTCATAAGATTGGGCTAAGTGAAGAAAGGGAAAGTTGACTGTCTTCAACCAATTTTAAAATGTAGATTCAACCCCATCACCAATATTTAGGGGACTAAAAAAGGAGGAAAACTATTGTGTGTTATGGAGTCTTTCTCTCCCTAATGTTTAAGCTCTGGCAGGTAAGCTAACCAGGTGGCTTTATTCCCCTCACCTTTCTTCAATGGGACTGTTTCATATTTTCTTAGGAATCGAAATCTCTGCTAGATACTACACAGAGAGAGGATAGTTAACACAAATATGTAATTAGTTTTAACACAGCAAGATTATTGCAAAGGTTTTCCATATAAATTAGTTAGTCTAATGATTCCATGAATGAACAAACACCACATTCCTGAGTCCCAACTGTCAAGTTTGGTTAGGTTGGTATACCATATGCTAAAAGTAGGCCAAAGTAATGACATTTTTTTTGTAACAGCCACAGAGCCAATTTGCTGGTTCAATCAAAGACCCAAAAGAACAACCTTTTATTTTCTGTTCCTCCCCGTCAATGAGAAGTAAGGTTGGAAGTTGCTATAACCTGCCCTGACTTGTCTTGGGAACCTGACCTCACCAACTGCAAGTTCCTTCAGGCTTTCACCAGATAATGACTCTAGAGTGCAAAACATCCACTTTGTTTACATTTACAGTATGTTTCATCACTCTTATGTTTATCCTTCAAGGCTGTGATGGCTGTTGGTTTCTGTCAATGGGATAGTGAATTCAGGTCTTACTGTAGACCTCAAACTGCTCAATCCTATCTCCTCAAAAAGTACAGCAGTATCTGTGGCTCTGGGGTGGTGGAAGACTTAGTCTATTACAGGCAGTCACCGACTTACAAACATCTGACTTACAAGTGACTCATACAAGTTAAGTACAAGAATGAGACAACAGGAAGTGAGAGAAATCTACCCCTCCGAAGGTAAATTCACCCCTGTAAGAGTTATCATGGGTGAAAGGTGTCTCCACTGAAGCTTTATCACCAATTCTTGTCTCCACAACAAGCCATTTTTTCCCCAAAATTCAATTATTACAGAGACAGAAAGAGAGGTGAAATCTTTTGAACAGGGGCACAGACAGTAAAGGAAATTCCACAGGAGTGCTAACCCTTCCCTATGCTATGCAAAGCTAATACCATAGATATTACACTAGAATTACACTTAAAATGTATCTTTTCCAACTTACATATACATTCAATTTAAGAACAAACCTACAGAACCTATATTGTTTGTAACTTGGAGACTGCCAATTATATAGTGATCTCTTGAGAATGAGGACAGATTGGTTTTTGCTTGTCATTATTTGCGATCTGTTGGTAAATCAGTCAACATCCATCACACTCAAAGTTGCCATCTATTTTACAGCAGCAGTCCAAAAAATCAGTGCAAATCCCTAAATACAACGATGGGTTGTAGCTATGCTTATTTTTGGAGGCCTGACATTTTATTCCCAAACTTATTGTTTTGTTCGTATTTTTTTCAATCCTTTATGTGTTTCCCTTGTTTAATGTAAACACTGTATGTTCGTTTCAGAATTTTTTTGCAATGGAAGTTGTGCCACAGACAAATAACATTGATTATTACTATGGAGCCCCCAGTGGCACAGTAGGTTAAACCGCTGAGCTGCTAAACTTGTTGACCGAAAGGTCACAGGTTTGAATCTGGGGAGCAGCATGAGCTCCCGCTGTCAGCCCCAGCTTCTGCCAACTTAGCAATTCGAAAACATGCGAACGTGGGTAGATCAATAGGTACTGCTCCAACAGGAAGCTTATAAAGGGCTGCATGGCATGGGATTCATGCTTGCTTTCCTGAATCAAGTACTATTCTTTTTAATGATGTTATCTTATATAACACATAGCTGGAGTAGGTTTTACCATAACATTAGATGGACTTGATGCTTCCACTAAAGTATTGCGAAACCTGATGGTATTTTTGTGCAGAAAAAGAGATATCAAAATATATTTTAGTTCAGGTTGCCTTGGTTCAAGACACAGGGTCGTCATACCATGCATCATTGTAGAGAAACAGCAAAGCAGACATTTGTAGAATTTTAGAATTCTATGCATTTTAGAAGGTTTTCAAGGTTGGAATCACTGGGTTGTTGTGAGTTTTCCGGGCTGTATGGCCATGTTCCAGAAGCATTGTCTTCTGGTGTTTAGCCTGCATCTATGGCAGGTATCCTCAGAGGTTGTGAGGTCTCAAGGTTCTGGAACATGGCCATACAACCTGGAACATTCTCAATCCAGTTTTAGAATATTGTTTCTATCTTTGACTGTTTCCACTTTATGAAAGTGATTTGTTCTGTTTGTCTCCAGGAGCTCAGTGGCCAGCAGGAATTATGATTTGGGTAATAAAAGTGCCAGTTATTATACTGATACATTGCTATTGCTTGGTACCAAAGAATGGGATGCTATAACTGTAGTGTGAGACATTTGCGCGGATTCACTAGTCAGTAATACATCACTAGAACTGCATCAACCTTCTGCTTCACGTAGATCTCTTTCACACTTTCATATACAACCATTTATCACTGGCCACTGAATGTTTGAGGTGGCTTTGAAGAAGTAATGGAGGTGAGGCTGAAATTCTGTCCATACTACTCTATTTGTGCTGCTCCATTCCCACATGAAAGTCATGACTTTATGCTGTAGTGTTCAGTTGATCATATGTGGAATAGCCTACTAAAATACTAAACTACAAATGAACTATTTATTTATTTATTATTTTGGTTTCTATACCGCTCCTCCCTGTAGGCTCGGGGCGGTTCACAAAATCGAAAAGCATATACATTAAAAGCAATACATATAAAAACCAGTTTCTACGAGTTTTAAGAGGGGCCACTAAGACTGAATGCTTGCTGGAAAAGGGTAGTCTTACATGTCCTCCGAAAAGGGGCCAGTTCTCTAATTGATCGAACTTCATCCGGTAAAGCCTTCCATAGAGTCGGAGCCACCACTGAGAAGGCTCTTTGCCTAGTAGCTGATGAGTGGCAAGTTCGGATCGAAGGGACATCAAGGAGGTTTTGTTCCTTCGACTGTAGTGATCTCTGGGGAATATCTGGGGTAAGGCGGGCCTTCAGATACACCGGCCCTAGACAATACAAGGCCTTAAAGGTTAGAACCAGCACTTTGAATGCAATCCGGTACTCTATTGGGAGCCAGTGCAATTGCTGCAAAATGAGGGTGATATGGCATCTCATCGGCACTCTGGCGAGCAGTCGAGCTGCAGCATTTTGCACTAGCTTAAGTTTCTGGATCACAGACAAAGGAAGGCCAATGTAGAGGGTGTTGCAGTAGTCTAATCTCGAGATGACAGTCGCCTGGATCACCGTAGCTAGGTCGCTCCTGGATAGGTAGGGTGCCAACCGCCTAGTCTGTCGCAGATGGAAAAATGCATATCTGCTCACAGTGGAGACCTGGGCCTCCATTGTCAGCAGTGAGTCCAACTGGACTCCCAGACTTTTTACTGAATAAAATGAATAAAACATATTTGATATAATTTATTTTTCCTGGTTAAAAGGAAGCTCTGTGGCTAGTCCTTTGGCAGATGTCAGTCTGGTTGGCTTGCAAGTAATTGGTTATTTAGTTTCGCAGGAATGACATTCATTGATTACTGTAGATTTAGGTTTCTAGATGTAGGAGGAAGCTACATCTTGGAAAAAGAGCCAAGCATCTTTGAATCTGCACCCATCTCTTGTACTCTGCTTCTGCAAAACTTGGAAAGTGTTTTTTCGAATACAAACCCTGGAACTGCTTGGCTATCATGGCCACCCTTCCAGATTTTGGTTGGATCAACCGCTCGGCTGCTTTCTGGAAGCCTGGCCACTGGATGCCAAAGAACTCCAACTACAAATGGAGTGAGATGGTCACTGTGGGAAGGAAAAGGCCAGAGCTCAATAAGTCATTAAAAAAATTAGCCTTGTGAGGTGCCTTGGATCTCATGCTAGAGAAAAAAGGATATGCAAATAATTTTATTTTTTAAAATAATAATGTCATGCAATCAGAAGGTCCCAGATCTCGCACCTGGGATCTACAGTCAAAGGGATCATTGAGGAGAAAGGAAAATCATTTCTTGGGACTTTTTTCCGATGGAGAAAGAGACATAAAATACTTAGTTCTGGGGAAGGAAGTGCATTGCCACCCCCCCAACAAACAAACAAACCCGCTTGTGCTATTCAAAAGTCTAGTAATTCCAAAGTTGCATTGTATTTGCTAATATAAAAATGGACTGCTTATATGAATGCCACTAATCATTGTTTGCTGACTAGTTTCAGTGGTGTATTGCTGTGATGTGCTGTATGTGGGGATGCTTTTGAAAAAAAGTTCAGAAACTTCAACTAGGCCAAAGAGCTACAACTAGATTGTTAAGTGAGTTTGGCTGCAGTGAGCACAGGATCCCTTGTTTTAACAGGTCACTGGCTGCTGGTCCATGTCCAAGCACAACTGAAAGTTCTGATTTTGACATACAAAGACCTTTCAGGCTGGATCTACACTACCATGTAATCCAGTTTCTGAATCCAGATTATCTGCTTTGAATTGGATTATATGAACTGCCATATAGTCCGGTTCAAAGCAGATAATCCATTCTGAAACTGGATTATATGCCAGTGTAGATGGAGCCTCAGATTCAGGTTATTTAAGAGGCATTCAAGTGAAAGGATTCACAAGGAATGAACTAATCAACCAACATTTTGCTGCTCTAGATATAAAAGCACACCATGCTTGTCTTGATAAAAGCAGACTTGTTCTTTTTTTGTACTGATTTTTTTCTTTTTGAAAACGAATAAAGCAAAATTTGAGATACAAACACACACACACAGGCTTAGACAAGCAGAAAGAATAACTGTTCTTTTCTTAGTCTGGATGATGAAAGGAGGACTAATGTTCAAAGAGACAACTGAATTTGCAGAGTAAGCATCCTTGAGGATCAAACTTGTTTTCCCGTTTGTTTAGTTCGATGCATGTCTCAAAAACAAACTGGGGTCATCATAGAATGAATCAGTTTGCTTCAGGTGGCATTGTTTTAAGTTTTATGCAAAGGCAGCAAATTGTTGGGTATTTAATTGAAAGACTACAGTATATTAGTATAAGGCAGTTGAGCAGGGAAGAGTATTATTTATTTATTTACAGTACTCATATCCCACCATTCTCACCCTGAAGGGGACTCATATCATCTTACACAACACATATATGGCAAACATTCAATGTCTTATATAATACAATTAAGAAGGATAACACAAACAGAGGTAAAAGCAGATTTTTCCAACTTATTTCCTGCGTATTAAAAGCTGTGCTAAACTCTGGCCATGGGGCGGGGGCGGGGGGATGCTGTTGCTTCATCTTCCATGCTGAGGAGCTTCCTCCTCCTCTCATCAATGTCCTTTCGAGGGCACCTTTATTCCCTCCCCATTAAAAGCGGTACCCATTTTATCTACTTGCATTTCTGCTTTCGACCTGCTAGGTAGACAGGTGAAATGGGGCTAATGGCAGGTGCTCACCCCGCTGTGGCTCGAACTGCTGCTCTTCCGATCGGCAGGATTTTTCTACAGCACAGTGGTTTAGCCTGCTGTGCGAAGCCCAGTCCCCTTGTATCTTATACACAGGGCCGGCCCCGCCCATTCCGTGGTCCACGCGGTCGCGAGGGCGATGGACCTGAAAGAGGCGTCGCGATTGGGAGGGCCGCTCCGCGCCGCCGCCCGCCCTGCCACTGCGCCCGCAGCTAGCTGCGCCGCTGGCACCGGGCGTGCGCGCGGCCAGGCGGGACACCTCGCACGGCCAGGCAGGACGCCACTGCGCATGCGCGGCTGGCCGGGACATCGCCACGCGCGGCGCCACCACTCGGGACGCACTCGCGCGGCGGGGTAGGACGGCAGCGCGCATGCGAGGCCATCCAGGAGCCACCGGGGGGGGGCACAACACTAAGGTTTGCCTACCCCCCCGGGAGAGGTGCGGCCGCCCCTGCTTATACATCAATGTATGCTCCGAATTTGCTAGTCATGTGTGCGAAATTTCTTTCTCCCATTTCATCCACTTATTTAGTTTCTTTGGTTCCTTTAGAGGCATGAAATTCATAGGCCCATCTCAGTACGAAAATAAACTCGACACGAAAGCAGGTGAGAGCGGACACCGGCACCAAGACTGCTTTTTGGCATCATAGTTATAGAGGAGAGGGATTGTGCTCAGGGAAACCTACCTTCCGCCACTGCTGAGGTGAGGTCTCTTCATCAGAGTTAAGGGCAGACCCATCGTGGGATCCATGGCACGGGGCAGGAGCATGCTGCATTCGCTGGCAGCTCGCTGGGGCTTGCCCTCCATCGCGTTTGCCAGTGGCTTTGCTCAGAAAGGCCCTGGCAGGAGGGCAAGCCCCAACAGGCTGCAGGCGAGGGCTGAGTAAGGAGCGTCCTTACTTGGTGCTCGTCTGTAGGTCCTGGCAACCTGCTAGGACTTGCCCTCCTGCCAGGGCCTTTCTGAGCAAGGCCACTGGCAAATGCGATGGAGGGCAAGCCCCGGCAAGCTGCCAGCGGGCATGGCATGTTCCAGTCCCATGGCAAGGATCCTACCATGTATCCGTTTCTAGCTCCGATGAAGAGGCCTCAGCAGCAATGGCACAATGAAATGAAATTATTTTGTGTGTTTTAAGAATTGAGGTAGCATGTTCAAATAAACAAAACTATTGGCCTTAAATGTCACTGTTAACGTTTCATTTGGTGATCTGCAAGCTGACTCAATGGGAAAATCAAAGCAGATTTGAGGGCTGAATACCAATGCTTCCTACATACCACTATAGTCTTGATTATCCAACATATACGGGCCAGCAGAACGTTGGATAAGCAAAAATGTTGGATAATAAGGAGGAATTATGGGAAAGCCTATTAAAGCCTCCATGACTTTCTAGGGACACCACAGCTCCCTTCGTTTGACTGTGTGACATACTGCCAGATGTCTCCCTTTGGTAGCACGTCATCCTGTGCGGGACCTGAGCTTTACTCCAGACCCACGTTTTGTGACCAATTCTTTTAAATGTTGTATTCCCTCTGTACTCTCCCTCTGTCTATGTAATCATCTTTTTACTCTAGCTTGCTGTTTTTCTGTTATGTGCCAAACTATGTAAACTGCTCCGAGCCTTCGGGGAGTGGCGGTACAAAAGTTTGAAACATAAATAAAAATGTCAAATTATGTTATGATTTTACAAATTAAGCATCAAAACATCATGTTTAACAACTAATCGGCAGAAAAAGCAGTTCAATACATCGTAACATTATGTAGTAATTCCTGTATTTACGAATTTAGCTCTTCTCTGAAAGTCATGCTTTTCTAAACAGTTATAATCTCCAAAAGGTGTTTTCCAAAAGGTTATAAATGCCATTTTCCAAAAAGGAGGACATTAATATGAGAGAGAGAGAGAGAGAGAGAGAGAGAGAGAGAGAGAGAGAGAGAGAGAGAGATGGATCTTGCCATTGTTTTAAAAGTTGTCACTCCTGATAATTCCTCTTGAGACAAATTCTGACATACACATAAAGGTTCATGTTCAGGCAAAAACACCTAAGGAATTTTTATGAAGATGAAAGGATTTTTTTAAAAAAAGACTAACGGGATTACTCGGAGGTATGTACACCCCTCACAGTACATATTTGAGAACAATTTGTTCCATCTCAAGCAAAATATTCAAGGAATTCCAAGGGCAGCAAAGAGTCTGAAGGGCATAGATAATTTTAACATGGGTTTGTGTTTCCTGCACATCTCAGCTTTTTTCCTCTTATAGCAATTTTACTTAGCTTTCAATTTTATTTTCATTGAATATGTGGAGCATAATGATGATGATCAATGTATAGGTGTTTGTTATGTGAATATTCCATGAAGATTTTTCTCTCTCAGAGCAAATAGCTGGAAGTTGTGAAAAGTTTGGACATTTACCCTTCTAATTTATTAGCTGGCAAATACTATAAAACATCATTGAATCATAGATATTTTACCCATGTAATAATCTTGAACTATTTCCAAGTACTCCTTCACTGTTGCTATCATCAAGGATCTAGGGAAAACCTAATATACAAGTTTAAATAATGCCCCATCCCACACACTTTTTCTTTATTTTGTTCATTCGTTCTAAGACGTTAGTCACTCAGGAAGTGCCATTTTTAACTAGAGTATCACTGTGTAACAATAGTACAAGCCATAGAACCCCCCATCCTGATCTACTTCCCTTTGACCATCCCCACCTTTTCCACCTTCCCCCCCACTCTTCCCTGCTTATACCCTTTCCCTAATTCCCTTAGATAGATAATTTTATGTTTGTTTTTTTAAAAATCAATAAAAATTATTATAAAAAAAATAGTACATGCAACATATTGATGTAAATGTGCGTACTGATTTACATCATTACTACTACTCCCCAAACCAGGGGTGGGCAATTATTTTTTCCAAGGGGCCACACGAGAGCCAAAAAATATTATGGAGGGCCGCACCTAAAGGCAGAGCTACATTCTAATCTACATTATTTATTTATTTACTATATTTACTATATGTTACACATCATTAATATTAACATATTAATATATCAAGAAATATTCATATATTATTAATATTAATATAATAATTATTATATTATAGTGTGTATATATATAGACATTATAATATATTGAAATTATAATGTAATATAACATTATATTATATTATTTATTATATCATTATATTATTATTATAAAATTATTATAAAATAATAATAAAAGCCACTAAAATAAAATAAAATTCAAGAAGACAAGGTGCGAAAAAGGGAGGAGGGAGGAGGAGGAAGAGCAGGCCGTATTGACTTGGTCCTTCCTCAAAGCAGGGGCTGCTGCGGGCTGCACCAGGGCAGCAGGGGTTCCTTCCTGCCTTCTCCAGCGTCTCCAGAGTGCCCTCGCGCTGGTGATCCTGGGCTTTGGAGGGTCGCGCGTCGGTGGAGTGAGGGGGGCCCCGAGGGTGGAGGCAGCACCAGCTCCGGGCTCTCTGCCTCCTCCTCCTGCCTCCGGCGTGGAGAGGCTCCGGATGGCCAGCATGGGGGTCAGTGCCAGCGGCGTGGCGGGGAGGAACCTTTGGATGACTTCCTGTAGCCCCGGATGAGCTGACTGAGGCATTCTGGGAACCGTAGTTTCCTGATTCCTACGGCTCCCAGAATGTCTTAGCCAGCTCATCCGGGACTACAGGAAGTCATCCAAAGACTCCTCCCGCGACGCCACCGGCACTGACCCACGCTGGCCATCCGGAGCCTCTCCATGCCGGAGGCAGGAGGAGGAGGCGGAGAGCCTGGGGCACTCCAAAGCCACTGCTCCAATGCCAAAGCCGCCATGATGGGATGGCGGCAGTGGCATGCCTTCTCCCCGGGCCGGACAGGACCACCCAGGAGAGCAAATCCGGCCCGTGGGCCATAGTTTGCCCACCCCTGCCCCAAACTAACTGGAGCTAACTACAGGGAGTGCACAACATTTCTATTAAAGCAGCTCCACTGGCTGCCAATAAGTTGCCGGTCCCAATTCAAGGTGCAGGTTATGACCTACAAAGTCCTAAATGGTTTGGGACCTGCCTATCTTCATGATTGCATCTCCCCTATGGACCAGCATGGGCTCTGTGTTTGGCCAGGGAGGCCCTCCTTTCACTTCCGCCACTGCCACAAACATGGTTGGTGGGGACAAGGGAGAGGACCTTCTCTGTGGTAGCCCCCCAACTTTGGAACTCCCTCCCCAGGAAGATTAGGCAAGCCCCCACACTGTGCTCCTTTCATAGGGACCTGAAAACCTTGATGTTCCAGCAGGTTTTTAAGAATGATGGGTTTCTAGGCCCTTTCCCTAGGCCGTTAGATAGTACTCTGTCCAGCACTTTATCCACTTCCCCAGCCCTATGATAAATTGTTGCACTATCCCTTGCCCATCTCTTTTATAGTTGGTTGTGTCCACTTTGTAATTCTGGCCATTGATATTTTTTTAATAAAGTTTTATTAAGAAGTTTCACATTTTATACATATAACATATAAACATGGGAAAGTAACGTACCTAAGGGACTAAGGGGAAAGTAGACACATGAAAAGGGGAATAAAATTGACTTCCGCTCTCTTACCACACCATTTACAATAATTGTTAATAATAATTCCTAACCTGGAACCTCCCAGATGCTCTTACTCTTTGTCGTGATAACTCCTTTTATCACCTTATCTATTCCCATATATTTTTCAGCCATTGTTCTTAATATACTCAGCAACCTGAGCCCAGTCTGTTCTGATATTTCCTTTACCATTATTTTGTCTCAACCAAAATGTAAGTTCATCCATGTCTTTGATCTCAAGAATCTTCTCTTGCCATTGATCCTTTGTAGGTAGGAGATTCGTCTTCCAACTTCTAGCAAATATAATCCTTGCCGCCGTTGACAGGAATACAAAGAGTTTTTCCATATTCTCATTTTTAAATGTTCCATTTTCTATAATTCCCAATAGGTATAACTCTGGCTTCATTTGGAAATCGATCTTTAAGATTTCTTTACATTCATTATGAATTAATTTCCAATACCCATTAGTCTTAGGACAGGTCCACCACATGTGAAAAAAAGAACCTTCTTGCTTATCACATTTCCAACACTTATTATCCACATTTTTATACATTATATTTAATTTCTTGGGTGTGATATACCATCGATGTATCATTTTAGCCAATTTTCTTTAAGATCAGTTGCATAGGTAATTTTGAGTTGTTTCGTCCACAACCTTTCCCATTCCCTTAATTGAATGGGTCTTCCAATGTTTCGCCCATTTATCATAGTTTGCTTAATTACCTCCTCCTCTGAGACCCAATTCAGGAGCATGGAGTATGTTTTGGATATAGTTTTTCTTTCACTTTTTAAGATTTTTATCCCATGGGCCTTCCATCGTACTAAATCCTTTAACCTTATCTTTGTTAAAACTTTCTCTCATTTGGAAGTAGTGCAGCCATAATACATTACGATATAATCCAGCAATTTCTTCCTGTGTCTTCATCACTAATTCACCTTCCTTTTGTGTCACCATATCCTGGTATTTTGGCCATTCTGTCCAACCCAATAACCTTCTTTGATTCGCTTCTAGAGGTGAAAGCCATAGTGGTGTCTTTGTGTATATAAAGTCTTTATATTTTAACCAGATTTTCAGCAAAGCGGATCTAATGAAATGATTCCCAATTTTTTTTCTATTTTAGCTCCTTCATACCAAAGGTACGAGTGCCAGCCTTTCCGCAGGTCAAAACCTTCAAGAGTTAAGGTTGAACTCTTAGCTAATAGCACCCAATCTTTCACCCATACCAAGGCACATGCTTCATAGTACATTTTTAAGTCAGGTAGGCCAAAGCCTCCCTTTTCTTTTTGCATAATCATTATATTGTACTTAATTCTTGGTTTTTTATTTTTCCATATGAAGTTAGTCAGGTCCTTTCTCCATCCATTAAAGATCTCCATATGTCTTAATATAGGCAAATTCTGAAATAAATATAACATCTTTGGCAACAGATTCATCTTTACAGCAGCAATCCTTCCCAGTAAGGAGAGATTGAGTCTTTTCCATTGTTCTAATTCTTCTTTCATTTTTTTTCCATTGTTCCATATAATTATCTTTCAGTAGATGGAGATTCCTTGCAGTGATCCAGATTCCTAGGTACTTAACTTTATTAACCACTTGGACACCCGTTAATTCCTGCAATTCCATTTGATCTAATTTTGAGATGTTTTTAGTGATGATCTTTGTCTTTTTCCTGTTCAGTTTGAATCCAGCCAATTTCCCATATTCTTCAATAGTCAACAACCATTTCAATATATTCTCTCTTGGATTTTCTACAATACATATCACATCATCGGCAAAGGCTCTTGTTTTGTACTCTTTCTTTTGTATACTTAGACCTTTCAAGTCTTTATTCTGCCTTATCTTCATTAAGAGTGTCTCAATGCAAAGATAAATATAAGTGGGGATAATGGGCAACCCTGTCTGGTTCCCTTTTCTATCTCGAATTCCTTAGTTGCATTCCCATTTATCCAAATCTTTGCCTTTTGATGTTGATAGATTGCCGCAATCACATTTTGAAATTGAAGTCCAATATCAATCTCCTTCATAAGTAATTTAAAATATTTCCAATTCAGGTTGTCGAACGCTTTCTCTGCATCTATTGATAATAGGGCAAGTTCTTTCTGATGATTGGTCTCATAATATTCGATCACATTTAGAATTGTTCTTACATTATCTCTTATGTGTCGGTTGTTTTTTAATTTCTTCAACCGTTATCTCTTGATTAAGTCTTTGACGCTGGTCATCTGTAATTTTCTCCAGTTTTAGGTCTCCTAAATACTTCATTACTTCTTCTTCATTAATTTGTTCTTCCTTATATAAATGTTCATAGAAGAGTAAAAATTCCTGCTTTATAGTAGAAGATGAGAAGATAAAGCTGGCCATTGGTATTTTGAACCTGTCTGATGGAGCTATAATGAAGTCAGTTTTTAAATTTTCAAGTATGTTTTAGTAGGATTTTCTGTTTTATTATGTTTAGTTTAATTTTATTTGTCTGTATGGTTTTCCTTTTTGGCAATTGAATGTTTTGCCTTATATGTTAGAAACCGCCCTGAGTCCCCTTGGGGAGATAGGGCGCCATATAAATAAAGTATTATTAATAATAATATACTAAGTAATTTTTAAAAAGCTTCCTTTACATGACATTATTTCATTTAGATCCTCAAAGAAGTCTTCATTGTTTTGTGTGTTTTATTGGGGGGGGGGGGGTTTACTGGGAAAGTTGAACAGTTTAATTGTCTATCTAACTCAGAATTGATTGGGTTTTTAAAATTAACAATTTTTCTTTTGCTAATTTAAAGTATATAAATAAATTTTAAGCCAGTTCTCTAGATTCAGCTGAGTTCAGACAGGACCATGCCTTCTGAGAGGTGTTCCATTGCAGCCTTCTTAGACCTCGTGCCAGTTTACGTAACTTTGATGCACCCAAGGGCTCCACAAAGCCAGCACTTATTATAATGCCGCCTTTGCATCTTCTGATAATTGTACATTCTGTCAGTTCAGCCAGAACATGTATTAACATGCATGACCTCCCCCTCTTGCTCTACAAGTTCAGGCTGTTTTATAGAGCCAGCTCAGAGCATGTTGTAGCTTGATAAAAGATAAGATGGACTTCCATGTATAGAACCTAACCGATGCCATTTTCCCCCTTAAAGGCATCCACTCCTGGGGATGGACTGGTTGTGTGGGACCACATAGATCTCTCTTCCATCCTCTTACTACTACACCCCAAATCTAGCAATCTTTTGCCTAAGGCAAGTATATCATTCTGCCTGATGCTAGGGATGGACATGATGTTTCATACAGATTCAATATCCTTAACTGAAATCCTTGGGACCAGAAGTATTTTGGATTTTTTTACTACATGTATTTGAACATACAGTATGTACATAATGGGATCTTAGAGACGGGGTCTCAAGTCTAAACATGAAATTCATGCATGTTTCATATACACCTTATATACCAGGGCTGTCCAACTGGCGGCCCGGGGGCCGTACACGGCCCCCAGCCTGTTGGACACAACCCCGCTATGCCCGGCCGCCATTTTTAAATTTTAAAAAAATTCTATTTTTTTAAAAATGGCGGCCGGGGAGCGGGCCAGGGAGGAGGAAGAGAGCT
The DNA here is from genome assembly GCA_030556195.1 of Anolis apletophallus. NCBI lineage: Eukaryota > Metazoa > Chordata > Lepidosauria > Squamata > Anolidae > Anolis > Anolis apletophallus. The sequence continues at coordinate 31,012,117 of JARBWK010000008.1, read as the reverse complement.
AGCTCCTCCTCCCTGCACCGCCCCCTCCGTCCCTCTCTCCACATCGCCGCTGCGAGATCACAGCGACGGGCGGGAGGAGGGAGGAGGGAGGCAGGGCAGGGAGAAGGAAGGGGAGCCAGCTCCCTCCTCCTCCTTGCCTTGCCCCTCCGTCCCTCTCTCCGCCCCACCGCTGCGATCCGGTTCGCAGCGGCGGAAGGGGAGGGGAGGAGGAGGAATCCTCCCTTCCTCCTCCTCCTCCTTCCCCGGCGCCGCTGGTGTCCCGATCGCCGTGGCGCCGGGAAGGAGGAGGAATCCTCCCTCCTCCTTCCCGGCGCCGCGGCAGGTGGGACACCGGCGGTGCCGGGAAGGGCGGGAGGAGCGAGGGGCAGGCCTTCCAGGGAGGCCTGCGGGAGTTTTGCCCGGCTCTCGCGTCCCTCTGACCAGGTCAGAGGCCAGCGAGCTGGCGAAAATCCTCCCGCAAGCCTGGATGACTGCGAGGGAAGCGGCGCCCGGTTCTCGCTTCCCCGCGAGCCATCCTGGCCTGCGGGAGAGTTTTTAGCCCGGCTCTCGTGTCCCTCTGACCAGAGGGACACGCAGCGAGCCGGGCAAAATCCTCCCGCAAGCCTGGATGGCTCGCGGGGAGCGAGAACCGGACGCTCGCTTCCCCGCGAGCCATCAGGCCTGCGAACGAGGGGGCAGAGCCGCGGAAGCTTCCTCGCGGCCGCCCTCTCCCCAAAGTGTCACAACAGCTGTTGTGATGCTTTGGGCGAGGGGGCAGAGCTGCGGAAGGCTCCCCATGGCTCCTCCTTCTCTCCCAAAGCGTCACAACAGCCTCGGAAGTGGGCGAAATCGCCTGCTTCCAAGGCTATTGTGACGCTTTGGGAGAGAAGCGGAGCGCGTGGCGGGCGTGGCCACTCGGCCCCCAGGTGATCAGCCCCCAGAAGGTTCGGCCCTTGGGTCGGCAGAAGTTGGACAGCACTGTTATATACAATTATCCTCAAGGTAAATGCACACCATATTTTAAAAATAACTTTGTGCACACAATCACATTTGTGTACATTGGACCAAAGATATCACTATTTCAGAGACCTATGTGGACAATTTTAGGGTATTCCAGATTTTGGAATTTCAGATAAGGGATTCTTCACCTGGATGTCCTTTTCTTTTACATGCTTTTGCAGTACTATTCTAGATCATGAATGGAATTAAATAAGACAAAATCATGTTTGAGTGTCTCAGGAACAGTGATTGGCAGTTCTTGTCTGTTTTGGGGGTGATTTCACACACACACACACACATACATTTGGAAGGAGGGGAGGTAGGGATCTTGCAGATTAAGAGGCTGGAACTGCACTTTCCTCACTCTGGTTGTAGAACTTCACCAAGAATAATGCAACATAACATCGTGCTCATATCCCTGAAACTACTACTGTTCATTCTAGCCTTTCCTCATCCGAGACTTTGACACACACATCTTATTTACAGATCTCTCCAGGCTTCCTTTCATCAAAATGCTTCACATTCCTTTCTGGGGTGAGTAATATTTCTTACGTAAGAACTGGTTCTGACACTTGGGCAGGAAGTCTGAGTTTCTATTTGATCTTCTGTGTCCGTGCATCAATTGCAGATGTCTTCTCAACAAGTGAGCTGGCAAAAATGACACATTGTTTGCCCATTACTTTTTAAAAAACAGCAATTGCACCATCCACACTTTTGTTAATAAGGTAAAAGTACACTATGTAATCATTTATCTTGATTTAGCTTATCTGTTATTTTCCTGTAACCTTGCTCTGCTTGTTTAGGAGCAGACCTCATCACACAAAAATGCAGAGATCTCCTGCACTGCCCTTACCCTTTACTATAGCTGGTTGTTACTAATTCTTTTTCTAAAGGTTTGGCAGGCTTTGTAAAGATTTAATTTTAGAACAGTACTCATTATTATGTCTATGGCTGCTTTCTAAAAGCTTGGAAAGTTTACGTTTTGAGTTCTCCATGTTCCCCTACAAATACAGCCAGAATGTTGGCTGGGGCATGTGGGAGTAGTGGTCCAAAAAGTAACCTTTCCAGGATCCATAACAATCCCACTGCACCTGCAAAAAATCAATGTTATTTGTGTTAGGGAAAACTACCCAAAAATATAGCAGAGAATCCAAAAACAAACAGGATAAAAAAGCGAGCAGAGCGTGAAGTGCCGTGTGATGTGGCTGTGTAAAGAATTAAGAGCTTAGGCAGGGAAAGATGCAGAGTTCAATCTTAAAAATCACAAAAGGGTTATTTACAATAATAAGAAATAACTGCATTTCTTAATAATCAAGAACTGGATCTAAGCTACTCAAACACCCATCAAAGGTTTCAAAGAGAGGGGGAAAACCCCAATCACTGCTTCTCTCTGACACACACACACAGATTTCAAAGTGCACAGCTTTCCATCTGCCACCGTGAAAAGCCTAGGTGTCATTTTGGAGCCCTTGCTGATGATGGAGGCCCAGGTCTCCTCCATCAGCAAACAGGCGTTTTTCCATATTCGCCAGGCTAGGCGGCTGGTGCCCTATCTTTCCGGGAGGCCTTAGCCACAGTGATCCATACCACAGTTACCTCAAGACTGGACTATTGTAATGCTCTATACATTGGCGTTCCTTTGTCAGTGACCCGGAAACTTTGTATAGTTCAAAATGCAGCTGCCAGGGTCCTTACAGGAACCCCTATGGGATGTCATATAACACCTATCCTTTGTCATTGGTTACCGATCCAATTCCGGATTTCCTACAAGGTGCTGGTATTGACCTTTAAGGCCTTGTACAGCCAGGGGCCGACGTACCTTAGAGACCGCCTCTCCCTCTATCAACCCCAGTGGTCACCTCGATCTTCCCAAGAGAATCTCCTCCATATACCGGGCCCTAGAGAAATCTGCCTGGAGGTCACTAAGCGGAGAGCTTTCTCAGCTTCCGCCCCAAAACTGTGGAACTCTCTGCCACTTGACATCCGAGCCATGTGCGAACTGAGATGCTTTACTGTAGTAGTGAAAACTTGGCTCTTTGGCAGAGCATTTGATTAGTTGTTTTAATTGCATTTCTTATAAAGTCTTTTATTGGTTTTGTGTTGTAAGTCGCCCAGAGCACTGCTGGTGGAGGGCGACTAAGCAGGTAATAAAAATTGATTGATTGATTGAAAGGTGTCAGAAAAAGAAGTCAGATTTTAAAAGGCTTGTAGTAGAAAAGTATCAATTCTACACAACCAATCAGAAAAAACCGTCATTAGACCCTGCGGTTCCCTCCAACTACCGACTGGTGTCGAATCTTTTGTACCTGGGAAAGGTGGTTGAGTAGGGCAGCAATGGAGCAGTTGCAGCCCTTCTTAGATGATGCAACATGGCTAGACCCCTTCCAGTCCGGCTTCCGTTCGGGGCACGGGACGGAGACGGTCCTGGTCACCATCACAGACCAACTCCGTTGCCAGCTTGACCAAGGAGGGTCTGCGCTGCTCGTGTTATTGGACCTCACGGCAGCGTTTGACACGGTTGACCACAATCTTTTGATCCACCGCCTGGCCATGGCTGGAGTAAGGGGGACAGTCCTGAAATGGCTGACCTCCTTCCTCCACCAGCGGTCCCAGCGAGTGAGGAGGGGCGAGGTGGTCTCCGAGGGCTCCCCGTTAGTCTGTGGAGTCCCTCAGGGGTCCATCCTCTCCCCTCTGTTATTTAACATCTACATGCAGCCGCTTGCACAGCTGGTACGGAGTTTTGGGCTTGAGTGTCATCAGTATGCTGATGACACTCAGCTCATTCTGAGGATGGAGGGCAGGCCTGGATCCCTCCCCGATAATTTCCAGCGGTGCCTCGAAGCTGTTACTGGATGGCTGCGAGCCAGTAGGTTGAGGGTGAATCCAGCCAAGACGGAGATCTTGTGGCTAGGCCGCCTGGGTGATGGGGAGGTCCAACTTCCGACCCTGGACGGTGCGGCGTTATGCGTTATACCCAGGTCTCCATGGTCAGCAAGTCTGCTTTTTTCCATCTTAAACAGGCGAGGAGGCTGGCCCCCTATCTATCCCGGAGCGACCTGGCTACGGTGATCCAAGCCACGGTCATCTCGAGACTGGACTACTGTAACGCACTCTACTTTGGCCTTCCTTTGTCGATGACCCAGAAGCTCAAGCTAGTGCAGAATTTTGCCGCCCGACTCCTGTCTGGGACACCAGCTAGTAGTCACATAACACCTACCTTGCAGGACCTGCACTGGCTCCCAATCGAACACCGGATCACCTTCAAAGTGTTGGTTCTTACCTTTAAGGCCTTGCACGGCCTGGGGCCAGCGTACCTGAGGGACTGTCTCTCCCCATATTGCCCAACGAGATCACTGCGGTCGGAGGGTGCCAACATCCTGGACGTCCCCTCGGCGAAGCTTCGCGAGACTGACAGCAACCCGCAGGAGGGCGTTCTCCGTTATTGCGCCCACACTATGGAACGCCCTTCCGGCAGAAACGCGCTATTCGGGACTTGCTCCCCTTTAGACGGGCCTGCAAGACCTACCTTTTTCAGCAGGCTTTTAACCTATAGGTCTTGCCCGCGAGCAACCCATCATGTCTTTATCCGCCACCTGCTGTGTCGTATCTGTACACTAGTTTTTTAATCCATTATGTGATATTGTGTTTTAATCTGCCAGTGTTTTTAATTGTTACTGTGTTTTTACTGTGTTTGTACGGCGCTTGTGAGCCGCCCCGAGCCCCCCCAGGAGTGGCGGCATAGAAGCCTAAGTAATAAATAAAATAAATAAATAGAATGAGAGCAGAAACATTCCCAACTGCCATACAGGAGACATTGGGGGAGGGGGGGGACCTTAGTCATACTAAACTAACTAACTGTTCCTTGTTGAGGGCTTGAGACTTGGGCATGGTGGGGTTGAATTCCAACAATCTGCCCACAGATTTACCCACACACCCTTAAAGGGAAATGGGGCATGCATTTTGAGGGCCCTTAGAGAGCATTTGGAGGCTGAACATTTTTGAAAAAACTTGGTTGCCTTTGATTTTGGGAAAATCCAGGTCGGTTAAAACATGGCAGAAATGCCCACATCACTCCCTAGAGATCATTTTGGGCTCTCTCTCTCTCTCTCTCTCTCTCTCTCTCTCTCTCTCTCTCTCTCTCTCTCTCAAGTCTATACTATGAAACCTTTTCCCCTAGAATGATGAAATTTTTAAGAAGTGGAAACATTTTTGGTAATATTTTATTTTGAGACGAGGGTTTGATTCTCTCTTCAGCCATGGAAAGCCAATGACCAGCCTTAGGCAAGTCACTTGCTTTCAGCCTCACAGAGAGGCAAAGGCAAAATCTACCCAAAGAAATCTTGCCATGAAAACCCTGTGCTTACAGTTAATATAAGTCAGAAATGACTCAAAGGCACATAACCACAAATATTTTATTTTAAAGTGATGAATAAAATGTTTAAGACAAGGTATTCCTATATTTACTCTTCACAATTTTTTTATAACACCTATACAACAAGGAAGGCTTTTATGTAAGGCTATTTAGAGCTTCTGATCAATGACTGGTTTTTTTGGGGGGGAGGGGGGTTAGTTCTTTTAATGGACATAAATGTTTTATATTTGTCTCATGCTATGTTGCATTAGAGGAAGTATTTTTCTTATTTTATTAATGTTGGTGTGCATCTAATAAAATGGCAAAACCAAAGAATAAAAACACTTAAAAGGAAATTCAGTTTGCAATTGTTGTCTGATTGAACTGTATCATTAATATGCATCAATATAAATATAAAATGAAAATTGTGTAGTGTAAGAGAAACCCCAATGGGTTTTTAAAGAACTACATTCCAGTGGATTGGGACTGCAACACTTACTTTTACTGACATTGAACTATAAGTCCTTATTAGGGAATTTTTTAAAAAAAGAATGTAGCAGACGTAGCTCAGTAGGCCAGAAAAAAACAGAAGGTGGCACTAGAGGAATACATATATTGAAGATCTCTTAAGCAAATACTTGCTGTCATGGAATGACTATATAAGTGTATTGCCAAAAGGAAAGTGTCAAATCAAATTTTACAACTCTTCATTTTATCTTTTCCTTATACTCTCTGGTTTCTCTCCCCCCCCTTATGCTGGATAAACTCTTTTCTGTACTGTAAGCAGGCTGTAGGTTTCCATCCTCCAGTTCAGTATAAGTTGAACATTCTTTATCCCCGGTTCGCAAATCCAAAATACTCCAAAGTCCAAAACGGTTCTCCTGGGTGGCTGTAATAATGAGATCTTTGCTGTCTGATGGATGGCTCGTTGTATTCCAACTTTGTTTCATGCACTCATTAAAAATGTGTATGGAATTACCTCCAGGCTATTTGATTAAGGTGTACATGAAATATTAATTAAATTCATGTCTAGACTTGGGTTCCATCTCCAAGAAATCTTATGTATGTAAGTATATTCAAATACAGGAATTCCAAAATTAAAAACACTTCTGGTCTAAGCATTTTCCATAAAGGATACTCAACTTGTACTTTGGTAGTTGTGTCATGGTGCAGCATAAATAGCACAACTAGAATGTACAAATAACCTGCTTTTGCCTATAGGAAAGAAATATACTGGTAATCATTGACATCCATGAGCCAGAAGCCAACAAATGGAATTTAGGTTTTTTAAAACCAGAACAGACCACTCAGTAGTGTTATATTTCACTTTGCTTTAGCAATTCATTTTTCTTGGTGCATTCCATTTCCCCCTGTAGCTACTAACTTTATTTATGGCATTTGGGAATTCATTGCTTCAAGTTTAGCCCACTTTCATCCTTAACTGAATATTAGATTATTGACTGTTTCCATTCCTTCATGGATGCCGCCAGTCAATCACAGCATCTGACCCCAAACCCTTTCCTGTTTGTAGATGACATCAAATAGATCCTGTGCAGATTTTCTGATTTATAAACAGGTCACCATATCCCACTATTCATCTCTCTACAAAAAGCTCCAAACCTAACCCAAGATGTTTTTCTGCCCCAGGCAAAGGAGAAGATGCAGTCTGCATACAAAACCAAACTGTCCTGGCAGCTGTGTTTTATTTCAACAATGGAGGGGTAGACAATTTTGGCATGGCTGGAGGTCAAATTTTACCCCCACACTTGTCATTGGCTGTACCAACTCTGGACAGGGCAAAGTAGAAAATAACTACTTCCAGTTTAGATGTTTGACTGGTTTCAGAGAGTGTTGGATAGGGAGCACTCAGCTGTTTACGTCAAAATGTCATGTCTTGCTTTAAGGAGACAAACTGGGGAGAAATAGAGGCAGGGGTTTGGTTAGCATTTCTTCCCTTGAACCACTGGAGACAGAACTTGCACCATACAATATAGGCCATGATGCTGCTTTAAATGCACTGCTCAGTCCTTGGGTCCTAATGGCAAACTAAAACACAGGTTGAATCCATACCAACACAATTCAGGTCCAGTGGGCAGTATTCTGCTCCAGTTTGACATCAGCTAATGCCATACCAGCCCTTTATAATCCAGATCCAATTTGTATTAACAGTCACGCTTTTCTCCTGCCCTAAGTCAAATTAGTACAAAAGACCATGTCTTCCCATGTCTGAAATGGAGCATTTGAGGTCACACAATGTCAGTGTCTTCATCATTAGTTTCCTTCCCAGCATGCATATCCATTTATGAACAATCAGCCTTTATCATTTTCCTGTCATTGTTAGCCAACCTGCAGTCTCATTGGTTACCTTCCTTGTTGGATACCCTGACATAAGAAACATTAAACATTAAACGATCTCCAAGCAACAAATGCCCCCTAACACTAACAGGATAAAATACCTACAGAATGGAATAGCTAGTTTGTAAACCTATCATTCCCATCCCCAATCCAGCAAAAATCACAGCTCAATTGTCCATATGTTTTCTCAACTCTTCAGAAGTTCTGAGATTTTCCTGTTCCTTTCGATAGACAATCAGGAAAGGTCTGAGATTTCCTTGTTGCTTTTGACAGTATCCCTTTTTGTGGAAGCAAGGGCGATCAGCAGGCAGTAGCCAATCTGCTACAGATACATATGTGTGGAATGGACTAGACCAGTGTTTCCCAACCAGTGTGCCATGGCACACTAGTGTGCGTAAGCGATCATCAGGTGTGGCGTGAGAAATTGGAACCTCCAATATCCTTTCTTCCCCCTCCTGCCGAACACTTTTTCTTCCCCACTCGGGCTCTCTTCTTCCCAGCCTTGCTCTGCTCTCTTTGCCTCGCTTTGCTCTGGGGCGAGTCTGCGCAGTAGTGCCCACACGGGTCACGTCTTCCTCCCTCCCCCCTCCCCTCCTGAACACGCTCACGCTGCCCCCTCGAATCAAAATGGCAACAGAAGCAGCAGTGTAGAAGAAAAAGTAAGTGTTCGGCAGGAGGGGGAATAAAGGTCACGAAGGGGAAGGGGGAGGAAGCTCTGTCGAAAGCTGCATGGGCAAACTTGGACCTTCCAGGTGTTTTGGAGTCCAACTCCCACCATTCCTAGCAGCCTCAAGCTCTTTTCCTTTTTTTCCCCTCAGCCATTTAAGCAGGAAAGGGCCTCAGGCTGTTAGGAATGGTGGGAGTTGAAGTCCAAAGCACCCAGAGGGCCGAAGTTTTCCCATGCCTGTTTTAGGGACCTTAAAGTGGTGAGCCTCCTTCCAACATTGTGATTCTGGATAGAAAACAAACAACAACATACCATAACATTCTTTGAGTCCACAGTGCTCTCTGGGTGTAGGTGAACTACAAATTCCAAACTCAAGGTCAATTCCCAAGCAAACCCTTTCAATAGTTTCTGTTGGTAATGAGAGTTCAATATGCCAAGTTTGGTTCAATTCCATTGTTGCAAGAGTTCAGGATGCTCTTTGATTGTGTGTTAACTATAAATCCCAGAAACTGTAACTCCCAAATGTCAAGGTCTATTTTCGCCAAACTCCATCTGTGTTCACATTTGGACATATTGAGTATTCATGCCAAGTTTGGTCCTGATCCAACATTGTATGAGTTCACAGTGCTCTCTGGATATAGGTGAACTACAATTCCAAAACCCAAGGTCAATGCCCACCAAACTCTTATAGTATTTTCTCTTGGTTATGGGAGTTCTGTGTGGGAAGTTTGTGTCTTTCTGCCATTCCTGCCAGGATATCTATGTTGTGTTCATCGAAACAGGTCCAGTTTTCACACTGAATGTCTAAATACATTTAAAAACATATTAACTATATGTATTACTGTGTTAGAGTGTCATTTTGTGTCATTTTGGTTGGTGGTGTGCCCCAGAATTTTGTAAATGTAAAAAGGTTGAAAAACACTGTTCTAGACCTATTAAAATGTGGCTTGGATTAAGCATCAAAACTTTCGTGGATGTCCTTGGTGGGTGATTTGCACCAGGGGAGACAGTAGCTTCAAATCAATCAGTTTCGGTGTACATGAAGAAAATTAAGAGAAAACTAGAAACAAAAACAACGTCTTTTGGAGATGGTCTGACAATTATTTGCCTTTCAGATAGGAAATTATGAAGAAGTAGGTAGAAAAAGGTCAATGGGAATGAAGCTACTCGCATAGTCGTTGGGAACTCACAATGGGTTAGAAGTATTACTTATTTAATCTGTTTAGTGTCCCGCCTTTCTCCCAGCGTGAAACACAAGGCAGTTAGCAGCACAAATTACAACAAAGTACAGATAAAAACAATGAAGGATTGAATTAAACGTTATGGGAAGTAGAACCTACTGCCATATCATATCACATCAGTACTGTTGTTATTGTTGTTATTATTGTGCCTTCAAGTCATTTCCCATGATACATCACATTTTTTAAATCAAGTCAGGAGCAACTTGAGAAACTGCAAGTTGCTTCTGGTGTGAGAGAATTGGCAGTCTGCAGGGTCGTTGCCCAGTGGACACCTCGATGTTTTACCATTATGTGGGAGGCTTCTCTCATGTCCCTGCATGGGAAGCTGGGGCTGACAAATGGGAGCTCACCCCATCTCATGGACTTGAACTGCTGGCCTTCAGGTCAGCAGTTCAGCTGGCACAAGGGTTTAGCTCCTACAATAAAAGTATCATGGGAAGTAGTAGGGGGACCTAGCTTATGTCAAACTCAAAGTGACAGGTGGCCACGCCCACTTAAGGTGGGATCAAGGCGGAACTTCCGGCCCAAGCCCCGCCCACAAGATGACATCACATCCGGTCTAAGCCCCGCCCACAAGATGACATCACATCCGGTCTAAGCCCCACCCCCACCCAAATTAAGCCCCTCCCCAACCCCAAACCCCACCCACAAGATGGCGACCGAAATGCTTCCTGGCCCCCTAGAGGACGACCGCGGAAATTCCAAAGAACATGTCCAGGCATGTGGTTTTTGCTATATTGTAAATGGCACAGGGCCTAGGCAAATGTGTTTGTAATAACAATGAGCACTAGCGAACCCATATGCAAATGAGCCACCTGCACGTGTGCCCCAATGCCCAATAGGGGACAGCTGCATGGGTCAAAGGTCTACCAGACACGGACAGCACTGCAGGAACATGGCTACTCCTCAAAAACGTGCGGGTTTTGAGAAAGAAAATTGCCAAACAGTGGATACACAGGGTGATTACGAAGAGATGGACCCTAATAAAGAAAATCTTCCACCAGAAGATTTACAACAGAACGTTCAGGTAAAGATAAAATGACTTTCAACACATTTGTATTATTACAGTGATAGGGCCCCGCAGCTTTAATGTATCCTGTTGTTATTTTCCAGATTTGCACACCCCTGCAAGACCAGGATGTGAACTGTACAGCCGTGCAAGATCAGGCTGTGCCCAGTCCTTCCACGGTTTATTTACAAAAATTGGCGGCGATAGAAATCATGCAGGTCTGTAAAATATCTTTTGGGTGTTTAGGGAAAAACAGGTCTGTTAAATGTTGTAAATAAGTGTTTTTCTTTTCTTTTCTTTTTAGAATGTCCTAGAATGGCCAACTTTGTCTGGAGCTGACAAAATGCAGCAAATTTTGGGAATGGATTTCAAAATTCGAGAAAGCGACGGGGAGTATGAGAGGGGGTGATCAGGGTTGCGTTGTATTGCATTTTAAAGAAGCTTTACAAGAAAAATGAAGGAGCTTTGCCTGGGTTGCAAAGAACATTATCCTTCACAGGAAAGTCATGAATGTCTGATTTATAATAGACGAAAAATGGCAAAATATCTTAAAGACATCTGTTCCCATTTATGTTTTAAAAATATCATTCACACCATTCTTGTTTTAGCCTATAGTCTGAATGAATTAACCCTTACAAATAATGCGGTGGATTATCTGCTGTTTTTAATTTCAAAAATCCAACATTCTGATAGAGCCTACACGAATTTTAAAAATATACTTAAATCTTCAGACATTCAAATTCTAGAATTTACATCTGATTTTATTCAGACCTGTTATTTGAACTTTGAAATTACCAGGAAATAATAATAATAAAATGAAATGTACTTTGAAAAATGACTCTGTGTGTTATTTCATCATTAAAAGAAAAAGAACATATATATTATACATTGCTGTTTTCTCATTTACAAACCCCCTTTCCTTAGATTGCCAGACATGCCAATCAACATAAGAGGCTGATGATTCAATCATGTCCTTAGTTTGTCAGCAAAGGGTTACATTTTAAAAATAAATCTTCAGACTTTTTAAAATATAGAATTTCATAAGTGCATCTTATTTTACCTTTTGAAAATACCAGGAAAATAAATAAAATTAAAAATGTACTTTGGGAAAAAAAATGACACTGTGTTATTTCACCATTAAAAGAAAAAGAACATATAATATATGACATCTTGCTGTTTTCTTATTTACAAAGCCTCCTTCCTTAGTTTTGCCCAGACATGCCAATCAACAAAAGGGGGGGGTAACTGGTTCAATTAATTCCTTAGTTTGCTAGTAAAGTGTCTGCTGAATGAACATACATTTAAAAATAAATCTTCAGACTTTGAAATTCTAGAATTTCAGAAGTGCATCTTATTTTAAATTTTGAAAATGCCAGGAAATAATAATAATAAAATTAAAATGTACTTTGGGGAAAAAAATGACACTGTGTTATTTCATCATTAAAAGAAAAAGAACATATAATATTGCATCTTGCTGTTTCTCATTTACAAACCCCCTTTCCTTAGATTGCCAGACATGCCAATCAACAAAAGGGGCTAGCTGATTAATTCTTGTCCTTAGATTGCCAGACATGCCAATCAACATAAGAGGCTGATGATTCAATCATGCCCTTAGTTTGTCAGCAAAGGGTTACATTTTAAAAATAAATCTTCAGACTTTTTAAAATATAGAATTTCATAAGTGCATCTTATTTTACCTTTTGAAAATAAATAAAATGAAATGTATTTGAAAAAATGACACTGTGTTATTTTACCATTAAAAGAAAAAGACCATATAATATATGACATCTTGCTGTTTTCTTATTTACAAAGCCTCCTTCCTTAGTTTTGCCCAGACATGCCAATCAACAAAAGGTGTAACTGATTAAATCTTGTCCTTAGCTTGCCCAAACATGCTAAATTTAGAAGTCAGAAAATAGTATAAAAGGTAGGGTCCTCTGAACAGACTTCATTGCCCCTTCACTACTTCTTCGGACGGCCTTCAACAACATACATCTGGACAGACTTCACTCCTTCTCAGGTGAGTATATATTTAAAACTGCAGGGATCATTTCTTTCCCTCTTTCTCTCATTCCATTCTTCCCTTCTTTCCCTTCTCTTCTTTCATTTTCACTCTTTCTTTGCTTCCTTCCTTCCAGCATTTTTTTTCCTTCTCCCTCTTTCTTCTTCTTCCCTTTTACTTTTTCTCCATTCTTTCTCTGTGTCCTTCTACATTCTATGCATCCTTCTACTCCTCAACCCTCCTTTCTTAGTTCTTTTCCTTCCTACATTTTTTCCCTTCCATCCTTCTTTCCCTCTTTCTTTGCTTCCTTTTTTTTCTCCCTCTCTCATTCCTGCCATCCATCCGTCTTTCTTTCCTTCCTTCTTTCTTTCCTTCCATCCAACTGCCTTTTTAATTCTGTATGCCTTTAACTCTTTAAAAATGTGGGATGGGTTGTATTTGTAGTGAAAAGTATTAAAATTATGTGCGGGGTGAGCTCCCAGTGTTAGACACAGCTTCTGTCTGCCTTTAACTCTTTAAAATGTGGGCTGGGTTGTATTTGTAGTGAAAAGTGTTAAAATTATGTGCGGGGTGAGCTCCCACTGTTAGACACAGCTTCTGTCTGCCTTTAACTCTTTAAAATGTGGGATGGGTTGTATTTGTAGTGAAAGGTATTAAAATTATGTATGGGGTGAGCTCCCACTGTTAGACACAGCTTCTGTCTGCCTTTAACTCTTTAAAAATGTGGGATGGGTTGTATTTGTAGTGAAAAGTATTAAAATTATGTGCGGGGTGAGCTCCCAGTGTTAGACACAGCTTCTGTCTGCCTTTAACTCTTTAAAATGTGGGCTGGGTTGTATTTGTAGTGAAAGGTATTAAAATATGTACGGGGTGAGCTCCCAGTGTTAGACACAGCTTCTGTCTGCCTTTAACTCTTTAAAATGTGGGATGGGTTGTATTTGTAGTGAAAGGTATTAAAATTATGTATGGGGTGAGCTCCCACTGTTAGACACAGCTTCTGTCTGCCTTTAACTCTTTAAAAATGTGGGATGGGTTGTATTTGTAGTGAAAAGTATTAAAATTATGTGCGGGGTGAGCTCCCAGTGTTAGACACAGCTTCTGTCTGCCTTTAACTCTTTAAAATGTGGGCTGGGTTGTATTTGTAGTGAAAAGTGTTAAAATTATGTGTGGGGTGAGCTCCCACTGTTAGACACAGCTTCTGTCTGCCTTTAACTCTTTAAAATGTGGGATGGGTTGTATTTGTAGTGAAAGGTATTAAAATTATGGGGGTTTTTTTGTTTTTTTTAAATAAATGAATTTTATTGATTAAAATGACACATCAAACATAACATTACATACATCCCTACATACACTCTTCAGGTAGGGAGTGGGGAGGGGGAGAGGGGAAGGGGAACAATGGGAAGGGTCATGACAAGCATCCTACAGATACATTCAAAGACTAACTTAAAACATAC
>JARBWK010000008.1:30611228-30997960 GCA_030556195.1 Anolis apletophallus | reverse complement strand
CGCTAGTGCTCATGGGAGCTACCCTTGGCATTTACAATATAGCAAAAACCACATGCCTGGACATGTTCCTGGCATTTCGCGGTCGTCCTCTAGGGGGCCAGGAAGCGTTTGGTCGCCATCTTGTGGGCGGGGTTTGGGGTTGGGGAGGGCTTAATTTGGGTGGGGTGGGGCTTAGACTGGATGTGACGTCATCTTGTGGGCGGGCTTAGACCGGATGTGACGTCATCTTGTGGGCGGGGCTTGGGCCGGAAGTTCCGCCTTGATCCCGCCTTAAGTGGGCGTGGCCACCTGTCACTTTGAGTTTGACATAAGCTAGGTCCCCCTACTACTATGGGATGTTCTTGGCCTGATTTCTTCAGAGACAAGCTACTTTAACTTCTGAGAGTGTGTGACTTGCTCAAGGTTTCCATGGATCCTAGTCTCCAATTGTCCTCATTCAAAGTTTAAACCGCTACACACCAGTATTATCATGTTGACCACACTCTGATATTGTTTAGCTATAAAGGTTTAAACTCTGAAATGTTGGAAGATACATTGTAGCATTCAGATATAGCATCCATGTTACTTAGTTTTTAGAGACAGAAAAGGATCACTTTTGCATCTATCGTTGTACCCAACAAGCTTTGGAATGTGGTTGTTAACATGCTTTTTGAAAATAACTTCAGATTTTGATCTGTATTGAATTTTTGTAAGGTTTATATTAAGCCACTTCTTTGCATTTGTCTTAAAGTGATTGGCATTGTTCAGGCCTGCTCCAAAGCTTTTTGAAACACCCCATCAAGGATACACACATTTTTAAAAGCAGGATTTATATGTTCTGCCTTTATTTTCAAAGTGGCCATGCTGCAGTCATCTGACTTCATTATCTCTCTAACCATGATGCCCAAATCCTGGCCAGGAGTCACCCTTATCTGCTTCTTGGCTTGGCAGGATGCCATATTTTTGTCTTAATCACTGCTTGACTGGGTTACTGCAATTATCTTTTATGGTCCTCCTTAACCTTCGCTGTCTAATCATTAGGCTGCAGTTTGGCTGCTGGTGTGCTGCATCACCTCCAAATCTCTCTGCAGCTTTCAATGGAACAGAGAAATCACAATTCTAAAAACTGCTCCATCCTATTTAGCAAAGTCACCTATTGTCCTCTGCTGGGGATTCTTCTTGTGCAAAACAGTTTGTCCATATTATGATAACTTATCCCATTAACTTGCAAGGTGACCTCTGCTACCATGTACCTTGACTCACATTGTTGTCTCACTCACCCACTGTTGAAACTTTTGATTCATAAATCATAGCAGTGGAAGATACCTTGAAGGCCATCTAGAACACCTCCCAATGCAACGTGCAACTGCAAAGCATTTCTGATAGATGACCATGCAACCTCTAGTTCAGGGGTAGGGAACCTATGGCTCGGGAGCCAGATATGGCTCTTTTCATGACTGCATCTGGCTCTCCAGGGCAGCCAGGGCCTTGGTTTCCCAGCATGCAGCGGGAAACCTTTTCTTCTCTCCTTCCTTTTCCCTCCCTCTCTCCCCTTCCTTCTTTCCTCCATTCTCCCTCTTCCTTCCTCTTCCTTCCTTCCTTTCTCCCCTTCACCCTTTCCTTCTCCTTCTCTCCTTCCTTTTCCTTCCCCCTCTCCCCTTCTTTCTTTCCTCCATTCTCCCTCCCTCCCTCTTCCTTTCTTCCTCTTCTATTCTTTCCCCCAAGTCTTCCTTTCCTTCTCCTTCCTTTCTTTTCACTTCCCTCTCTCTCCTTTCTTTTCTTCTTTTCCCTTCATTATTTTACTTTTTCCTCACTCCCTTTCCTTTCTTTTCCCCACCCTTTCCTTTCCTCCCTTCCCATTTCCTTCTTTCTTTTCCTCTCCTTGTCTCTCTCCTGCTTTTCTTTTCTTCCTTTTCCATAGTTCGTTCTTCTTTTCTTTCTTCCTATCCCCTTCCCTCCTTTATTTCCTATGTCTGTCTGTCTTTCTTTCTTTCCCCCTTCCTTCCATCTGCTCTTCCTTCCCAAAGTCCTGAGCATGCCTTTTGCAGAGCCAAGTCTGAAGTGTCCCATCATTCTGCCGGGGGAATCCTTTTCTCATATTATGTACGTATATACTCACATTTAGTTGAATTTAGTCTTAAAATATATTATATATATGATATGGCTCTCACTGAAATAAATTTCCAAATATTTTGCTTTTATGGCTCTCTGGGTCAAAAAGGTTCCCGACCCCTGCTCTAGTTAAATATCTTCAGCAAAGGAGGGCCTATTACTTGTTTTCCAAAATATAATTTGTTAAAATCAATGTTTGCATTTTATATTGAATGATTGACACCAAGTATGGATAAGGATGGGATGTATTTTACATAGTGATGATTGGTTATGAGAGTCAGACTGAGAGTATATTGATGTGGGATAAATAAAGAGGAGAGGGTCAGAGAGAATAAGACTTTGGATGAGAACAAAGGGTGTAAGCTATGTGAGGTAGAATTGTGTTTTTTATGACTGATTTGTTCATGGTACACTGTAAGACCCCATATAACCATGGAATTCATATCCATGATTTCACTTACCTTCATCTCATGTGGGGAAATTGTATGCTTCTCTGGAAATTTTTTAGAAGTATCTTCTCTGGGAATTTGCTAGATCTTCCAATCCAACTCTATGGTATGCTGAGACCAGAAATTAGGAATTTAATAGTGCTTGGTCATATCCATGGTTTTAGCTGAGAACATATCCCCCACAGACACAAGGGGCCTTACTGCAAAATAATAAAAGAAAACTTCAGTGATGCATGCTCATGTGCTGGAGAGCAAAGTGTGAAGTAACATCTACAAAACGGCTTAAGTTCTAAAGCAGTGTTTCTCAACCTAGGAGCTGGGACCCCTGGGGGGGGGGGCATGAGAGGGTGTCAAGGGGTCACCAAAGACCATAAAAACACAGTATTTTCTGTTGGTCATGGGGGAGGGGTCTGTGTGGGAAGTTTGGCCCAATTCTATCCTTGGTGAGGTTCAGAGTACTCCCAAATGTCAAGGTCTATTTACACCTAAACTTCACCAGTGTTCACATTTGGGCATATTGAGTATTCCTGCCAAGTTTGGCCCAGATCCATCACTTTTTGAGTCCACAGTGCTCTCTGGATGTAGGTGAACTACAACTCCAAAATTCAAGGTCAATGCCCACCAGACCCTTCCAGTATTTTCTGTTGGTCATTTTTTGGGGGGGGGGGTGTCTGTGTGGGAAGTTTGGCCTAATTCTATCCTTGGTGGAGTTCAGAGTACTCCCAAATGTCAAGGTGTATTTACCCCTAAACTCCACCAGTGTTCATATTTGGGCATATTGAGTATTCCTGCCAAGTTTGGTCCAGATCCATCATTGTTTGAGTCCACAGTGCTCTCTGGATGTAGGTGAACTACAACTCCAAAATTCAAGGTCAATGGCCACCAGACCCTTCCAGTTTTTTCTGTTGGTCGTGGGAGGTCTGTGTGCCGACTTTGATTCAATTCCATTGTTGGTAGAGTACGGAATGCTCTTTGATTGTAGGTGAACTATAAATCCCAGCAACTACAACCCCCAAATGAGAAAATCAATGCCCCCACAACCCCACCAGTATTCAAATTTGGGCATATTGGGTATTTGTGCCAAATTTGGTACAGTGAATGAAAATACATCCTGCATATCAGATATTTACATTATGATTCATAACAGTAGCAAAATAACTGTTATGAAGTCACAAGAAAAATATTTTTAATGGATAGGAGTCACTACAACATAAGGTACTGTATTAAGGGGTTGTGGTGTTAGGAAGGCTGATAACCTAAACCCTTGTGTTAGCAGGACTGCTTGACCGACAGGTTGGCGGTTCGAATCCGGGGAGCAGGGTAAGCACCCATCTGCCAAGCTCTAGCTTCTCATATGGTGACATGAGAGAAGTCTCCCACAGGATGGTAAAACATCAATCATCCGGGCATCCTCTGGGCAACGTCCTTGCAGACAGCCAATTCCCTCACACCAGAAGCAACTTGCACTTTCTCTTTTTTAAAAAAAATTAAGTTTTATTAGGTTTCCAACAAAAGTAAAAACAAGCAGACAAACAGACAAACAGACATTCCACCACTCCCCTCTCCTCCCCCATCCCCTCCCTACTCCTCCCCTCCCGGAGCCTCTTGTATGAATACTGACTTCCACTACCAACCTCCCACCACTTAATCTAATACTTCTTAGATGCTTTCGGTCTTTCACCCAATCTCTTAGCTTATACAGCCAGCCGCCACCGTTTCAATTATTTACAGATGTCGACATTTATATATCCTTTCATATTTTTACGCCCTTTTAGGTAATCTATTAACGGAGACCAGTCTGTGGCTTCCCTCTGGTACGTCATTGCTTTTGTTAAACAGTCCATATTCATAACTTCGAGCAGCTTGAGGATCCAGTCATCAATTTTCGGTGGTGTTTCATCCTTCCAACGCCTTGCTATCACCATTCTCGCTGCAGTAATGCAGTAAACGAAAAGTTTTTCTTTGTTTTTACCAATTTCAAAATCAAACAAACCCAATAGCATGAATCTGGCTTTAAAAGAGAATTCCAACCCCAGGGCTTCCTTAATTGCTCTATAGATCTTTGCCCAAAATTTTTGGATCTTTTTGCAACCCCACCACATATGTAAAAAGAACCCAATCTCTTTGTGGCACCTCCAACATTTATTACTGATCTTATTATTAAATTTAGCTATGCTATATGGAGTTAAGTACCACCTGTATAGGATTTTTAACCCATTCTCCTTCAGATCGTACGCATACAGGAATCTTAGGTGTACTTTCCAGTATCTTTCCCAGTACTTCAGATGTATAGTCTGTCCCAGATCCCTGGCCCATTTCACCATGCAATTTTTAATGGATTCATCTTCTGTTTTCCACTGTAGGAGGTGTTTATACAAGATGGTTATCTTCCCTTTTTCTTTTAAGCTTAATTTGTCCCATAGGTCCTCTTTCTCCTCAAAACCTATCCCTTTGTCTTTCTTATATAACTCATGGATCTGTTTATGTTGGAACCAATCTAGAGATTCATCTGAGCTTTTTAATTCATCTAAGTCTTTCATGGCAAGGCCGTAATCTGATTTTTTAAGGATTGAATCGTATCTTAGCCACTTGTTTTTATCGTACTGTCTCCTAAAGTGCGCCTCCTGGGGCAACAGCCACTTTGGAGTCCTTCTGAAAAGCCTATCTTTGTATTTCATCCATGTTCTTAATAACGGTTTCCTGATGCAATGGTTGTTAAAATTCCTCTCAATTTTCGCTTTATAGTACCAAAGGTACCCGTGCCAGCCGGTCCTAAGGTCAAAACCTTCCAGCACTTTCTCAAGTTGCTTCTGACACAAAAAAGTAAAATTATATTTATTTATCATAACCATGGCCATTATATCTAGTGTAACAGAGAAGTAGATCTTAAGAGCCTAAAAAAACATACAGAAACTCTGGGGAAATTAAATTAGTGGCTATGGACATAGATGCTGAAATTCAAGGTCATATCCAAAGCAGATAGAATTAGCAGCTCATCCAGTTACCAACTGGAAAAGGGAAACTGTGGTCATGACTATATAATAACTGGCTAAAGCCAGGTCAGAAAAAGACTTTGGTGAGATGAGGTCAGACAGGGATGGATGGCAACCACCCATGTAATGATTATGTGCATTACAAGCAATACAGTTTGAGCCTAGGTATTAAATGCTATGCGTTTGCTGTGCAATTCCAATCCAAGAGAGGTTATGCTTCCTCACTATCTGTTGTTCTCTCACTGGCAGATGAAGACCCTTTTATTCAGGTGGAACTTGAGCAATTACCACTTTGCTGAGGACCTTTAATGGCTTGGAATCCAACAACAATTGTTGTTGTTGTTTTTGTTGTTGGAATCTATACCTACAATCATGCAGTAGAATCATAGAAGCATAGAGTTGGAAGAGACCACAAG
Organism: Anolis apletophallus; assembly: GCA_030556195.1. Lineage (NCBI taxonomy): Eukaryota > Metazoa > Chordata > Lepidosauria > Squamata > Anolidae > Anolis > Anolis apletophallus. The sequence continues at coordinate 30,992,011 of JARBWK010000008.1, read as the reverse complement.
GGCCATTCAGTGCAACCCTCTGCCATGCAGGTGTACATAATCAAAACACATTTGACAGATGACCAACGGCGTTTTACCATCTCCGCCAGGCTAGGCGACTGGCACCCTACCTGTCCAGGGATGATCTGGCCACGGTGATCCAGGCGACGGTCATCTCGAGGCTGGACTACTGTAACGCCCTCTACGTGGGCCTTCCCTTGTCGACAGTCCGGAAACTCAAGCTGGTGCAGAATGCCGCTGCTCGCTTGCTGGTGGGAGCACCGGTGAGAGAGCATATCACGCCCATCCTTCGGCAACTGCACTGGCTGCCTATTGAGTACCGGATTGCCTTCAAGGTGTTGGTTTTAACCTTTAAGGCCTTGCACGGTCTAGGGCCTGAGTACCTAAGGGACCGCCTTACCCCGTATATTCCCCCGAGATCACTGCGCTCGGAAGAGCAGAACCTGTTGGTCATTCCATCACCCCGCTCCTGTCACTTGTCCAGTACAAGACAGCGGGCCTTTTCAGTTGTGGCTCCTACGACTTGGAACTCATTGCCTAGTCACGCTCGGGCGATTCACGAACTCGGCCCTTTCCAAAGGGCCTGCAAGACTGCCCTCTTTAGACTAGCGTTTGGCTAGCCTGAATGTAGATGCATATCAGCGTCCGAGCTATGATCTGTAATCTGCTGGCTACTGGCTATGTATTGCGTGTTTTTATCGAATTTTACTGTATGTTTTATTGTGTGTTTTATTGCTACTGTGATCCGCCCCGAGCCTTCAGGGAGGAGCGGAATATAAAACCGAATAATAAATAAATAAATAAATAGTGTCTCTTAAAAAAAACCCCCTCTGAAATGGAAACTCCACCACACTCAGAGGCAGCAGTATATTCCAGTGTCAAACAGCTTTTACCATTAGGAAATATGGAATATATGGCAGTGAGGACTCAGTTAAAAACAGATATGGTGGGATTTTTTGTCTGGCTATTTTGGGACATAGGGCTATGTGGATGTTAAGATCTTTACCTGAGAAACAAGCCAGTGAAGCTTCAAAAGCTTGCATGATGTATTTGTGGTTTTTTGTTTGCCCAATACAGATATCACTGTTGTGTGCATTTTGGATTAAACTCAAGACAGCTTTAGATGGGTTTGCACAGTTTGTTTACCTTTATAATCACAATCACCCATCACTTTCTCTTCCCTGAAATATTTATTAGTTGCTTTATTGTGGCTATGCTTATTTGGGTGGGGAGGAAGGATTCTAAAACATTAGGAAATCTTCTGGGATCGATTTTTATTTTATTTCATTGCATCATGGAGGGTTACCATGGGAGAGAAGAGAAACTGTGCAACGAAAGCAAATGAACCAACAACTGCATGCGGAAATCTTAAATCAGCTGACATTTTGTGTAAACATGAGGCTGAGGTTTTAAAGAGTTCATAAATAGGAAAAGTTTGTGTTTAGCATAAAATGCCTCTTTAATTTCCAAGTAAGTTTTTCTAGCATATGGTGTTCATTAAAATGAATATAAAACTTGTGTCAATAGAAGCCTACTGTGCTTTACAAAACAGAAATTGAATTGCTTATAATTGCTGTAGCAGCAGAGCTTTACCTCAAAACAAGAGTAAATCTAATTTTAGTGCTTCCTTCACTACAATATATTCTGAGATGGAATACTTAACCTGACATGGGCACTGATCACGATAGTGTGTATATTTCTATAATATATATTAAGTATAGATAGGGAGGGAGGGAAGGAGGAAAGAGGTTGGGGAATTTGTAGTGACTTATTTTAATGTACAGGACCAGTATGATGTCATAGTCTGAACATTGAATTACAACTTTGGAGACCAGGGTTCAAATCCCCGTTTGGTCATCAAACTCTTTTCTGATGGCAAGTATATAGTCTCTCAGCTTCAGGCATTGCATGTTTATACAGGCATTGAATGTTTGCCTTTATTATGCTGGAAGCTGCCCAAAGTCCCTTTGGGGAGATAGGGCAGACTACAAATAAAGTTGTTGTTGTTGTTGTTGCTATACACAACAAAATGAGTACACAACAAACAAGATCACTAAGCTGGCTTTGTCGGATCGCATGTCGGATACTTCCCAAGTGTCTAGGACTATATGATGTATCAGCGAATAATGCACCTGGTAGGGTGGCTATTTGCAACTGACAGATGGTAATTTTGTCAGCACTGATTGTTTTCAAGTGCTGGCCAATGCCTTTAGGCACTGCACCCAGTGTGCCAATCATCATTGGGACAACTTTTACTGGCTTCATATCATGTAAGCTTTTCCAGTTGCTTCTCGTCAATTCTGCTGTTGCCTGGAATTGCAACATCGACAATCCATACTTAATTTTTGTCCATGTTATTATTATTGTTGTTGTTATTGTTATTGTTATGTATGACACAGCAAACAAGATCTATATGCTGATTTTTGTATCACAAAAGCACAAGTCAAACACTTCTCAAGCATTTAGGACTATGAGATGTATTTTTGAATGATGCATGTATGGCCGAACCAGGAAGCCCCAACTCCAGCAGAGAGTCCCCAGTATTCCTTTTGGCCCATGGCCTAAGTTGCACCAGTACCAGACCCTTTTTTTCCTTCTGCCCCACCCAGTTCCATAGTTCACCACACCAACTTCGTCCCTCCCAGTACACCCAGCCACCATTGCTTCCCCTCACCCCAACTACACAACATTTGCACAGCCAATAGCACATGAAGAACATTTTAGCAAGTCCCACAGCATAGCAATAAAACCAGGACATCTCCACCCCAGCACCACCAAAACCCACACATGGCAACATCACATTGGACCCCATAAACAGCCCACGGCAAGACAAAAAGCCAAATTCATTTTCCCTCCCTTCTGCCCACAGAGCACCAATGCATACATCAGAAATACAATCCCATAACATTGCATAAACAATAGAATATAACATTTCCCCCAGCGCCCACACCATCCCATACATTGCCATAACCCACACAATCCCATAAGCCAACCCCTGCACAAAAATCACAAACTCTCTTCCATGCCACTAATAATAATAATAATAATAATACTTTAATATTTGTGAGTCGCCCTCCACCAGTGGTGCTCCGGGCGACTTACATCATTTAAAAACCCTAAAAACAGCAATGTACAGCAGTTTAAAACAGATACATGTCTGAGGAAAGGCTCAGACATTCAGAGGTACCGATCAGGCCCCAAACGCTAGGCGGAAGAGCCAGGTCTTTAGGTCTGACCGGAATCTAGTTAGGTCAGAGTGGCTCTGAGGGCAGGTGGCAATGAGTTCCAGATCCTGGGGGCCGCCACGGAAAAGGCTCTCCGCTGGGTTTCCATCAGCCGAGCCTCTCGCACCCCAGGGATGGTCATGCGATCGCCATTTATGGCACGTGCTGGCCTCACGCTGCGTTGGACCGTCAGCCGGTCACTCAAGTAGGCTGGCCCAATATTGTGCCGAGCTTTAAAGGTGAGCACCAGAAGTTTGTAGAGCACTCTGAACTCTAAGGGCAGCCAGTGGAGATCTTTTAAAATAGGAGAAATGTGGTCCCTCACTGATGACCCAGAGATGAGTCTGGCCGCTGCGTTGTGGATGAGTTTCAGCCTCTTGGTTGTGGAGAGGGGGAGGCCCACATATAGGGCGTTGCAATAATCAAGGCGCGAGACAACGGTGGCATGTACCACGGTTCTCAGCGCCTCAGGTGGTAGGTAGGGGGCCAGCCGTCGGGCCCTACGGAGATGGAAAAAGGCGCCTTTGCTGCCGCCTGGATCTGGGCCTCCATCGTTAGTTTTTAGTCAGGATCACTCCCAGGCTTTTCACTGCCGGGCCGGGGATAAGGGCTCGCCCTCAAGGGTGGCAGTGATGGGTGAGAGGCGGGTCGGCCAGGCCAGAGGATCTCCGTTTTGGCTGGGTTGATTTTGAGTCTATGTGCTCTGAGCCAGCTCGTCACCGCTCTCAATCCTTGGCTGAAACTGTCTGGCACCGACGATGACCCTGGGTCAAGCTTCAGGAGCAGCTGTGTATCGTCCGCATATTGGTAGCAGGAGAACCCATAGCTCCTGGCAATGCTAGCCAGAGGCTGGACGTAGATGTTGAAGAGGGTGGGAGATAGGATAGCACCCTGGGGGACTCCACATTCCAATTCGCTTTTCCTAGAGACTTGACCCTGCCACTCGACCCGCTGCGAGCGGCCTCGCTCGCAGGAACGATTCCAGCCAGGTCAAAGCCTTGTCTTGGATCCCAGAGGCAGCCAGGCGGTCGAGGAGCAAGTCGTGATCAACGGTGTCAAAAGCCGCGGTTAGGTCCAGAAGGACTAGGACTGCCGAGCCTCCCGGTCCAGTTGAAGGCGGATGTCGTCAGTGATCGCTACGAGGACGGATTCCACTCCGTGACCTGCGCGGAAACCCGACTGGGACGGGTCTAGGCCCCCGGATCGATCTAGGAAGTCCCGTAATTGGCTTTCTACCGCCGCTCTAAGAGCTTACCCAGAAAGGGTAGGTTGGCAACCGGTCGGTAGCTTGCTGGGTCATCGGGGTCGAGGTTCGTCTTTTTCAAGAGGGCCTGACTCTGGCCTCTTTCAGGGAGTTCGGAAAGGTGCCTGTCTCTAGGGAGAGATTTACCAAGTCCCTCAGAGCGCCCGACATGATGTCAATATTGGACTTAATTAGGTGTGATGGGCAGGGGTCCGTTGGGCAGGTCGTCGCTCTTGCCCCGGTCACCAGCCTTCTCACCTCCTCCGTTGTTAGTGGGCTGAATTCTGAGAGACGGTGTTCATTTGTCCGGGTGGGGTACTGGGACCTCGTGTCCCCCTCCTCGGGAAGCAGCGGCAAGTCAAGTCGAAGTGCCGCGATTTTTCCAAGAAGTACTCCTGGAGGTCATCTGCAGTTATCGCCGAGTTGTTGGATTCACTCTGTGGGGACGTGAGGAGACTCGGACTACCTTAAAGATCTGTGCCGTATGGGAACCCGCGGCTGAGATCTGGGCCGCATTATAGGATCTCTTGGCCTTTTGATCTCGTGTTCGTATAGCCTATGTTGTTCTCTGTGTAGGCTGCTCTGGTTTCTTCACTAGGCTTTCGTCGCCAGGTGCTCTCGAGTTGCTTCCTCCGGTGTTTTATCTGCTTTAGGTGCGTTGTGAACCATGGAGAGCAGGTTTTCCTGGGGCGGAGGGGGCGCCTAGGAGCTATCTGATCAATGGCCCTTGAGAGAACACTATTCCATCTGGCGACTAGATCTGATAGTGATCCTCCGGGGACCTCCAGGGGTTCCAGCGCCGCGGCGAATGCCCTCGGGGTCATCGCGCTCTTTTGGCGGGCTAATACAGACCTTGGCTCCGATCTTACCGTGAGGGGGATGTTGATATCTACCCTCACAATCAGGTGGAGTCCTGGTTGCCTCACCCCCACACCGGTGAGAGAAGGAGCAAACAGAGCAGGAGCCTTTAAAACTTCTGCCTCCAGCTGCTCCATTGTTGCCATCCCTGCCTGCCAGAACAGGGGAAGGAAGGAGTCCTGGTTGCCTCACCCCCACACCGGTGAGAGAAGGAGCAAACCGTGCAGGAGCCTTTAAAACTTCTGCCTCCAGCTGCTCCATTGTTGCCATCCCTGCCTGCCAGAACAGGGGAAGGAAGGAGTCCTGGTTGCCTCACCCCCACACCGGTGAGAGAAGGAGCAAACACAGCAGGAGCCTTTAAAACTTCTGCCTCCAGCTGCTCGGACTGAAGATGGCGGAAGCGTTCGGACGCTGGGAGAGCGAGCTCCCATCGTTTTCCATCAAAGCGTCGTCTTCGCCCAGCCAGGCTAGCAACCTTACTGGGTCTACACTTCCAACAACCCCTGGGGGTCTAGACCTCCGACCTGGGAAGGTCGTGGATGGTCCCCCCTACGAAAGGAGGAGATGGACCATCGGCGTGCCTAGCAAGGTGGGCCTCCATTTTTCACCAAAGGAAAGCCCAGCCCTCCAGGCCCTTCAGGCCCAATTCCGCCTGGCGGCCACCCAGTTCGCGTTATTGGGGAGGATGTTGTCGGCCTTCCCAGTCTCCCTCCTCCTACCAATAACTTACCTCCGAAGCCAGCTGAGGCCCACTCGACGAAGGACTGCATTTTGGGTGAGGCCTGTCCGCTGGCGTTCCTGGGCCGAGGTGGCTGCCTGTGGTCCCGGGGCGGCCCTGGGCAGCGGCGACAGCCGGAAACAGCGGCGGCGGCGGCGGCGGCGACTCGGGAAACTAACGAAGCCACCGAGCTGTCCTCGGGTCCCCTGGAGCCATCGGGATCACCAGGCCCCCGGAGCCGCTCGGAGTCGCCGGTCGGAGCTGCTGCTAGACGCTCCAGCCCCGGGTGCCGTGGTCAGTTGCTGGGCCCTGCCTGAGCGGCGGGAGCCGGAGGAGACATTTAACATCTCGGCCATTCTGGCCAAGGCTCCGGGGGAGCGGCCCCGCCGCAGGGCCGCCCGGTTTTCCCCCCTCCATCACCCGGGGGCCTGGGCTGGCCATGCCAAGATGGCGCCGGCTCCCCAGGACGCCGAACCGACACCTGCGGCCCCGCCTTCGTCTCCGCCCCCTCCCTCCTCGTCAGCAGAGTGGGAGGCGGCCACCGGCCACTCTGGGAGGAGTGATGCGCGGAGCCAGCATAGAAGACAGAGTGGCAGCCCAGAAGTAGTGGGAGAAGCCCTGAATCAAAGGGCGAATGAGGACGGCCACATCCATGGTGAGTGCGGGCAGGTGAAGTCTTTAAAAGACACGGGGGGGCAGATGGCCTCTGTCTCCACTGCCCAATTGACAATAAAGGCCCACAGTGCCCAACTAACTCCCCTCTAGCAGGGGCTCGACACCCCAGCCATCGGCCCCTTCTCCACCTGCTGATGGAGCGAGGGGCGCAGGCGCAGACGGAGACGGAGACATACCAAGGGGCATTCCCAAGCACCCCCGTGAACCTGAGGGCGGATGCGATGCCAACAGCCGCGGAGAGACCAGGCGGGCTAAAGAAGGGCAGGGAAGGCCTTTGGCGTCGGCGGAAGAGCGACCACCAGAACATGCTCCGAAATGACGGCTCCGCCCCAGCCTACAGGCCGCCATGCCCCTGTCCCTCTCAGGCAGATCAGTCAGAACTGATAGGAAACCCTGATCTACAGGCCCCCGCGGCCAGAGGGGCTTCTCAAGAAAGGCCCAACACCTCACGCCTGGAATCGTTCAGGCCACGCAACCGCACCGCTACCCAGAGAGGACACAACCACTCCAGGGAATTCCCGATTGGCAATCCCGGCCCCTTCAGGACCAGAACCTTCTGGGCTCGAAGGATTAGAATCCCCACCGGCCCTTCCATGGCACAGCTACCGTCCAATACAACCCTTCCGGTCTGCAATCAAGGACAGGCCACCTCAACGTCCCCTTTCGGGGACGTGCATAAACTCAGCGCTCCGGCTCCAACCATCAGCCCCAGAACGCTTCCGCCTGTCCCATCCCAGTAATTGGTGGGCAGAGGAGGGCAAGGTCCAGCAACCCACCCTCCACCAAACAGAGCCGCAGTTCCTCTTCGACCTGGCTGCGCCCCATCACCTGCCACGCCCGTCAACAAACACTTGCCACACCCTGGTCCTCACTTCTGCTCCTTAATGCGAGGTCGATCTGCAATAAGCTGGCCACCCTGCGAGATTTTATCGCAGAACAGGGCAGATGTTATATGCATCACAGAGACATGGACCCAGGACGGTGACTGTGTCCTCCTCCAGGAGATAGCCCCCCAGGCTTTCGAGCCTTCCATCGACCAAGATCTATAGGTCGGGTGGGGGAGTAGGACTGGTCGTAGGGGCGCTGTTGCCACTTCTGTCCTCCAAACACCGGAGATGACCGGCATAGAATGCCTGGGAGCAACCCTTGGAGAGGAAGGAAAGACGGGGATCCTGGTGGTTTACCGGGCCCCGGGCCCATAAAGAGGCCACATCTGCCTTACAGGATCTGATTGCGGACTGGGCCCTGAGGTTCCCCGGTTCCTCATACTGGGGACTTCAACATCCACCCGGACACAATCCTCCACCCCCCAATGCACGAGAATTCCTCATGCACATGGACGCCCTCGACCTCTCCAGGACAGATACCGGCCCCACTCACCAAGCGGGCCATGCACTGGACCTGATTTTCAGCCAGGGTCTCGCCACAAATCATCGCGATTCCAGAGCAGTGCCTTGGTCGGACCACTAAGCCACAACAGACTGGCTACCCTCCACCCAGGCCTGTGCAAGGCCGCTGCAGTACCACCACCCACCACTAGGGCCGAAACGCCCGTCCCTCCCCAACCGCTATAAGAAAAAACCCCAAAGCAACCCAAACACTTCAAAAACAAACAAAACAATAAACAAGACCTTTCCCCTTTTTCCTACCTTGTTTTCCATCCTTCTCCGACCGGTCCGACCCTTCTGGCCTCTAGGGGGGCCGCGCGGGCGAGACGCACCTCTGCAGACTCGCCCGCCCCAGGCGCCATCTTGGAAAAGTGGGGGCCATTGCAGTGTGGGGGCAGGAGCGGAGCGGCCGCGGATAAGTGAGATCGCCATAGGAAGAGTGGATTCAGTATCCACACTTTGGAAGTGTCCCCGATTTGCCCCGCTGTTGTCCCCGAAGCACTCTGCCTCTTCCCCCATCTTGTCTCTGCCTCTTTCTTCTCCCCTTTTTCCTCCCTGGCCTGAGGGAAGCCCGGAAAAGCAGCCGCTCGCAATCAGCGGCCTGGCTCTCAGCTGAGCGCTCTGTTTACCCGAGGACAATCGGCCCCCACCTTTTTTCTCGCATTAAGTCCCATAGCCTCTAGCAGCAATAATCCGTTATCCAAATCCAAATCCGGCAGCAAATCAGCAAGTTTGGACTGTAAGGATCCTGAAGGGGGGAATGGGACCCCAAGCCTCTTGCCGACCGGGGAGGCACGGAGCCCAAGTACCAGAACTCTTTTCTCTCTGCTTTTTGACCACTTCTTCCTTGAACGAATGAAGGTCCCTTTGCCTGGCTGGAAACTGCCAGGGGGAACCAAAGAGAACAACCATGGACTATGGGGGAAGGAAGGATGTCTATGCCTCGATGGATCGCCTTCAGAAGGGTTAAGGGAAGGGATCCATGCAAATAGGGGGGCCTCAAACCAATAACCCGGGTCTGTGCAGGCTGGGACCTGAAGTTCACCCAAGGACACTGGTCATGGACTCTTCTTGCTGCCATTTCCCACTGCTTTGAGTTCAGCTCCATGTGGGCTGACCCAGGATCCCCACCCTCAGACTCTCTCTCTCTCCCCTGATCACAGACTTTATAGTTTCCCCAAGTACACTGGCCCATTTTGCCCTTTCTTCATGCTACATAACCCGGATTATTCCTGGACTGCTCTTCACAGCTGATTCCAGCAAGAGCCTTGCTACATCTCATTGATCATGAACCCACAGAGACCCCCTTTCTGGGTAAGCCGTGTCCGATGTTTTCCGGAGGGGTTCTGCCCAGATTGCAGGGGGATTCTAAGGGAACCAGGTCTTTTTGGCTTTGGGAGAAGCAGTTCGCCAAGGACACTTCCCAGCTGAATATTCCCAGCCTTTTCCCTTCTTGCCACATGGACTTTGTGACTCTCTGCCACTCTACTCTCTGCAGAAGCCATTCTGCCCCTCAGGACTTTGTAGTTTCCACAAGGACGCTTCTTCAGTTGGACATTTCCTGCTTTCTCCCTCCACATCATGGACCCTCAGTGACTTTGCCTCTGCTTGGCACCCCAGCCCCAAAGGCTCTACAGTTCTCAAGGACCATGGAGGACTACAACTCCCAGGAAGTGCCTGTTTTGAAGATCATTACTCTGGGAGCAACAGCTGTATGGGAATGTATTTGGGGATGATTGTTGGGGATCTCTGTATTGTGTTGCCTATTTTGTACCCCTTTGTGTGTTCCCTTTTTGTGTCAATGTAACTTCTAAGTTAATGCCCTCAGCAGAGCGTTCCAAGGATGAACAGCGCAATAATCCATTTTTCTACCCAATTTTACCCTGCACAAATAATAACTTTGGGAAGGGACGTTGGGTTCCTTCGTGGGTGAGGCCCACTCTCTTTATGCCCAAGACTTCCCTGCATAGGTCCCTATTATTCTCGGAGCTTGGCCAATGATAGGGAATATGTAATGGTCATGTAAACAGACCCAAAACACGGTTGCTTCATGCGAGCTTCGGAACCTCGCAGCCAGCCCCAATAGCTCTCTCAGGACCATTTTAAACTAAGCAACCATGCTTCCAAGCCCAGCCAGGGCTCCCATCCACGGAGAGTTCCCCTGGCAAACAAATAATACGTTTTCTGGCCATATGATGCCTTTTTCTCCAATATGGGAGGGAGGTCAGGTGTTCTGTGGAACATAGATTCCGCCATTATGAGCCTGGATCCCCCCCCCCGCTCGGGTCTCCCCGTGGCCGCCGGGCGGGGCCCCCCCGGGATCCAGGGCGCTGGCATACCCCCAGTCACACAGCCACCCCATAGCTGACCAGAGTGGGCTTGGACCCCGCTCACCGGCTGCAATAAGTTATACTTTGGCCATTTTAAACTGAGAAATCATGCTTCCCGCTAGACTGAAACTCTCAACACAAAGGAGTTTCAGCCAGGACAAAAGATTCCCATTAAGGCACTCAGGACAAACAATAAACAGGAAGGTGGGCTTTCACATCGAAGGCCCTCCAGCAGCATAAGTATCTCAGCCATAAGTTACTTCCTCCACCCAGCCGTTTCTCCCTTTGTGTCTTTTCCCGCCTTGCTAGCTAGCTAGGATAGGCTCGTTCGAATCTGGCGCTTCTCCTATTGGCCAAAGCGCCGGTCTCCTCCTGGCTCAGCTGACTTTGACAGCCAGGCCAATCAGCTGAAGCTACACATGGAAGGGGAAGGCGCCCGATTCAAATGTAAATGACTGCTTTTGACTGCTTTTCTATATATTGGACTGCTTTCCCATTAAAGACTATGTTTTTTTGCCTTTGGATTCCTGGCGTGGCATTGCATCCTATTCAGCTGAATTAGATTCTTCTCTCGGTAGTGGCGTACTTCCGTCTGGGTGAGCATTGATCTGGGTTTCTTTGGGATTTATAGTTCTGGGAAGATCATCCAGATTTGGGCCTCGATCCTCGCTTTTAGGGGTGGCCTGGGCTCTGTCCCCTTAAGGGAAGGATCCCTACTCAGATTTCGGTAATAGATGCATATCCTATTATTATTATTATTATTTAGATAAAGGCAATAGCTGAACAAATCTTGTCAGGAAAACCCTTTGCCTGAGGGTCCTATAAGTCAGGAACAACTTGAAGGTACACAACAACAACAACAACATTTGATGATGTATGGAAACTATAAGTAGAAGGAACACAGTAAACAAGTCAACAGACTCAAATACATCAATCCGAGTGATTAGAAACTAAATATTTTTGTTATAATTTATATCTTGCTTTCTCCCAGCATGGAACTCAACATCTCTCTGGCATTACTTCGTGAAAGAAGATTCTTAGGAAGGACTCATCCCACTCTTTCTACAAGCATGTTGATGACTAAGGAGGTTGGATGTGTCCTTCGAGCCTGTGCAATGGATTTTTCTGGTGGAGTGCAGCGTGCACAGAACTGGCCTCATGCTTTAAACCAAAGGTTCGTCTGCCAGGGCCCAGCAAGCTTAGGACGGTGGCAATGAGGTCCTTAGGTCATAGGTTTGATTTGAGTTTCCTTCTCTAGATGGTTGACCTTACAGGGTTAGACGAGCACCATCTGCCCGGGTTCGAAATTAGAGTTTTCATTTTCTTAGGATGGTTGCCAAAAGGCTAGAGAGCCCATCCTACCCGTTGACGCTCTTTGTCAGACCCTTTGGTTGTGACCTGTCTGGCATGGGAGGCCCTACCAGTGGCTATGCCACCGCCAGCATAGCTCACAACTTCATTAGGGTACCAAGCCTCTCCCCCCGCAACAAGGGGGCGCCAATGGAGAGGCCATCTAGTAGTAAAATGACATTTACCATAGAACCCCCCATATCTGTGGAGGATAGGTACCTGGAACTCAACATAGTTTACACATAAATAATAGAAAGTACATGAAAATATTATTAGAAAGATGAAAATGTGCTAGTGTTCTGTGTTGTTATGAAGACAAGAACAAAATTTGATAGAAACGACTGGCAAGGAGAATAATGCAGTTGGATCTAATAACTAGATCCAAGTGCATTATCAGACTCTGGAAAGTTGCTTTATGTTTTTCCCCCAGTAGTTTCCTAACTGGATATTTCTGAGAGTTGTAGTTCTACAAAAAGATGCTTGTGAACTCTGTGTTGCATTCTGTTCTATCATGATCAACAAAGAGTTGTTTGCCACTCAACAGTGCCACCAACCCTGAAGGCCAGTGATGGTATTACATTTATTATTTCAGTAAGGAGCTTGCAATAATAGGGTCCAGTAGGATTTCACGTAATTGTACATAATTCTTCTTACATAATCAGTTGTCCAGAGCAAGAAAGGGAAATCGAGAGAGGGGGAGGGAGAGAGATTTTTAGAGAGTGGTCACATTTGTCAATTTCCAATTTTGTAGCTCATTGCTAATATTCTGCAATTTCCACAGTAATACAATATAAACAAAATGTAACAGCAAATATTTAACCACCAATGGGTTATTAAATGTGCAGACCATCAGCAGAAGCTTTCCAATGTATATATTTAGCAAAACAGACAGTTTCCTGATATAACTCGTTTCCAATGCTTATTAGTTTGGTAATAACATGGCATTCCCCTACTTACCTATTCAAAGCCAATTTGCAGGGAGATAAAAGAACATGATTTTCTTTGAAGCAAATAGTAATTGAATGTCTGTAAAGTGGCCACCTGTAATTTTTACAATTACCTTCCATAACCAGCATTTTCTCAGTATTTGAAGTACTACTTTTGCATTTCTTGTGCTAAATAAAAGAGAGCAACCAAGCATCTCTCCCCCCATTCATCTAAGCAACTGCTATCTTTTAGGTGTAAATGAACGCATTTTCTGAAATAATCCATTTTAGAATCACATACAGATATATCCTTGTGAATAGTGCTGGATATTACTTCTGTGATCTTAAAGAAAAAAAGACACAACACTTGATTTATTATAACTAAACGAATATTGGTTTATTTTCTCTTTCATGCAAGGCTATGCCACATCAAAATGCATAGAATAGCATATATTCTAATATCAATCTCAATATTTTGAGTACAGTACAAGGCAAACAGCGCCATCCACAGAAGAAGAAATGCATTGGCAGAAATGTATGATAATAAAAATCCCAAGATTGAGAAGTTCAAAAGACTTCACGAAACAAAGCTTAGGATAGGGAATCAGGGTAATAAATACTCAACGAACATGCTTGGGGGATGTTGAGTATTGCGGGGAAGCAAAATGGAAAACAGGGAAGAAATCTGAAATCCTAAGCAGTGACATTCCATACTATAGCACTCCACAATGCAACATATGAGGAGATGGTGTAGCTTGTATAGAAGATTTAAGAGGATAACTGAAACCAAGTATAATGGGTTCCATACATACAGAGGTCACACTGTAGGAAGGCATCTAAAAAATGAACACATGGCTTATGTACCTTGGTAGTTACTGCATGTCCCAACTACATTTAATCTCAATGGCTTGTTAGCAAAATATGCTAATCATTTTGATTAGCAAATAACTTTATGTGCAACTATTGCAGCTATGCAGTATTAACTGCAGATTAACTGTTGTTCTTAAATTGGTTATTTTAATGGAAACAAACCTTGTATAATGTGCTGGAGTTTTACCTGTTGCAAATTTCTGTTTTTAACTGGTTTGAATTTAATGATGTTTTAATTTATTTTAAACTTTTGTGTAATGTGAATTTTGACTATGTTTCCCAAACTGGAAAAAAGGAAGGGAGGGTATGCCAATTTGCCCATGCCTTAACATGATTCCTCCTCTGAGTTCCCTTTTTACGGATAGCATTATGCATGCACCACACTTTGGAAAAATGGCTTTTAGGACCATTTTTTGCATCACTCTTCTCCAAAAAAGGTCAGTGGGCCTTTCACATACACTAGGCTTAGGGATATAGGAATCTCCCGAAAGTGGAAGAACCTCCATCTTTTGGACCTGAGATAACACCTCTAGCTCCTCCAGTAAAAATTGATTATAGAATCATGTTGGAGGACCAATAAAAGTCTAGAGAAATATTCTTTCTGGGAGTCTCTAGATCAGGCATGGGCAAATGTTGGGGTTTTTTTGCCTTGGGACTTCATTGTAGGCCCCGCCAGCAGGCCAGGGGGGCATTAGTGACGCTGGGGCCGTAAGCGGTAGGGTCTGCGAGAGGGCAGGGCCAGGAGGTGGGCAGGGCCTGAGTCCTCCTCAGGTTGTCCTCCCTGCTTGCCCCATCCTTATGCCAGGAGGAAGGTGGAACATGAGGCAACTGCCCTGATTCTTTCCCCCCAATCCTGGGGCTGTCCTCTTGGCATTACGCCAGGAAGAGGGTGAGATAGGCAGCACCTGAGAGTGTTCTGACAGGCGGCACCTGAGAGTGTTCTCACCTGTGATGTGTGTTCCTTCAGCTGTCCTTCTGACATAAGGGAGGAGCCGCTCACACTGTCCATATTCCGAGAGGAGTGCAAGACATGCAGTGGATGAGAGAGCTCTCCGTTGCTGTGTGCCTTCATCCCCTGTCTTTTTGGCATAAGTACCAAGAGGACAGGGAAAATGAGGGAGTGCTGAGGCAAATGCCCTGGGGGGGGGGTGTGGCATCCAGCCTCCGGGCCTCAGTTTGCCTTGCCTGCTGTAGGTGCTCCAGCACAATTCTATGGTCAACTTTGCACTGGAGGACCTAAAGATTCTTTAAGAGGATTCAAATCTGAAAAAGTCAAACTTGCAAATGTGGAGGGCTGACTGTGCACTTAGAACTGATACTGGAATATGTTGGTATTTATAAAAACAACTAATGTTTTTCAAATAGCAATGTTCCCTCTGCCGGTTCCAATGATTTAAGATATAACCCCCACCCCCAACCCACTTCATGTTTACCTTAATGGTTATTGATTTTTTCCCCCATTAGATTTATATTGGTGTGATTAATTTAATTTTTGTACATGTCTTGGAATCCATTCAACTGAAAGACAATTCAGGTAACTAAATAGAAAATGAAAATAACACCACTAAAATCAACAGGGCGTTTCTTCATTAACCCTGATTCTAGCTTTGCTCTAGGGATGGGGGAAATGTCAGAATTGGTTCCATGCGTCTTTCTCTTATTCATTGTCTTTTTCTTGCTTTTCCATTTGTTTTAGAACTGTCTGCAGGTTTGTATTATTCTGTGACCACTTCAGGGGGATGTTTTGTTCAATCAATCAAACAAATAAATGATACTTTCCGAGTAAGTGGATTTAGGAGACGAATGTAAATGTCTATTTGAATTTAATTATGAACCCAGTCTGCCTATAAAATTAGTTGCCATGATGTACCTAATTCACCCTTAAAATCTTACACATTTGTCTCATGAATAGTGAAATATTTGTTCTTGAACAGCACAGAATACTGATGATTCACATTATTTATATCAGCCTAATTTGCTTTAGCTCTCTGATTACCATAATGTTGGTGTACAATGGAGGCAGGCCTGAGGCTTAAATACATAGCTATGCATAATAATGAAAGACAAAATCGGTATGTTCTACATAGCATAGATAAATAGATTAAAAGTTTCAACATTACTTAATCAGCCACCTGCCATTTTTTAATGTAGGTTACTCTATGCAAGCAAAGCCCCTAATCAAAGTTATGCACATATTGCTGATAGTAGCGACAATGGTACCAATGCACAGATGGAGATTAGCGGACTGGAATTGTCTTTCACCTTCTTGAGCCCCAATCGCACACAGTCATTTATAAATCTTTGATATCTGATGAAGCAACCTTTTTAGAGATAAGGCTGACAGTGGGTGCATCTACAATGTAGAATTAATGCAGTTTGACACCAGTTTAACTGCCATGGCTCAGTGCTCTGGAATCACAGGAGCTGTAGTTTTACAAAGTCTTTAGCCTTTTCTGCCAAAGTGTGCTGGTGCCTCACCAAATGACAGTTGCCAGGATCCTACAGCATCGGGCCATGTCAGTTAAACTGGTGTAAAACTCCACTAATTCTACAGTATAGATCAGCCATGGGCAAAGTTGGGTCATCCAGGTGTTTTGGACTTCAACTCCCACAATTCCTAAGAGCCTCAGGCCCTTTCCTTTTCCCCTTCAGCCGTAAGTGGCTGAGGGTGAAAAAGGAAGAGGCCTGAGGCTGTTAGGAATTGTGGGAGTTGAAATCCAAAACACCTGGAGGATCCAACTTTGGCCATACCTGGTATAGATGCACTCAGTATTGCCAATGCCTACCAATAGAGATACAGAGCTCTAATGGCAAAAGCAATGTTGCAATTTTGAAGGTACAAGGAATGTGTCTACATAGCCAAAATGCAGTGGACTCACCACTCAGCTGTTACAAAGAGTTCACATAAAGTACAGCTGGAAGCACAACATCTGCCCTTTAATAAGGATTAATGGTACACGGATTTACTCCTTAGTTTCCTGGAAGTGCCAGAGTGATCCAAGAGCTTTGGAGATGAAGACAGAACGACCAGGCTGGATCCTGTTCAATCCACTCATTACACCTTGAATGGAATCACTGTTGTGTTGCCTCCGGCATGCAGATTTTGGGAGAGGAGCGATGTCACAGTTCTGGTGATATCATATCATCATGCCCAGAAATGTGAAGCTACCAACAAGCTTCTGCCAGGGCACTGCTTGCTGGCAGTGATGCGCTATTTTGAAAGTGCAGTTGAAATAGCCCATGTTTTAATAGCCAAGGAGTAAATCCTCTGTCGGGGGTGCTTTGAATGCAATTTTCCTGCTTCTTGGCAGGGGGTTGGACTGGATGGCCCATGAGGTCTCTTCCAACTCTATGATTTTATGAAAATCAATGGCCCCATTGTGCCTTTGGCAAGATGGCAATCTGCATGGCCAAAGGGCTCTGGGAACACTCCCAGGCTGCTTCAGAGCTGCAAACTGGCTTTTTGGAAAAGTGCTGGTTTGGGTCCAAAATGTAACTATTTCAAATATGGCCACTCAAAGTCCACCCACACTGCAGAATTATAGCAATTTGATACCACTACATAGCTCAATTCTATGGAATCCAGGGACTTCTCATTTGTTGAGCTCTCCGATAGAGAAGGGTAAATATCGCACAGAAAGGTCAAATGCCAGAATTCCATTGCATTGAGCCATGGTAGTTAATGTGATGTTAAACTGCTATGTTTCTGCAGTGTGGACACAGCCTTGAGTTTTCATTTTATTCATCAATGCCATCATGAATATTGTGCGGAATATTTCTGAACCATAGACCTAGTTAAAAAGCTTGTTTATGCTGAACATGGTCCTTGACAATTTAATTAGCCATAACCTGCTCCCAGTGTTTGCTTAATTGAGGTTTGATATACAAGGAATGTCTAATTTTGCCAAAAGACATGGCTCATTCCCTTTTGAGACTCTTTTTCCAGTTAATGTACCTGTTAAGTTAATATTAAGTTTACTTCTATATAATATATAATGCTATTGTTGATATTCACTGCTCATTTATCTCTTTTGCCAATAAAAAAGACATCTGGACAAAATACTAATTGCATAGATTTTTTCCCTTAGAGTAGTGGTTTTCAACATAGCTTGGAAAAGTTACTATTGGACTACAATGCACAGAACTGTCTAGTGAGCATGGCTTGTTTTGAATAAGTAAAGGTAAAGGTACCCCCATGACATTAAATCCAGTTGTGTTCAACTCTGGGGGCTGATGCTGATCTCCATTTCTGAGCCAAAGAGCCGGTGTTGTCTGTAGACACCTCCAAAGTCATGTGGTTGATCTACTCACATTTGCATGTTTTCGAACTGCTAGGTTGGCAGAAGCTGGGGCTAACAGTGGGAGCTCACCCTGCCTCGCAGATTCGAACCGCTGACCTTCTGGTCAGCAAGTTCAGCAGCTCAGCGGTTTAACCCGCTGCGCCACTGGGTTTTGAATAGTTTCTTCTTAAAAGATTGCTATTAAAAGAATACCTAGTTATCTGTAGGGAGGGACACATGGAACACCAGGTGTAACTGATTACATTTGGATGGAAAGGTGTGGGGGAGATGGGCGAAGGAGGCAATTTTGCTGGGCATCAGCTATTACTAGCAAAATAAAAAATGTACAACCGCTATCAAAATCAGTTATGTATTCCTCTTTCATGGTGTTATTTATTACCTTATGTCAACCCTATGGATTTCATATAGTTTTCTTGGACAAGGAATGTTCAGAGATGGTTTTGACAGGTCCTTCCTCTGATATATAGCCTACACAGCATTTGATATTTGTTGGCAGCCTCCCATCCAAGTAATAACCAGGTCTGACCTGGCTCCAAAATTGGACAGGATCTAGTGTCTTTAGCATACTTTGACCATCCTTCTTTGTTGGTTGCAATCCATCATGTGCCTCACAATATTTATTTTTTGTAACATAAAAAGAGATACAGGAAATCTGTAACACCTGTGAGATTGACAGATTGGAAAAAAGGCATTTCTAGCATAAGCTTTCATGGACTACAGTCTACTTGTATTACCTCTAAATCAGTGGTTCTCAACCTTTGGTCAGTGGGCTCCAGTGGTCCACAAGAACTAATATATGGTCTGCAGCCTCACCATTACTACACCGTTGTAATGAGAGTGAGTGGTCTCACAATACCCTCTTACAGTGCTGATGCTTATTAAATATGGTTTAATATTTGGGCGAACAGATGGTGACTACTGGATGGCCTATGTTCTGCATTAGAAACTAAAGCTGATGTGGTTTATCCAATGCAATTTTCTGAATCAGCATCCCAAATAACCAAACTGAATCTAAAGTTGACCAAAAACTGATTCATAACCCTTTTGGTACTAATGTTAGAGTGTCCCTGGTCAAGTGGTCCATGGTATTAAAAAAAAGGTTGGGAACCACTGATCTAAATACTCTTTCTTAAAAAGTAATTTGGGACTTTGAATCTAGTCTGGGAGAAAGCTGAGTATAAATCCAATAAAGTTCTGTTTTTCCTCGCTTAAAGGATTCTTTTATTTCTTTAGGCAAAAATAGACCATCACATCTATCTTTTTGACTATTTCTGGAAGGACATACATGTGACATATTAGTCCCCAATAGGTAAATATGGCTTGAAAAAATGTTAATGACAAGGCAAAATAATTCAAGTTCTAATTTGCTTTTTTAAAATTAAAAAAACACACCTAATATTGTTCCAGGGGTAGTGCCACATAGCTTCATGATCAGAAAAATCATAAGAAAGCATGTGGCATTAATGTATTTATGAAACCCAGTGGATACTGTTGTATGAGCATAACTAAAACAGAACCTGACCATCTTTAAAAACAGGAAGATATCCAACTATAAAGGCTTAGAGAGCATAACAACTATATACAAACATCACATAATAGGAAAGGTTGTTTGCTCTTCAGATTAAAGTGACCTTCCATTAATCTTCTTCATGTGTCTGCAGGGATATAAATGAATATACAGAAAATCAAAGCCTTTTAATTTCCCCTTCCGTACTCACTAGGTTAAAAATTAAAGAAGGTTTGTCCCTTGGTTTTCAAGCCAGCTATCCGTGTCTGTTCTTCTTTCTCCAAGAACAGCCTAAGTCTTCCTTGGAAAATCCAAGTACAATTCTGAGTCATTAATCAGCCTTTGACAGCAGTTGGTTTTCCGATATATATTTTTTGCCTCTTTTATCAAATGTCTGCTCCCATCCATCAGTTTCCCCGTCTTTCTCCTCCTTTAGCAAATGCTAAATGTAGGTTGCAATCCTGTGCCCACTTCAGAAGTAAAGCCCACTGAACTTCTCAGCACACTTCAATATGATTACAGGCAGCCCCTGAGTTACAAACATCTGACTAACAAACTATTTATAGTTAAGAACTGGCGTGAGGCAACAGAAAGTGAGAGAAATCTGCCCCTCAGAAGAGAAATTCACTCCTGGAAGAGTTATCATGGGAAAAGGTGTCTCAACTGAAGCTTTAGCAGTTTTCAGAACAAGCCACATTTTTAAAAATCCAATTATCACAGGGAAAGAAAGTAAGGTGAAATCTTCTGAACAGGAGCACAGTCAGCAAAACAAACACCACAGGGGTGTTAACCCTTCTCTATGCTATCCAAAGCTAAATAATATATTGTTGGCTGGAGTTACACTCAAAAAATTATCTGTTCCAATTTACATATAAATTTAACTTAAGAACAAACCTAAAGAACCTATCTTGTTCGTAACTTGGAGACTGCTTGTATACTGTTAAGTTATTTTTAGACAAATATGTTGAGTAAAGCAAACCCTCCAGGCAGTACCGTAGCCAGGATTTTGATTCGCGGGGGGAGGGGGGCTGAGTCTGATTTGAGGGGGTGGGCTAAGTCTGAGAGAGAGCGCAAACCCTAGCAAACCTTTTGTATTGTTATCCCAATACCCCCATGCATATGGAATATATTGAGCATGGTGATCAGATCGTGATATGAATACACAAAACAGTTTAAATAATGTACCAGTAAGGCCTTCTCGTGGACCACCCTAAGAAGTTCAGGAGGGGGGGGGTGAGCCCCTCAAGCCCACCCCCCCCCGGCTACAACCCTGCCTCCAGGAAAACAGCACTAATTTTGCCAGTGGGTTTTAGTCCAACATCAGTTCAAAGCACTCTGAGGACCCCTCCACACAGCCATATAAGAGAGACTATCAAGGCAGAATATCTACAATATCTGCTTTTAACTGGGTTTTCTGCCTTGATATTCCAGGATATAGGGCTGTGTGGAAGGGCCCTGGGCTATCTGCATCCACACTGCCACATATTCTAGTTCAAAGCAGAAAATGTGCGATTTTATTCAGCTGTGTGGAAGGGGCCTCAGTCTGCACTGCCATATAACCCAGTTCAAAGCAGATATTTATTTATTTATTATTTTAACTTGTATACCGCCACTCCCCGAAGACTCGGAGCGGTTTACAAAACTACCGGAAACAATATACATAACACAATTTAAAACAACAGAACCCCGATCAACAGAAACCGAATGCTTTCCGGAAAAGGAATGTTTTGCACACCTTCCGGAAAGATGGTAAGCTTCGGATAGCTCGTGTTTCTACGGGCAAAGCATTCCATAAATTTGGAGCCACTATTGTGAAGGCTCTGCGCCTGGTGGCTGACAGATGGAAAGTCCGAATGTTGGGGACTTCAAGCAGGTTTTGGTCTTCTGACTGAAGTGATCTCTGGGGTTGATAGATAATGTGGGATTTTATACAGCTGTGTGAAAGGGGCCAAGGTCTCTGAGAACATCAGGGATGTTTCAATACAGTCAAAGTTCCTTATAGGTAGTTTGCTCTCCGTTGATATCCTGCTGCAGTGCATAAACAAAGGAAAAAGTTGAGTGTTCTTGTTTGCACAAGACCAGCCAGATTGAAAACTGGAGAGAGCTCCTGTATCTTTAATGGTTGTGTAGACCATTAGGTGGTGAAGGCTGTATTTCAGATGAAGGAGCTGGCTAAACTTCCTCTGAGTATACTTTGCCTAGGAAAATACTATTATTATTATTATTATTTAATTCCACCATTTCTACCCCACATCTTCTCAACCCCCGAGGGGGGACTCAGAGCAGCCTCACAACGGCAACAATTCAATGCCCAAAACACAGTAAACATATGATAAAAAACCACAAACAGTCAAAAATTAAAATACATTGAATGCAGTTAACATTAAAATACATTAAAATACGATTAGCATTAACATACATCAAATACATTCACATAGGTTAAAAACAGTTTTCCGTCCATAATAGAAGCCTTAGGTCATGTCCACCTATGAAATTCACGAAGTTACCATAATTTGGCATATGCACACATAGAAGAGGGAATTTCAGAAGATGTCTGGTTATGGAACCAGGTAACTAATGACACCCATTGAAAGTCTCATTTCTATGTATACACGGAAGTCATGACAAGTTTTCACTATGGCAGCCAAGTCATGTTATATTTGCATTGCTATTGTGTATCTTCAAGACGTTTCTGACTAATGGTGACCTTAAGGCAGTGGTTCTCAACCTGTGGGTCTCTGGATGTTTTGACCAACTCCCAAAAATCCCAATAGCTGATAAACTGGCTGGAATTTCTGGGAGTTGTAGGGAGTTGGTTCTCAGCCTGTGGAAACCCCAGGGTTTTCTGGAGCTGAGAAGGCTGGTGTAGTGTACATAAGAACATAAGAACATAAGAAGAGCCATGCTGATTCGGACCTCAGCCCATCTAGTCCAGCATTCTGTATCACACAGTGGTCCCCAGTTGTACACAGGGATCTCGAGCAGAAGGGAGGGCAAAACCCTGACCTGCTCCCGACCCCCCACAACCAGTACCCAGGGAAATCCTGCCTACCTCAACCAACTCCGAGGTGGCACTTGAATGTCCTTTTCAGTAACTACCGATACACTTGGTATCCATGAATCTGTCTAATCCTGCCTTGAAGTTGTTCAGGCTGACAGCTGTCACAACCTCTTCTGGAAGTGAGTTCCATAACCCAATGACCCTCTGGGTGAAGAAATATTTCCCTTTATTAGTCCTAATTTTCCTACCTTGGAGCTTCAGGGAGTGCCCTCTAGTCCTAGTGTTTTGTGACAAAGAAAATAATTTTTCTTTATTCACCTTTTCTATCCCATGCATGATTTTATACACTTCGATCAAGTCACCTCTTAAACGCCGTCTTTCAAGGCTGAAAAGACCAAGGCGTTGCAACCTGGTTTCATAAGGGCCGCTCCATCCCTTGGATCATTCTTGTTGCCCTTTTCTGTACCTTTTCCAGTTCCGTTATATCCTTCTTAAGGTGCGGAGACCAGAATTGTACACAGTACTCCAAATGTGGCCTTACCATCGATTTGTAGAGAGGTAATACAACATTTGCTGACCTATTTTCGATTCCCTTTCTGATCATGCCTAGCATAGAATTTGCTTTGTCACTGCTGCAGCGCACTGGGTTGACATCTTCATTGAGCTGTCCACCAAGACCCCAAGATCCCTTTCCTGGTTTGTCTCGGAAAGCTTTGACCCCATCAGTTGATAAGTGTAGTTGGGGTTCTTTGCCCCGATGTGCATGACTTTACACTTGTTTAGGTTAAAATGCATTTGCCACTTTGTTGCCCATTCACTCAATTTCGAGAGATCTTTCTGGAGCTCTTTACAATCAGTTTCATTTTAACTACCCTGAACAATTTAGTGTCGTCTGCAAACTTTGCTACCTCAGAATTCACTCCTATATCCAGATCATTAATGAATAAATTAAAAAGTAACGGACCCAAAACTGAACCTTGGGGTACGCCACTTCCCACCTCTTTCCACCCAGAGAAATGTCCGTTTATTACCACCCTTTGTTTCCTACAGTTTAGCCAGGTTCAATCCAGGACAAGACCTGTTCCCTGATTCCATGGCTGAAGAGCTTATTTAGGAGCCTTTGGTGAGGGACTTTGTCAAAAGCCTTTTGAAAGTCAAGGTAAACAATATCAATTGGGTCCCCTTTATCTACGTGTTTATTTACACCCTCAAAGAATTCTAACAAGTTAGTAAGACATGATTTGCCTTTGCAGAAACCATGTTGATTTTCTTTCAGCAATGCCTGTTCTTCTATGTGCCTAGTAATTTTTTCTTTAATAATGGTTTCCATCATTTTGCCTGGAACTGAGGTTAAACTGACTGGTCTATAATTTCCTGGATCACCTCTGGATCCTTTCTTGAAGATCGGTGTTACATTTGCCTCCCTCCAGTCCTCGGGTACAGTGCCTGATCTTAGAGAAAGGTTATATATCTTAGCTAGAAGTTCAGCAATTTCACACTTGAGTTCCTTAAGAACTCTGGGGTGGATGCCGTCTGGACCTGGTGATTTGTTGACATTTAGTTTAGTAAGGCATATGAGAACATCCTCCTTGTTTATCTCTATCTGTTTTAATTCTTTTAATTCCCTCCCTGAAAAAACTGACTCAGCTGAAGGCATATGTTGTCTGTCCTCCTGTGTGAAAACGGAGGCAAAGAAGTCATTTAGCCGCTCAGCGATCTCTTTGTCTTCGCTGATTTTCCCTTTCTGGCCATTGTCGTCGAGTGGCCCAACTGCTTTTCTAGTTGGGTTCCTGCTTCTGATGTACTTAGAGAAGTTTTGTTGTTTTTAAATATTCTTTGCTATGTGTGCCTCAAAATCTCTCTTGGCTTTCCTGACTGTTGCTTTGCATTTAGTTTGCCAGAGCTTGTGTTCCTTTCTGTTCTCCTCGGTAGGAAGAGCCTTCCATTTCTTAAATGAGTTTTTCTTTTTTCCAATCACATCTTTTACTTCATTTGTAAGCCATACTGGTGTCCTTTTGGACTTTCCATGCCTCTTTCTTTTATTGGAATGCATTTTAGTTCGGCCTGTTTTAAGGTATTTTTAAACAGTTTCCAAGCATTTTGGAGGGATTTGATTTTTTTACTGCTCCTTTTAGTTTGTTCTTTACAATTTTTCTCATTTTGGTGAAATTCCCTTTGTGAAAATTTAAGGTCTCTGTGTTAGTTTTACTGACAGTTTGCTATCAAACTTAAGTTGAAGGTTATTGTGTTGTGGTCACTGGTACCTATGGGCTCAGTTACAAGGACATCTTGAACGAGATCTTGTTTGTTAGTTAGCACCAAGTCCAGGATCCCCTTTCCCTGGTTGGTTCCATGACCATCTGCTCAAGGGAATAATCAGCTAGCATGTCGAGGAACCTTGTCTCTCTTTCATGCGTAGAACAAGAATTTGGCCAATCTATTTGGGGATAGTTGAAGTCCCCATTATGACTAATGTATTTCTTTTTGAGGCCTGTTTAACTTCATTTTCCAGATAGCAGTCTGCCTCTGGAGTTTGGTTGGGAGGGCGATAGCAGATCCCTAGTGCTAGATTAGTTTTTGTCCTGGGATTTTTACCCACAATGTTTCTGTAGGTGAGTTTGAAATTTCTTGAAGTTCTAATTCATGAGATTCTAACTCCTCATTTATGTACAGGGCCACACCGCCACCATTTTTCCCTCTCCTGTCTTTCCTGAACAGTTTATAACCTGGAATCTTTGTGTCCCATTTGTTTTCCTCCGTCCACCAGGTTTCTGTTATGCCAATAATATCAATATTTTTTCCTTTGCCAAATATTCCAACTCCCTATTCTTGTTCGAAGGCTTCTAGCGTTTGCGTACAGACATTTATATTTATTTCTCTGGTGCACTTTCAACTTTGGCTGTTTGTGAGAATTTGTAGAAGGCCTACCATGTCCTACCTCTCGACTACTACTATCTATCTTTTCTGTTGACTCAGCCATTTGTGTATGGATTTCGTCCTCCATACTTGGCATTTCACCCTCTCGAACCGGAAGCTGCCCAGCTCCTGGTGTAATGGTTTGAATGTTGAACTATGACTCTGGAGACCAGTATTCCTTGCTTGGCCGTGAAAACCCACTAGGTGACTTTGGCTGAATCTCATACTTTCAGCCCTAAACAAACCCCATGATCAATTCACTTAGGTAATCATATGCCAGAAATGACTTGAAGCCACACAAACACAATATATAGAGCAGAATCTTCTATAGAGATCAAGGGTTCTGCCTGAGCGACGATCATCTCATTGCATAGAACTAGGCATGGGTTTTGGCTGCCATGCCAGTGGGATGGCGAATCTATTCCAGGCTTCAGTTTTGAATAGTGTTATCTAGCCGCTCTGAGACCCCCCTCAGGGGTTGAGAAGAGCGGGGTAAAATGCCGTAAATAAATAAATAAATAATATAAGGGGCTGAACTTAGTCCTTCAAATAAATTCAGTGCCTTGGATAGCTCCTGTGCAGTTCACACTGGGGCCAAGCTGAGATTCATCAGATTACTGATAATGGAAGCACACCCGGACAGAGGGAAGCAATTGTGTTGGGAGTTCCCCTTGGTTAAACTTATATGTTAGAGAAGAAGCAAGAATACTGTATATACTCGAGTATAAGCCTAGTTTTTCAGCTGTTTTTAGGCTTAAATAGCCCCCCTCGGCTTATACTTGAATCAAGGTTATTTATTATTTCACTACTACTACTACTACTACTACTACTACTACTATTACAGATAATTTAACTGTATTATTATTGTTGTTATTACATTTATTATTTTACTTGATTTATTATTGTTATTATTACATTTATTTTTACTCTATTATTATTTTTATTACATTTATTATTTTATTCTCTTTATTATTACTGGAAGGATGCGTAAACACATTTACTTTGAAGGAGGTTAGAATAATGGTTTAATCTGAGTTAGACAGTCTTATCTTAAATTACAGTTTTATGTAAATGTTCATAAATATTTAACTTACTGATGCCTCAATTAATATAATTTTACTGATATCTATTTTTATTTTGAAATTTACCAGTAGCTGCTGCATTTCTCACCCTCGGCTTATACTCGAGTTAATACGTTTTCCTAGGTTTTGTGACAAAATTGGGTGTCTCCGCTTATATTCAGGCCGGCTTATACTCGAGAATATACGGTATATTACCTGAACTGTTCTGGGCTCTCTAAGGGCCTTACACACAGCCATATAACCCAGTTCAAATCAGATAATGTGTGGAAGGGGCTCCAATTAGTTTATTCGAGTGTTAGCCATTTTGGCAACTAGGATTGTGATTCAGACACCTTTGAAAAATTGGTTTGCTTGAAGAGCCTACTTTTCCTGGAATACAATCACGTCTAGCTTGCTTTGTGGTCCTTATTCAGGTGTTAACACTAAGATAAATCCTAGATCTATCTAGAAATAGAAATGGCACTAGAAATAGGAGGTCATGCTTGCTTCCTGCCCTGGAAACAAATTCAGGATGTTTTTTCCTTTTAGAGTGCATCTACACTATAGAATTAATGCAGTTTGACATGACTTTAACTTAAATTTCTACAGCAGCAATAATTTAAGACTTCAGCTGAGTAGTTAGAAATGCAGTTTAGATATCCAAAGAAAAGGGACAAAGGGTGAATCTACACTATGGAATTAACGTAGTTTGATGCCACTTTATCTGCCATGGCTCAATGTTGTTAAATCCTGGGAACTGTGATTTGGTAAGACACCAGCACTTTTTGGCAGAGAAGGCTAAAGGCATTGTGAATCTGAAACTTCAATCAATCATAGCATTGAACCATGGCAGTTAGCGTGGTGTCAGGCTGCATTAATTCTACACTGTGGATGCACCCTTTGACAAGAGACCATTATATGGTACCCAAGAATACGATCAGAAAATGAATAGATTTTAAAAAGGGGCAGAAGAAACACAGCAAGAAGATGTTCCAAGTTCCTTAATGAAATATTTCATTCTCTCTTAGTTTCTGATTTAACCCAGCGTATATTGGAGGTCAATCTAATTCCATAGCACACACATAAAGGCTCCATGGCATATATACTGATGCACAGTATCACCTTAAAGCAGCTATTTTTTTTGACAAAATGAGTCTGTGTCAAGGTGAGGAAGTGCCTTATATTTCTTTGTCTTATGCTACTATATGAATTAATAACTTAGCCTTTTGTCACTTATGACACAAATTCAACTGCTATTAAAATATCCTGCCAGGGAGATTCCCCCTTTCCTTTTCGTCTTTGCATCGATCGAAACCATTACTGTGGCCATTTTTTTTAATGAGGTGAATACAGCTCTCCTACGTGTGTGACTGTTTCAAACGGTGGGGCCTTAGAAGAGGTCATTCTTCTGATTGACTTCCTGCTAGAAAAACAGAAATGTCAGAATTGTAAAAATGTCTTGAGCGCAATCAAATGGTCATTAGCATGCCAAATGATGTCTTTAATTAAACAAAACTCCTATTTTGACTGTCTCAGAGGTGGCATGAATGTGGGAATCGGAATATAAATGGGACCTTATGTGAAACTTTTATGTGACAATTTTTTTCTATGAGCTGATAGCCCACTACAGGTCACTGCGCCAATTCTCGAAATGTGCCTTCAGTCATTTGCAAACTGTTTCCATTTACTTGGTAGCATTTTAGGCATTCCCTAGCAGCAAAACTAGATGCATATATATATATATATATATATATATATATATATATATATATATATATGAAGCTGTGTTTTGATTGATAAATGACAGATTTTAAAATAGGGGCTGTGGCTGTGCATTCAGAAAATGTGCCAATTAATCTTCTATTGCAAAATGGAGACTGTAGTCAAAAACTCAAAAGAAAACTCAGGGTGTATCTACACTAGAATTAATGCAGCTTGTCACCACTTTAACTATCATGGCTTAAAACTATGGAGTCATGCAAGATGTAGCTTTATGAGATTTGTTGCCTTCTCTGGCTAAAAAGTGATGGTGCTTCACCAAACTAGAAATTCCAGGCATCTAGAGCAGCCGTGGCAGTTTAAGTGGTATCAAGCTGCATTAATTATACAATGGAACTTGATGCAATGGGTTAAACCTTTGAGCTGGCAGGATTGCTGGCTGAAAGGCTGGTGGTTTGAATCCAGGGAGTGGGTAAGCTCCCATCTGTCAACTTCAGCTTCTCATGTGGGGACATGAGAGAAGCCTCCCACAAGGTGGTAAAACATCCAGGCATCCCCTGGGCAACGTCCTTGCAGAAGGCCAAGTCTCTCACACCAGAAGTGACTTGCAGTTTCTCAAGTCGCTCCTGCCACGAATTTTGGATAGCAAGAAGGAATGTGCTAATGAGCAGTTCAAGGTCCATCCTTCCTGCAGTGGTTTTGTTTTCCAGAAGTCTGGGAGGGGAGTGAGGGAAATCTAGTTTCTAATATAGCCATGCTTTGCAGTTTGAATCTTCAGATTCAGGACAACTTTTGCAATTACGCTTCATGAATTTCTGCTCCTGCATTTAGCCTCCTATGTACCCGGTCTCAGGTGTTTTGAGCTCAAGTACTCAAGTCTGGACTCTGATCTTCCTTGGACATCTTTTGGACTTATCCATTACTGAAACTAGCCTGCTTGGATTCATAAGGAACTTTATAGCTTTACTCAGCCTATGGCATTTGAAACATTTCCTTGGATTATTGACTGAACTCTCATTGCTTTAATATATTTTCTATTGCTTTATTGCTTGCTGTTTTTCTTCAATAAAAGTCTATTTTCTCCAGCTGAAGTTGTGTGTTTGGATTCTAAGGGCTCAGGTTTCTATGCTGGTGTGCGACATGTACCCCTTCTCATCCCTGGTCTATTTGAAAAAAATATTTAAGGACACATTGGTTTTGGCTTTTTAATATTTTTTAAAAAAAGAAAGAGCCTTTTGGTATCTCAAAGACCAACAACTTTTCATTTCGTCTATTATTTAAGTTTAGGGGTAGAGTAAGAGGTAGGGGTTACAGTACTAGGTTGTGGTTTGGGTTCAAATGCCAATGAGCCATGAAACATTTTTGGCCAGTAACTCTCTTGTCTCAGCTTAACAGTAGTTTCAACAGGTGTGTCTTATTAGAGTGCTAGAAAGCTTTCCCTTTATAGGGCTGGCAGGTGTCCCTTATTATAAGGCATGTCTTCAAACGACAAGAAAGGAGATTCCCTCTGAACATTAGGAAGAACTTCCTGACTGTGAGAGCTGTTCAGCAGTGGAACTCTCTGCTCCGGAGGGTGGTGGAGGCTCCTTCTTTGGAAGCTTTTAAACAGAGGCTGGATGGCCATCTGTCGGGGGTGCTTTGAATGCAATGTTCCTGCTTCTTGGCAGGGGTTGGACTGGATGGCCCACGAGGTCTCTTCCAACTCTATGATTCTATGTCCCTTATTGAAGGTTGAAGAGCTTTTCCTTTTACGTATACAAATTGAACGAAATCCAAAAAATATATAAATCTTTATTTTGGCGTGTGGGCAGAAATGCCCAGAATCATGTCACTTTGACAGAATAAAGGCCGAAATGCGTGTATCATGTAATTTATAAATGTGGACAATTTATACAGAAATGCATGACTAGGTTAACAAAAATCAATACTTTCATTTGGTATTGAGGCAGAACATAAGCTTGTTGTTAGCTACCTCTGGATTGCCAGCTCTGCTTGTCATGGATTTCAACTGTCCCTTGCTGTTATTTTGAAAATCTGTCATCACTACCTGACAGTTATATTAGGATAAAATGGAGATGTGAGGACAGCCATGTATTTGTTGGAAAGCACTGTGCTCACGGAGGGAAGCCTGGGAAGTTATACAATTACATTAAACGTCCGTGAACTGTCCTCTTTAGACACCTGCAGAGGATTGTCAACAATCTGAGGAATGTACAGGACTCTTTGGCTTCCCTACTTCATCTCACTAGTGAATGAATCCACTTTAAATCCGGTTGCTGCCTCCTGCAGAATTCTGGAGTTTTTAGTTTAGTGAGGATGTTAAAGGCTCCTCCCTATACTACAAATCCCAGAATTTGGCAGGAGCCAACAACCGGATTTAAAGTGGATTCATTCTCTAGTGCAGTGGTTCTCAGCCTGTGGGTCTCCAGATGTTTTGGCCTACAACTCCCAAAAAATCCAGCCAGTTTACAAGCTGTTAGGATTTCTGGGAGTTGAAGGCCAAAACATCTGGGGACCCACAGGTTGAGAATCACTAGCGTGATGAGGCTCATATCATCACTGCCCCCATGATGTAATCCTTGGAAACCTGGTCAAATAAAGGTTGGTTTGCTTGCGCCTCTATATCATGTTGAGAAAAGAGCCTTATACATTGATGTGATGTTATATGAAGAAAGGCAAGAGATTGTTAATAAATGAATGAATGAATAGCACTTATAATTGAGAAGCAGTTACTTGGCTGACAGCTCTCTGTTTCAGCCAGCAGGAAGTGGCCTGCAGAAAAGATGCATCCAGGCCATGGGGCATATCTACATTTGGAGGTTTAACTGGAGTTATTTTGCCCCAGATCTGATACCATTGTTTGAATGGCTGCCCTAATTCATATTGCTATCACTCCTAGCTGATCATGGGGCTCCATGCAAGCTCTTGGCCATTGTGGGCGCCTCTGCTGACAACAGAACGAGATGTTCACACAACCAACATAAAAGAGGTCTCCATCTCTTCCTAGTCATTTGGGTGTCCCATTTTGGGTGCCCACAATGGTCAAGTGCTTGCATAGAACTCCATGACCATTTTGGAGCAGCAGAAGTGGTGCCGGTGTCCAGTCTGGACCACATATTGGTCCAAATTGGACCAAATTTAACTGTCCAGACCTCCCAAAAGATACAAAACTCTGCAGAGTTTCCAGAAAACTTCAGACTATTTTCTGACTCAGCCAAAAACGGGGCATAGTCAATTTACAGCAAAACAAAAACAAACAAAAACAAACAAAAAAACAAATTAAAAAAACAACAAATCGAAACAGGATGCTCACTGGAAGTATCTTCATGTTATGGGGACAGCTAGCCTTCCAAATGAAGTTTTGTGTGTGTGTGTGTGTGTGTGTGTGTGTGTCGGGAGCAATTTGAGAAACAGTTGCTTCTGGTGTGAAAGAATTGGCCATCTGCAAGGATGTTGCCCAGGGGATGCCCAGATATTTTACCATCCTGTGGGAGGCTCCTCTCATATCCCCGCATGGGAAGCTGGAGCTGACAGACAGGAGCTCACCCCGCTTCCCAGATTCGAACCACCGATCTTTCAGTCAGCAGTCCTGTTGGCACAAGGGTTTAACCCATTGTGCCACTGGGGGGTCCTCCATTTGAAGTGAGTCTGGGGTTTGTTGTTTTTGCCAGTGTAGATAGACCCATGGTCGGCTAGATAGGGAATATCTGTTCTGAAAGTATGGAAATGAAATTTTATGTGCAACTATGCTTGCCATTTTATTATAACTATTTACAAACTATAGCATATAACATATGGTTTAGTAAGTGACTTGAATCCTCAAAACTTAAACCAAAAAACAGGTCCCAGTATGCAATCTGTTTTGCAATGTGAGTTAAATGTCATTCATCAATCACTGGCTATTCCGTTTCTTTACTCAGACAGAACCGCAGTACTTGTTTTGAAACAGCCAGGATGAATTATCACAGAATTACCTCATTGTGACACATGTCTGTCTCTGTTGAAGCCTGGAGCCTACAAAAAGTTATCACGCAAACACATACACACACATGCACGCGCACAGATTGTTCATTAATCAAAAGCAAGGGGTCTGACCTTATTACATTTTGGGGATAGAGATGATGATGTAGTGTTGTTTTGGAAAACTCTTCAGATTTATTCCACAAAATAAATCTTCAGCAGAGAAGTCGTGTTGACATGACGGAGAGAAAGAATAATTGCGGCTATGCTTCACTGCACAATGGAACAGCGAACAATTTGTTAAATATCCTATGAGCAGATTAAACGGGCAAATGATCAGTGAAGTGGACGCCATCCCACAGCAGGAACCAATTTCAATTCACCAGACAGAATTCCAACAGAAGCTGATGAATCTGTCGAAATTTAATTGGATTTATGAAAATCAACAAACAATTGTCTTGGAGACGCGTCCAAGCTGTAAACTTCTCTGTAAAAATACCTATGCAAAATGCTGACAATTTAAATTGCATTTGGGTATGTTGATACTTACAGCTCATATGTATGTATGTATGTATGTATGTATGTATGTATGTATCAGCCACTACAAAAATTGGAATGTTAGATTAGGACAAAATTGAAGTAAGCCATCTGGAGATGAGGGCTTAATGTTGACTCCGGCTGGCCACAGGCAATTCTCTGAACCACTTAAAATTTCAGTTATCCTATTTTGAAATTAAAGGCCAGCTTGCATAAAACATGAAAGATCTGTTAATT
The DNA here is from genome assembly GCA_030556195.1 of Anolis apletophallus. Classification (NCBI taxonomy): domain Eukaryota; kingdom Metazoa; phylum Chordata; class Lepidosauria; order Squamata; family Anolidae; genus Anolis; species Anolis apletophallus. The sequence continues at coordinate 30,959,190 of JARBWK010000008.1, read as the reverse complement.
AATTTCAGGTGCAAAGAATAAATATCAAAAGGTTAAAATTAAGACTGACACTCTATAATAGGGGTTGAAACCACCCTGTTGGGTTTCTGCTATCATCAGCTTTAGCCAGCACAGCCAAAAGCAAGGAATAATGGGAGCTACAGTCAAACATCTGGAGGCCCACATGGCACTCTACATTTTATCAGAGCCTGTGGGAGTAGGAAGCAGGATTTTATCATTTTTATCATTCATAAGATAGTCTGCCGGATGAATCTAAATCAGGGTTGCTATGTGTCTTATTTTTTCCTTGACATGCCCTCTTTTTCAGAGTTTCTATCTGAGCAGTTTTTAAAATGTCTAGGGTTGAACTGGCAAAATGTCCAGAGACTGAGAAAAGACAGCGATTTGTGGAAGAGGGAAGGCAGACAAGGAAGTCAAATTGTTCTTTAAATATAAGGAAGGTTACGAAAAGTAGCAATTATCCCAGTTTTTACACTAGAGATATTTAAAGTGAGAACCGTTATAGCAATCAATGAATTGGATAAAAGAGGCCTGTGAACCAGCTGCCGTAGTGGTTTCAATGTTGGAATATAGTTCTGTAGATCAGAGTTTGAATTCCTGCTTGGTCAAGGAATCTTAACGGGTGACCTTGGCCAAGTCTCTCAGCCTCAGAGGGAGGCAAAGCTAGTGAAAAAGAAAAATCTTGATAGGTTTGCCTTAGTGCCACCACAAGTCAAAAACACCACTATAACGTATGTGTAAGCACTGCAGATATGGGCAATCCATGGTTCTAAATCAGGGGTGGGCAATTAGTGCCCATGCTTAGTTTACTGTAGCTTGCTCTTGAAAACATTGCAACTCCAGGCCGGTGTTTCCCAACATGTTTTTGACCATGGACTGCTTTGACCAGGAAACGATTGTCTAGGGACCACTTTGACCATGGACCACCAGGGACCACTTTGGCCAGGGACCCCTTGTCCAGGGACTAGTTTGACCAGAGACCACTTCAACAGGAACCATTCTCCAACATTAATACCAAAAGGGTTATGAATCAGTTTTTGGTCAACTTTAGATTCAGTTAGAGGTGCTTATTCAGAAAATTGTATTGGATAGACCACACATCAGCTTTCGTTTCTGATACAGAACATATGCCATCCAGTAGTTGCCATCTGCTCGCCCACAGAAAACCATATTTAATAATTTAGAGCTGATGTGGTAGTAGTAATCTTTTGTGGGTAGTCAGCCTCTCCTCTCCCGACATCCCAGTTGCCTCGGCACTATAAGAGGGTTTTGCGAGACCAGTCACTCTCGCTGCGTGGTTTCAAAGCAACAGTGTAGTGAGGCCGCAGATCATATTTTCATTCTTGCAGACCACTGCTGGCGCATGGACCACAGGTTGGGAACCACTGCTCTGGGCTAAAAGTGCATTAGAATAATGTTGGCTGAGAAATGTGTCGCCCAATATTATAATTTCAAAGCAAAAACAACAGAATGTCTTGTAAAACCTTCAACATTTTTACAAATTTTCAAATTAAGATGCCAACAAACTTTATTCTTTCATAGGCATATGAAAGCATGTTTATTTTTAAAAGCTTTTCAAAATTTGGGAGATTGTTTTAAAGTAGTTTCATGTGTCTGTTTCTATTAATAAAGTTGTGGTTTCCCCCCTCACTTTTATGGGCTACTTTTTATTTCCATTCTTTTTTAGTTGTAAATCACCTTATATCTACATATATTCATGTATTCACATTTAGAATAAAGAAAATTGGAAAGGCTATTCTGCAGATTTAAGAAAATATGCATTAAGAGAGCAGGCAAAGAAATGCAGCTTATTGTATACAGGAAAAAAAAGATGTGGAAAAAAACCTGAGTTCATGGTACAAAATGCTTTTGTGAAAGACCGAGCAACAAAGAAGCTTGAGAAACTACTGAAGCATGAGAAGTACATTTTATAACAATTAATTCTGACATGGTTACAGAACAACGAAGATTGAGGCAAATTCCTTTGTCTAGTTCCATAAGAGTAGACGTGTAGGAACTATCTTCTATGTTTCAGAGGCAAAGGAGCTGGCTGCATGCTGCTGACCTCCTCCTTTGCACAGTATTGGTGAGTAAACAGTAATTGCTATGTTACAACTATTACCCGATAAGAGCATCAGGCCCTTTCTTATAGTGAAAAGAACCTGGTTCCCTTCTGGGCAGGCATGTAGCCAGGGGGGGGGGCTTAGGGGGCTTCACCCCCCCCCCCCAATTCTTAGGGTGGTCCATGAGAAGGCTTTACTGGTACATTATTTAAACTGTTATGTTTATTCATATCATGATCTGATCACCATGCTCATTATATCCCACATTCATGGGGTTATTGGAGTAACAATACAAAAGGTTTGCTAGGGTAGACCCTCTTCCACCCAGTCTCAGCCCCCCCCCGAACCAAACTCACCCCGAACCAACATCCTGGCTACGGCCCTGCTTCTGAGTATATCTACATCATAGAACTAATGCAGTCTGACACCACTTTAACTGCTGTGGTTCAGTGCTATGGAACAATGGGAGTTGTAGATTTATAAGGTCTTTAGCTTTCTCTGCGAAAGAGCGCTGGTGCCTCACCAATCTATAAATCCCAGGTTGAAATGGTCTTTCGAAGAAATTGCTACATCCTTCACATGACTATATGGTAATCCCCCGAAAGTTATCACAGAGTTGCATTGAAGGACCTAGCAAATTTCTCGAGATACCATTGCAAACTTGTGATTCAAAGACTAGAGCAGTGATTTTCAACCAGTGTGCCGCGGAACACTAGCGTGCCGTGAGAGATCATCAGGTGTGCTGTGGGAAATTATTTTCAAACTTCATTCATATATAAACTATAAGGTGCCTCTGTCCCTTTAAGAAATGGAACCATAGCACTCTCGCGTCACCTAAGAAGTGACGCAAGAGTGCTATGGTCGCGCCATCTTGGATTCGCTCAGACGCGGCTAAGTAAACCAAGTTGGAGTTAGTGCTGCAGCTGCGCGTCAAGTGACAGTAGCAATTTGGGATCACAGCAAGACAAGCGAGTGACAGTGATGGAGAAGTTTTGAGAAGGGAAAATGCAAATGCCAAACAGGCTATCCTGCCAGGATATCTATTTTGTGTTCATCGAAACAGGCCCAGGTTACAAAACAACCCCACTCGACGGAGAATGGAAGTCACCATGTAGATAGTTTTAACTCACACTTTCTATTACTCTATACCTGATCTTTTGCTTTATCTTACTCTATATAATTACTATTTCCCCTAATTTCTCACCCTCTTTACCCAACCCAATACCACTTATATAACGTAATTGTAATTTCTTTTCTTTTTCCCTACCAAATATGTAACTAAGTATAATTCAAAAACCTGAATAAACATATGTCTAAAAAAAGAAAAAAGAAACAGGCCCAGGTTTCACACTAAGTGAGTGTATAAATACATTTAAAAACATATTAACTATATGTATTACTGTGTTAGAGTGTCATTTTGTGTCATTTTGGTTGGTGGTGTGCCCCAGGATTTTGTAAATGTAAAAAATGTGCCACGGCTCAAAAAAGGTTGAAAATCGCTGGACTAGAGAGACACCAGCTCCCTCTAGGAATCTCTAAATCTTCCAATACAATTCTATGATATACTTGAATCAAAACGGCGGCAATTCAGTCATATCCATGCTTTAATGTAATTTAGGTTTGATGGGGAGTTTATCCCTTGCAGATGTTTTAGTTATTTTCAAATATTATAATAATAAAAATAATAATAATAAAGAAAAGGTTGATAAGGAGAAGACCTAGTTATGGCTCATGAATGGAACACTGAAGAAGGAGACAAAAGGCCTGATTCTTGCAGCCCAGAAGCAAGCCATCAGAACAAATGCAATTAAAGCTAGGATTGAAAAATCAGCTGATGAACCAAAATACAGACTGTGCAAGGAAGCTGATGAAACCATTGATCATATCCTCAGCTGCTGCAAGAAAATTGTACAGACGGACTACAAACAGAGGCACAATTCTGTGGCCCAAATGATTCATTGGAACTTATACAGGGCCGGCCCGACCTAATTCGGGGGGGTACGCTGAAGAAATTTTGTCGCCCCGCGCCGCCGCCGCCGCCACTCACCGCCGCCGCCCACGGCCACACCGCTGCTGCGCTGCCGCCGCTGCGCTGCGCGCGCTCCGCGCCCCGCCTCCGCCTGCCGCCGCCCTCGCCTCGCCGCCGCCGCCGCCCCCATCGGCCGCGGCACACCTCCATGGCGCGCACCTTTCCGGGCGGCGGCGCATGCGCAAGACGCACGCGCGACTCGCTCCCAAAGCGCCGGCCGCTTTGGAGCCAGCGCATGCGTTGCCCTGCGCCGCCGCGTGTCGCAGAAGCACCTACAGGCGCTATAGCGCCTGTAGACGCTTCTGCGCACGCGCGCTCCTCACACGCGCCTGCCGCTTTGGAGCCAGCGCGCATGCGTGCAGTGCAGGTCTTGCGTATGCGCTGGCTCCAAAGCGGCAGGCGCGCTTGGGAGGGAGTGCGCGTGCGCAGAAGCGTCTACAGGCGCTATAGCGCCTGTAGGTGCTTCTGCGCACACGCGGACGGGCGGCGCAGGGCAGTGTGGCGGCGGTGGGGGCGCGGAGTCGGCGGCGGCGCCCCTCCCAGCCGGTGGTGCCCCTCCCAGGCGATGGCGCTCTACGCGGCCGCGTAGGTCGCGGAATCCCTGGGGCCGCCCCTGAACTTATATCACAAGTACCACCTGCCAGTAGTAAAGAACTGGTGGGATCATAAACCTGCAAAGGTAGTGGAAAATGAACACGCAAAAATACTGTGGGACTTTTGAATTCAGACTGACAAAGTTTTGGAATGCAATACACCATACATCACAATTGTGGAAAAGAAAAAAGTTTGGATTATTGATGTTGCCATACCAGGTGACAGTCGCATTGAGGAAAAACAACAGGAAAAACTCAGCCGTAGTACAGGTGGTCCCAGTGGTCATCAGCACACTGAGCCGTGCCAAAAGATCTCAGCCGGCATTTGGAAACAATAAACATTGACAAAATCACGATCTGTCAACTGCAAAAAGGCCACCTTACTTAGATCTGCACGCATCATTCAAAAATACATCACACAGTCATAGACGCTTGGGAAGTGTTCGACTTGTGATTTTATAATACGAAATCCAGCATATATATGTCTTTTGCTGTGATATACTGTGTTTTTGTGTCAGTAAAATAATAATAATAGTAATACTTTATTTATAGGCTGCCCTATCTCCTCAAGGGGACAAAAAAGAAAGGCAAACATTCCATGCCTTGATTGAAAGACAATCAAATAAATCAAACAGTACAAATATGCAGTTTGTCAAATAGCCTGAGCTTGAACTGTTTAGGGTTTTATAGGTTACTAGCTGTACCCGGCACGCGTTGCTGTGCCCTATTTTGGAGATGCGAAGAAGTCTGAGTATGTAAGGGTTGGAGTTGTTGTTAGTTATGGTGTTGTTGGGGTCATGGCTGTGTTGTTGTGGGTTGTTTTGGTGGGTGGGATGTTGGAGTCCTGTGGAGTTGTTGTTGTGTGGTGTTGCTGGAGTTCTGCATAGCTTGTGGATATACAATGTTTTTTGTCTTTCCGTCTGCTGTGTTGATGTAGAGGTTGATGCGTGTGTGGGTGGGGTACTTTGGAAGTGAGTGGAGGTACTTGAAATCCCATTATCCATGGTGTGTCCTCCTCTAATCTGCAGTCGGATGGAGTGTGGGTCATGGGGGGCATTGTTTGCCAAGTTTGGTCTGTATCGGTCTTGGTTCTGGGACACAGTGGTCTGTGGGGAATGATGGGTTTTGAAGTACTACAAATCCCATTATCCATGGAGGTACTTCAAGTCCCATAATCCATGGTCTACCCTCCTCCAAACTGTAGTAGAATGTAGCGTGGGTCATAGGGGCTCTGTGTGGCAAGGTAGGTTACTGTAAATTCAGGCCATACACAATGTCCCATGAGCTGAGGCCTAGTCAGGAACAGCAAGTTAATGAAGCCTTACTGTCAATTCAGGCCATACACAATGTCCAATGAGCTGAGGGCTAGTTGGGAGAATCAAGTTAAGGAAGCCTTACTGTCAATTCAGAGCGTAAACAGCATTCCATTAAGTGAGGCCTAGTCAGGGAAATTAAGTTAATGAAGCCTTACTGTCAATTTTGGGCGTGGTCTGTGATTTGTAGGGGTGTAAATTTTCTGTGGGAAGTGAATTGGGTGTTTGTGTTTGTGCCTCAGCCCTTTGCCTTATCCTCCTCTGACAGTTTATTATGGGTCGGAATGTTCATGTTAGCTGGCCAGTACAGGAGTTATGCAAATCCGCCCTTATTGGCAGCCAATCATGTTGTCAGAATGTAGAGGCTGGGAGAGTCGTTGGCAGCCCCGGAGGATGCTGGGAAATGTAGTTTTTTTACTTGTTGTTTTGGGGGCCTTTTAGGTTTTGGGGGGGAAAGTTTCTTTGCTACAAACCTACCTTGTCTGAGGCCTATTTCTGTTGGCAAGTTTGGTGTCTCTGCGTTGTAAGGTTTCTCTGTTTAGGACGGTCGTTCCATGAAGACTCTTCCTTTATATATATAGATGATGATTAGCATTTTGTATTTAGCCTGGAAGCAGATTGGCTGCTAGTGGAGCTGCTACAGCATGGGAGGGGTTCTCTCCCTGTGCGGTACTCCGGTTAGCAACCTGGCCGCCGATCTCTATACCTACTGTACATAAAAAACAGTTGTTTTTTAAAAAAATGTAGGTATAACTGTAACCAACTCTCTGGAATTATAATAGCAACTAATTAGTTCATTAAAGGAATGTTTAACGAACAACATACATGAATAAACCAGCTTAGTAAGACCCAGGAGATGGTATAGTTGGCAACAAATGACTCACTTCTTTTGAGTCACCAGAAGCTATTTCTTCTTCACTGCAGATCTTTTTCTTCAATGTTAGTGCTTTAGCATGACAACATTCAAGAGGGAAAATACCCAATACATCCAAATTTGAATGGTGTTTTTGGGGGGGGGGGTTGATTTTGTTCTTTGGGAATTGTAGTTGCTGGGATTTATAGTTAACCTAAAATCAAAGAGCATTCTGAACTCCACCAACGATGGAATTGAGCCAAACTTGGCACACAGAATCCCCATGCCTTGAAGGGACTCTCTGATGCAAGCCTCCCTCCAGCCTTGCATGCTCTCCCTCGCCTGTACATGTGCACCACACTGCCATGCACTGAGCACGCTTACTCTCCCCTCCCTTCTTGGAGTCTCAGAAGCAGCCCTCGCCTTAGTTGAGAGGCCAGTCAATCATAGCGGAGGAGGGCTTTTGGTAGGAGGATTTGCCGTCGGTTTTTCAAAAAGGAAGAAGTCAGACGGAGAGATCTTCAGCCTCCTCTGCCCAAGGGGTTCTCAAGGTAATCAGAAATATATTTATTTATTTCTTCATGACATTTATATGCCGCTCTTCTCACCCCAAAGGGGACTCAGAGCAGCTTACAAGTTATGTACATACAACAAATTATATTATTAGCATAGCACAATATTGTAATATATATTACTATATTGTACTACACCACTAAACTGTAATATTATTAGTAATATTACATGTAATATGAAATATAAAATTATTATATTGTATTGTTATTAGTATTATATTGTATTATTTATTTATTTATTATTTCGACTTCTAGACCGCTCCTTCTTGAAGCTCGGAGCGGTTTACAACAATATAAAAACACAGCCCAGCAATAAAACAACACATTAAATCTAAAATCTATACTTTCCACTACAATTGAATTGGGACTAACAGCAGAAGGTGTTACAGCTTTACTCAAGTGAGAACGCTTGGCGAAAGAGGACTGTCTTACACGCCTTTTGGAAGGAGGACAACTCTCTAATTCCTCAAACTTCGTCAGGCAGAGCGTTCCATAATGTTGGCGCCGCCACCGAAAATCTCTTTGCCTGGTTGAGGACAGATGGTATTACATTATGATATTAACAATATTATATGTGCATACAATATGTTATAATATTAGCACAGCACAATATTAGCATTATATATTACTATATTGTTGCTAGGGGAAGGGGTTCCCAACTGATGGCCCAGGACACATGGTGGAACTCTGTCTTCCTGGCTTCCCCTCTTCACTCTGGCTCCAGAGTGTCAGTTGATGTTGCGGGGATGGGCTCCCAAATGATGATCCAGGAGGCATAGTTCCCTTCTTGAGTATATCTATATATGTTTTCTGATGGTCTTTGGCGACCCTTCTGAAACCCACTCGTGACCCCTCAAGTTGAGAAATGCTGCCTCAGGAGAGCAAAGGGCAGAGGGATGGAAAGAATATGTGTGCCTAGTCCCTTCAAGTCCCTTGATTATAGTGCACCCATGAATTTCCTAGGGTTTTCTTGAACAAGGAATACTCATGGTGGTTTTGGCAGTGTCTTCCTGTAAAATACAGCCTGCACCACCTGGTATTCATTGTCAGTTTCCCATCTAAAGTACTAACTTGTTCTGGCCCTTCTTAACTTCTGAAACCTGGTAGGATCTGATGCCTGTGTAGGAACTTAAATTACCGCAGTGCTAGATTTTGGGAGCTTCTTGGGCTGGGGGCTGGAGAAACAGAATTCTCATTTAGGGGCAACCCCCAGCATATATGCAAACTGAAAAAATGTTTGCTAACCTGAGTTCATCAACCTGACCAGTCCACCTGTGATCCAAAGAAGAACATATGTCCAAACAAATCTTCTGAAAAAGTCAAAGTTATGGACATGTTAACTACTGAATGTCCAGCAAAGCAGAATTTTGACCCAAAGGTGGGTCAAATTAGTTTTGGCTCAAGTTCAAAGTGGTCTACTGATACTTCTTGTGCTTTAACGTTTTACACAATACATCCTTCAGTCTTTATGACCTTGATCCTTATCAGATTTGTACACCAGATCCAGCTATGCATTTTAAAGCTGTTGTGTCCTTGTCTGGCATGTTTTAGGAGGAACAAAATCAAGCTTGTACTGATCATGCATCTTCTTGAAATGTTAATTAGAGAGGAACTGCACCTTTCCTCTACTCTGACCTCTCTTGCCATAATTCTTTGTGCTTCAGTTCTTCTCCAGGAACATAAAATTTACCTGGCAGTACTCTTTGCAAACACACACTCAGTAAATGTTTAGGAAGGCCATGAGATATCTTGTTAAGTAATAAGTAGATTGAGAGTTGCGGTCCTAAGCACACTTGTTTGGGGTCAGCTTGTTAGAGACAGATATAGCTGAGTCAGATTGATCTTAATTGGGGGAAGTAATTCTGACCGTCAACATGAATTACGCTCCTTTGTTTTCTCAGCTATAGGAAATGCAAGCAATAATGTAAGTGTCTGTTATTAAACATTTTAAAATACTTGCACAACAGTACAGGATACCTATGTATAACTCTAGAAAGTTTAGTAAACCCAAAAACCTGGGTTGAGTTATCCACAGATCAATGTGTGTACTATACCTTAACTCTTATTTTCAAAAGAAAGCACAGTTCATATCAAAATCCACAAACTGCTCAAACTTGCCCTTAGCTTATACATGAGGTCAGTTTATACATGAGCATATATGTATAGCATTTATCTGCATGTGTATATATAATACACACACATAATCTCTCACATAATATTTTGTAATTTTATATAGGATCAGCTGTTACCAACTGTGCTGTGGAATTCGAGGAGGCACAAATAGAGGGCAAAGGAGAGAAGGGGTAGGTGCCTTAAGCCAACCCTTGTCGAGACTGCTGTCCATTTAGAAATCTATGTCCTCACTGCGAAACAATATGCAGATCAAGAATAGGTCTCTGCAGTCAACTATGGACCCACTGCCAAGACCCTACACTTGGGAGACAATCATTCTCAGCCATGGGGGATTGCCTATAATGATGATAACATATATTTTATTTATTTTTTATTTACTATATTTGTATCCCGCCTTTTTCAACCCAAAGGGACTCAAGGCAGCCTTACAACAGGCAGTAATTTGATGCCAAACATGCATGTAACACAATTACAATTAAAACCAAATAATTAAAATGTAACTTATTAAAAACATAAATTAAAACAAATAGTAAACAAAAATGGCTGCTGCTAAAGTCTGGAAGACAGAATTTAAAATTGTGTCAATATCCCTGGTCACGGCTTCATATCTCATCCTTTCTGCCTCTCTGTACATACACAATTGTGGGTGATTGCAGGTGAGAAATGGGACAGTTTTTGACTCCTGGTACTCCATGGTTGACCACTCTTGTCATACAACATTTATTTATTATTCTAGGAACCATCTTGGCTCACAACTGGAGACTCTCCTTCCCCATTGGGGTGCCACACTTGAGAAGAGAATCCGATGGCCTACAGCACAATGCTCCTTGTTTCCTTCAATACAGTGGAGCTGGCTTACCACATTTTAAAGGCAGTATAGTAATATACTTTGAAGCAAGTGAGATGGATAGGAGCATTATGCTTGGCAGCTACGGTGACAACTCAAACCACTGTCTCATCACATGGTCCTCTATTTATTTATTTTTTGCTGCGTTGCAGTGGCTCTGCGTCTCTGCGTCGCTGTAATTGCCGTGGTGGTTTCTGGGAATGATGCCTTTGCTAAGGAATTCTGCAGCAGTGCAATCCCATACCATAATCAATTCTGTTGGCTTAGGTTAAAACACTGCACAAGATGGGTTTTTTTGTAACTGCTAGAAGAAAGAGAAAACTGCTATTGTTTGTGAAACTGCCGTTCACAAAAATGAAGACTGACTGCAAAAAATCCATACTTTTATCAAGTAAAGGTTAAAGAACTATAACAATGCCGCAGCCTTCCAAAGGTATTCTAACTTTGCTGCATTTCTCAAGATTGCACAAGCAAATTTGGAGCATAAAAACATGATTCACATAGGTCTCCGTACCATACATTAAAAAAAGGTTTCTAAAAGAATGTTTTGAAAACATCAATGAGTTTTATGTTGCTACATGGAACTCCCGGTGGCGCAATGGGTTAAACCCTTGTGTCGGCAGGACTGATGACTGACAGGTTGGAGGTTTGAATCTGAGGACAGCGTGGATGAGCTCCCTTTGTCAGTTCCAGCTCCTCATGCGGGGACATGAGAAAAGCCTCCCACAAGGATGGTAAAACATCAGAACATCTGGACATCCTCTGGGCAACGTCCTTGCAGACGGCCAATTCTCTCACACCAGAAGTCACTCACCGTTCTTCAAGTCACTCCTGACACACACACACACACACACACAAAATGTTGCTACATTAAAAACACAGAGCAACATTAAATATTTTTCCTTCCTTGAAGTACCAATGATGTTGCAATGTATGTTCAATCAAGAACAGTTTTACGACAGATGTCTGCAAAGTGGCTTCCAGTTAAAGGTAACATGTTGCTTCATTTTCTTGAGTAGCAATAACTTACAGTCTATAAAAGTCATGGAACCCATTATGAAGAATCTTCATATGACATTTTTATTTGATATATTTATGATCTTGGCTCTCACAACAATCCATGAATTTGGGCCTTCTCATTCCCTCAGAAAAAAGAAGGAAGGAATGTGAAGTGAATCCCTGGTACAGCAGATAGAAGACTTGAACCCAAGTCTCCCAGATCCATGTCTGAGTCACGATCTGAAAAAGTATGCCCTTAAATTTCTCCCACTGAAACAATTAGGTCAGAACAAGGAAACTCAAGAATATGTGTAAGGAAGAATTAGGGATGCCTAGACGATATCAAAGAATAATAGTTCAGTGCTTATAGAACTAGACTCAGTAGAACTGTGTTGTAATACCCACCAGACCATGAAAGTGACTGGGTGCATACCCTCCAACTGACCCAATTTGGAATGACAGTTTGACTTCATTCTCTATTTCTTCAGCTGTTTTAAAAATGTCTTCAGCAGCCAAAGGTTTGCCATTGTATTTATCTGTGTCTAAGAAATTATGATTTGCCAAAGTCACCCACTGGGTTTCTGTGGCCAAAATAGGATTTGGACCCTGGTCTCCAGAGCCATAGCCAAACATTCACCACACTGGCTCTCTCACATACTATTTTGTAATATTATATTGTTCTAATGCTAAATAATATGGACAGCAACAGAACTTACTCTGCTAATTCAGTGCTTTGTGTCAAGTGCAGAAATTATGTAGCCTGCCCTATTGACTAGGACTGGTGGGATTTGTAGTACAAAAAGAACACACATTGCTTAATCTTGGCCTATGTGTTTTGAACTAGTGCTCTACTCCAAGTCAATGCAGAGATAATCCAGCCCATTCAACCAAACAATGCATTTAATTGCTTCACTTGGTTTTAATCTTTCTAAACAGATGCGTCTTTGTGCCAGATTTTCCCCAAGGAAAAGCTACACGTATAATTCATACCATATCAGTTTCTCAGCATGAATATTTTTCAATGAGTGTGTCTACTTTCCTCTTCCAAACCCTCTAAGATTTCATAGATTGAAATAAGGACACCTGTGACAATGTGAAAGCCGTGAGGCTAAAGAACATGAAAGCACAATTAAAAGGCTGTGGTCAAACGCAAAATATATTCATAGGAGAGAACATAAAAAAACTGTAGTGCTTTAAGCAAAATTTAAAAAATAATAAAAATCTTGATTTAATGCCCCGAATTTAGGAAAATATAACATCCATATCAACAATACCGTGTGTATGTGTACATCATGGTTATACATTTTAAATTATACATTAATGAAAAATTAATGCTCAGAATGACAGCTTTCTCTTGGACTCATACATTCTGTGTTCACTTCCTTTCAGTCTTCTCAGCAAATGACTCCCGGATCTGTGGGGGTTATGTTGTTGTGATTATGATTATGATTATTATCCATTTATTTTTATGCCGCTTTTCTCCTATGGGTGGGATTCAAAGTGGCATACAGTGGTAAAAAAAACCCAGCAATTACATTAAAACACATTCAAACAAACATCATAAAACAACAACACAAATATCCAGTTACCTAAACCATATACAAATAACTTACAACCATATCATTACATTTTTCCCTAACCTCAGGCTACTGAGGTTATTTGTAAAAAGGGATTATGCAAGAAAAGTACATTTTCATTAGGCGATCATATTATCATATTGCGATGTCCAATATAGCATTTAAAAGGTAAATATTACCGACCACTATATGGTAGTTGGGCCCCTGGTGGCGCAGTGGGTTAAACTGCTGAGCTGCTGGACTTGCTGACTGAAAGGTTGGCGGTTCAAATCCGGAGAGAGAGGTGAGCTCCTGCTGTTAGGCCCAGCTCCAGCTGTGAGGCCCAGCCAACCTAGCAGTTCAAAAACATGCAAATTTTAGTAGATCAATAGGTACTGCTTCTGCAGGAAGGTAACAACGCTCCATACAGTCATGCTGACCACATGACCTTGGAGGTGTCTACAGACAACGGCGGCTCTTTGGCTTAGAAATGGAGATGAGCACCACCCCCCAGAGTCAGACACGACTAGACCAGGCATGTAGCCAGGGGGGGGGGCTTAGGGGGCTTACCCCCCAAATTCTCAGGGTGGTCCGTGAGAAGGCCTTCTTGGTACATTATTTAAACTGTTATGTTTGTTCATATCATGATCTGATCACCATGCTCATTATATCCCACATTCATGGGGTTATTGGAGTAACAATACAAAAAGTTTGCTAGGGTAGACCCTCTTCCACCCAGTCTCAGCCCCCCTGAACCAAACTCAGCCCCCCCCCCAACCAAAATCCTGGCTACGGCCCTGGACTATTTATTTATTTATTTATTTATTTCTTCAGTTTTGTATTCCGCTCCTCCCTACAGGCTCGGGGCGGATAACAATGGAATATATATGGGCAACATGTCACCGACATGCAGCCCTACAATAAAAACATAAAACAGATTAAAACACAATCCAACCTACATACGAGGTGCGGGGGGACATACAGAGACTAGACTTAATGTCAGGCGAAATCTTTACCTTTACCTTTTTATCTGGTAGTTGCTTATTTTGTTCCTCTTGGAAAGCCTGGCTCCAAAAAAGGTCATATTTCGAGATCAAAAGGCCAGGTAAGAGGGGGCCAACCACACCTCTCTAGGAAGGGAGTTCCAGAGTCACGGGGTCACCATCAAAAAGGTCCTCTTTCTTGTTCCCACCAACCACGTTTGTGATGATGGCGGGACCGAGAGAAGGGCCTCTCCTGATGATCTCAGGGCATGAGTGGGCTGGTAGGAGGAGATGTGGTCCCTCAAGTAGGTTGAGCCTGGACTGTTATGTTCCTGAACTGTGGAAACAGGCAACTATGGGTAATAGTGAACCCTACAGAAATGAATTACTTCTGCCAGATGTTAGTATAGGGTTAGTCTGGAGTACTTAGCAAATTCCTAGAGAAGATGCCTGTGAAAATGAAATGCATGTTTTTAAAGATAGCAATACAAAAATGGTCATGAATGAATTGCTTTCGTTTAATTTCCGTGAGACTCCAACTTCAATGAGACGAACAACTTGACCCTATGAATTTTTCTTCAATTTCTCAAATCACACATAAAATATGGATGATAATGGAAACATTAAGATTCAAAGGCTGACTATGGAAGAAGAAGGTATAAACCAATTTGTTTCTTTTTTTCAATCACTAAGCCCTTAGTGAGGGGCATGGAGCAATTGCACCAATTGATCCCACTAATAATCTGGTCCAATTAGAATAGATCATGTTCAACATTTGATACAAAATATCACTTGTGTCTCCAGGTGATATTGAAAAAGCAGCATTAATTTTACTGCGATTCTTTTGTTTTGGAAAGTGTTTTGCACCTTGATAAATCTTCAATAAGCGTGTTTTTAAGTACACCATAGTTTCTCTCTCTTTTATTTCTTTTATTTTATTTCACCAAGCTGAGTCAATATTTGCAAGGATGGCAGTATTGGTCTTTTCAGTACACTAATATTTGCTTCTCAGATACTGTCCAATGTCTGTGAAAAAACTGGGAGATGGATTTTTTGTGTGGTTGGGGCAATCTATATCATTCTACCCAATGTATACAATCTACACCATTCTTTCATTTGCGTCCTTTTAAGGACATTTGACACATGCATTGCAAAAGAAAAAAAATATCAAGTTTGTCTCATTTTCAGTGGATTATGCAGTATACATAAGACCAAGCTGTTGTACAGCTAAGTACATTCTCAATGTATATATTATTCTAGTTGCTGATTGTGATGCTTCTAAAATCAATGCATGTGCTTAATTGTAATCAAATGATCAGCTCTTGCTGAAGGCCGAATGGCTTCCTGAACACAGCTGAATCCCTTCTCCCATCATCTAATACAGTGGATATAAAGCGGGTGAGATGAAAACCTTGACATTGGTGAGGTTTTGTTGGAGATAGGCCATCTTCACACACTAAGACAGCTTGTCAGGGATTTGCAAAGCCCCATGAAAGCTCTTTCTGCCACAGTGAGACTGAAATATTACAGCCACCCCCCCCCCCCATTTGCAGTTCTGCCTTTTGTGGATTTGTTTATTCATGGTTTGATTAAAAATGTTCTCTCTAGAAATCTCTAGGTCCTTCTGTGTGACTCTATGGGCAACTTACTCTAGTCCTTTTGGAAGACCTAAGGTTTCTAAACTCTAGAGGTGATTTAAGCTGGGTCAGGGGGAGCAGATTCGGTGTAACGTGGCTTTGAACTGTGTTAACAAAAATCACGGAATACTACTTCCCAAAACTCTGGAGTTAACTGCGACTTTGGACACATGTAATCTATTCAAGAAGCAACTGTGGTTGGTTACACCACCATTCTACTTTTCCTGGAAATGAGATGGCATTCACTTTGCCCTCTACTGTACACTGGGGCCCACCGAGCATGAAAATGGAGCTGTACACTGTTTGGAACATGAAGCAACAATACCCAGACTGTAGAGGCAATTTGAGTTATCTTGGCACTCTGGATACCTTCACTCCAGTTGCAGAGCAGTGTCCAGCTCCATTTTCATGCCCGCTGGGCACTACAAATGACACATAGGGTGGCAAGGTAAATGTCACAGGTGAGTGGTGCTTAATCTGTTCCAGCGCCATTCATCTGTGCAACAACCATCCAGCTATTCGGGCAAGTAGGGGAATGAGAAGAGTAGCCACCATCCAGCTTCTGAAACAGTTAAAGAGCATGGAGTGTACCTTCTGGTAATGCTGCTATGCAGGACCCTATTTTGTATTGGCATTGCTTTTTCTGCTCCGTCAAAATGAACCCCAGGAATCTCTATGTTTTCCAGTTGGTCTATGTTGAGCCTTCAATGAAAGCTGACAATAAAATCATGCTGGAAGACCAAGAAACTCCTAGAAATATGTTCTCTTGGGTAAAAAAATAAGTAGCAATGTCTTTATTCAGAGTTATTCACTTCAGTGGAGATCAAATGCCCAGCAAATGTGGAGGGCTGACTATACTCTCCACTCCTGTTGTTTTCCACAATTTGCAAAAAGATGCCCCTGCAAAATTAGCATCTTTCCTTTGTGTATACAGCTAAGTGCACACAGAGGAATCTCAAAAGCACAGACTGGTTGATCAAAAAGATAAAAACAATAACCCTCCCCATGCTACTCCTTGTTAATATTCCATACATCAAAGGCACATTTATGTTTTCGATTTTGGGCATTTATCAAAATGTGCATTTAAAAATCTGCATTTAAAATGTGCTGAATCTCTCTGAGTTGGATGAAAAATAACTTACCATAATATGACGAAAAGGTATTTATTTATCTATTTATTTATCTATTTATTTAATTAGCTTTTTCTTATTGACTTGTAATAACAAATCAAGTCATGATCCACTAGTGATGTGTCTTTGTCGTATAGCCTCATCCCAAAAAGAAATTTCGGAAGTTTTGGTGGGAAATGTGAGCTGAAACAGTTAAAGGTATCAAGAACATTGTATATGAGATTGGGGCAATTTGTTCTCCTCCCGCTGTTATTATGTTGCAATTCCTATCAGCTCTTTTCAGCAAAGCCACTGGTGAGACGTGGGGAAATTGCAATCCAGCAACATCTGAAGGGTCACAAGATACCCATCTCTGTTGTGTATAAAGCTATTAGATATCTCAAACACATCTGTAGAGCCTGAATGAGTTATGAACACGTGATACAGGTAGACAAGCTGTGTAAATAATACACCCTAAACCCTTATTGTTTGCAGCAGGGAGTTTGGTGATAGTCCTGCCATTATATCAAGTTATAAATACAGAGATACTTCTTTTGATAGAAGAGCAGATTTCTCTTATTTTTTCAGCTGCTGAACTAAATTGGTCAGCATATCATCAATATCGGATCTATATAATAAACTGTGCAGCAAAACTATTAAGACATCTGTGGTGTTTCTTATCCAAATTTTGCAACATAATACAGTCAAAATCTATGCAGCCTGAAGCTTCGCTTTGATCCCAATCTTTGCACTAGATCTCAATAACTTGAGCATTGTAATGCAGTTTATTTGTTCTTGTGGGCCACTGCCTACATACCCAAATCAATGTAGAAAATGGCTTTAGTACAACAAGACCTCCATATTTGTGGTTACCTGAAACTGCAGATACGACCAAACACCATTAAATTAACCGACTTCTATTGCCAGCATACTATTGAGTTGAGCTGGAGGACCTAAATACTCCTACAGAGATATCGTCTCTAGAAATTTGCTAGGTCCTCCCTGATAACCTTCAGGTACAGCATACCATAGAATCATCACCTGGAAGACCTAGCAAATTTCTAGAAAAACAATTTCTCCCCTCTCCCCAGTGAAATCATGGTTATGAGGGCCTTACTGCATTGTTGTTCGATGGGCTTCCGTAGGGAGAAATAGACTATGAAAAGTATATATTTTTATTTATTTATATTCCGCCCTTCTCACCCCTCAGGGGACTCAGGGCGGATCACAATGCACATATACAGGCAAACATTCCATGCCATAGACATACAACATATATATATATATATACACACACACACACACACACACACACACACACAGACAACGAGCTACACAATTGATTGAGAGTTCACCCCGACCCAGGCAGGCCCTCGTACTCATGACCTTCTAGTCAGTAGAGATCTTATGCAGCTGATACCCAGCCAGCTGCGCCACATTCCTTGTAAGATTTGGAATGTGCTTTTTTGTTTTTGAGGAAGCCTAGCAAACTTGTCCAGTGGTCAGGAATTCTGGGAGCTGAAGCTCAAAATGCCCGGAGGGCCACAGGTTGTGCAGGCCTGCTCTACAGCAAGACCGGGGAATCTGAGGTAAGAGCTTATATCGAAATTATCTCTTAACATTTACCTGAATGGCTGAGGCTTCTGAATATAGAAGTACAGAACAATTGGAGGACCTCAAAATTGTCTTCCCAGCTCCATAGGAAGATGCATCTAGTGTTAGTTACATGATATGTAAATTTGTGTGTACATGTCTTCAAGCCACCCCATGAATTTCATTGGGTTTTCTTGGGCAAAAAATATGGAGATGATGATGCAGAAAAAAGGAAAGGAAGAGGAGAAAGAAAGAAGGAAGCATGGACGCAAAGAGCGAAGGAAGGAAGAAAAGAGGTAGAGAAGGAAGAATGGAAAGAAAGGAGGGAAGGAGAGCGAGAAAGAAGGATGAAAGCAAAAAAGCAAAGGAAGGAAGGAAGGAAAGAGGTAGAGAAGGAAGAAAGGAGAGAAAGAGGAAGGAAAAGAAAAAGGGGGAAGGAAGGAAAGAGGTAGAGAAGGAAGGAGGGAAAGAAGGAGAGAAAGAGGGAGGGAAGATTGGCCATAGCAACGCGTGGTGGGTACAGAAAGTGTAATAATACCTGGCCTTCTAGCCTTAGTCTGTGCTGCTCTGTGCTGCCTCCATGTGGTGACTTCTGCCTATCAAAGTCAGGACTCTTCAAGATTTGGATTCTAGATGCTTGTGAAAATGTGCGGGCACTTTCCAGCTTGACATTGCCTTCCCTCTGTGGAAGGTGGAACAAAGGTCTTAAGTGCCCGGATAGCTCTCTCCTCCACATGCCATTCAAGGCCTCTCAGTAGACAAGACTGTGGGTTTATTTCTGTTCAAATAACATCTAGGACGCTGTCGTATTTCCCGCACCCTCTCCAGATCTGCAATGTCAGAGTGATGACCAAGACACAGGGCAATTTTGAGCGTTTATGCCTAAGAAGCAGCTGCCATGAAAGGCAGCCAATGTCTCCCTAGGAAGAAAAAGAGAATCAAGAAGGCTTTATATATGATTGCAGAAAACTGCTCTTTTTCTTGTAACTGACAGATGCAATTGACAGTTTGTATTTCCTCTGATTAAAGGAAGGGCGTGCTCAGCATTTACCCCAAGATGAGAGCTGAATAACTACTAGCTGGCAGGAAGAGACAGTGGTCAGAATGGTGGCGCTGGAGATGGGGGTGGAAGCAGATTCAGAGGACGGGATCGCAGTTTATACAATTACATGGTCATATGCATGTGATTTGTGTCCAGAACATTCCAGTTTCAATCCTGGAATCGCCTGTTAAAAGAACTAGGTGCCAAGTAGTATAAAATACTTATTCAGGAAATCACAGCAAGTCAAAACAGTGCTTACTAAACAGAGAAAACACTTTGACTTGGGGTGCCAGAAGGAAGAAAGGAAAGCAGGCAGGCTAATGTTACTCCAAACCTGGATTTTGTAGTGTAGCATAAGGCAGTCAAATGAAATCTGAATCAAAGCTACCATTAACGCAACTGTGGTCAGATCAATGTGATGTCACTCCATCTGTTTCTTTTGCAAAGAGTGAGAAACAAGATACCTGTGCAGATATCATAGTAAAGAGCTCTAGAAATGTCTTAATTGAGTCAACTTTTGAGTCAATCTGAAATCAAACTGGATGTGTCAAAGCAAATGAAAACACTACATCTATATACATAAAAATGTAATGTTCGTTTGTGGGATTAACATAACTCAAAAAGCCACTGGATGAATTGCCGCCAAATTTGGCCACAAGACATCTACTAACACAAGGAGTGACCATCACTCAAAAAAATCGATTTTGTCATTTGGGAGTTGTAGTTGCTGTGATTTATAGTTCACATACAATCAAAGAGCATTCTGAACTCCACCAATTGAACCAAATGTGGCACACAGGACTTCCATGATCAACAGAAAACACTAGAAGGGCTTGGTGGGCATTGAACTTGAGTTTTGGGAGTTGTAGTTCACCTACATCCAGAGAGCACTGTGGACTCAAACAATGATGGGTCTGGACCAAACTTGGCATGAATATTCCATATGCCCAAATATGAACACAGATGGAGTTTGGGGGAAATAGACCTTGAAATTTGGGAGCTGTAGTTACTGGGATTTATAGTTCACCTACCATCAATGAGCATTCTGAACCCCACAACTGACAGAATTGGGGCAAACTTCCCACACAGAAACCCCACGACCAACAGAAAATACTTAAGGTCATCCAGGCCAACTCCCTTCACCAGGGCAAGAAAACATAATCAAAGCCCTCCTGACAAAGAGCCATAGATATAGATAGATAGATATTATTCACACACACACACACACATACACGCATGCATACACACAGATATAGTATCATAGATTTGAAAGGAACCCCTAAAGAGGGACAATTATATGTTGCATGTTCCAGAGTAGGCAAACCAGATAATCTCTACATCAACACTGACAAAGAAACAAGAAATACTGTTTACCCACAAGCATAAAGACATTACATATATTAGAAAACAACACTTTCTCATTACTTTATTTTCCAGATCACCAGACTGGGCTACAGCAACGTGTAGCAGGGGACCGCTAGTAGTCAATAAATATAACAGAAGTGAAGATTTTATTTAGGGGTGTGTGTGTGTGTGTGTGAGATGGTGGAGTCTCCCATCCATGAATTTCTATGAACTTAAGAGATTCATAGTTTCTAGACTATTGATCATTTTAGTCACCCTTCTTTGGACAAGCTCCAGGTTGTCAATATTCTTCTTGAATTGTGGTGACCAGAATAGGGGATGCGATTCTAGGTGAGCTCTGACCAAAGCAGAATAGAGTGGAACTATGACTTCCCTCAATCTAGACGAGTGGTTCCCAAGAATGAAAATATGATCTATGGATGCATCATTACGATTGCCTCAATACCATGTAGCAACGAGAGTGACTGGTCTCACAAAACCCTCTTATAGTGCCGAGGCAATGGGGATGTCATGAGGGGAGAGGCTGACTACCCACAAAAGATTACTACTATCACATTAGCTCTAGATTATTAAATATGGTTTTCTGGGGGTGAGCAGATGGCAACTACTGGGTGGCATATGTTCTGTATCAGAAACTAGAGCTGATGTGGTCTATCCAAAGCAATTTTCTGAATCAGAACCCCAAATAACCAAACTGAATCTAAAGTTGACCAAAAACCGATTTGTAACCCTTTCGGTACTAACATTGGAGAGTGATTCCTGGTCAAAAAAGGTTGGGAACCACTAATATAGATTAGACACTATTAAGGCAGCCTAGAATCTCATTGGCTTTTTTAGCTGCTACGTCACACTGTTGACTCATATACAGTTTGTGATCTACTAAGACTTCTAGATCCCTTTCACACGTACTGTTGAAAGACAGGTGTCAATGATACTATAATCTGTGCATTTCATTTTTTCTGGTTAAGTGTAGTTCATTTTGTTAGTTTTGGCCCAGCTCTTACCAGACTAGCTCTGTTAAGGCCATTTTGGATTCTGGTCCTGTTGTCTAGAGCAGTGTTTTTCAACCTTTTTTGAGCTGCGGCACATTTTTTACATTTACAAAATCCTGGGGCACACCACCAACCAAAATGACACAAAATGACACTCTAACACAGTAATATATATAGTTAATATGTTTTTAAATGTATTTATACACTCAGTGTGAAACCTGGGCCTGTTTCGATGAACACAACATAGATATCCTGGCACAAAGCATACTAATACTAACCCAAGGAGGGACCATCAGTCAAAAAATTGATTTTGTCATTTGGGAGTTGTAGTTTCTGGGAGTTATTGTTCACCCGCAATCAAAGATCATTCTGAACTCCACCAATGATGGAATGGAATCGAACTTCCCACACAGAACTCCCATAACCAAGAGAAAATACTATAAGAGTTTGGTGGGCATTGACCTTGAGTTTTGGAGTTGTAGTTCACCGACATCCAGAGAGCACTGTGGACTCAAACAATGTTGGATCAGGACCAAACTTGAATGAATACTCAATATGCCCAAATGTGAACACAGATGGAGTTTGGGGGGAAATAGACCTTGACATTTGGGAGTTACAGTTTATGGCATTTATAGTTAACACACAATCGAAGAGCATCCTGAACTCTTGCAACAATGGAATTGAACCAAACTTAGCATATTGAACTCTCATTACCAACAGAAAGTACTGAAAGGGTTTGCTTGGGAATTGACCTTAAGTTTGAAAGTTGTAGTTCACCTACACCCAGAGAGCACTGTGGACTCAAATAATGATGGATCTGGACCACACTTGGCATGAATACTCAATACTGTATGCCCAATTATGAACACACATGGAGTTTGGGGGAAATAGACCTTGACGTTTGGGAGTTGTAGATCACCTACATCCAGAGAGCACTGTGAACTCAATGATGGGCGGGCCTCTTCCTCATGGGGAGGGGGACACTCCACCCCTTTCTGACCCTCTCTCAGCTCACCACAGCCTCTCTGCCAGCCTTTCCTCCTCCCTCCCTCGATTGGAGGCTGGCTGGCGCACGCGGAGGGGAAACGGCTGAAGGAGGCAGCGTCCTGGCCCCTTCTTCTTCGCCGCGACCCAGCCTTCCTCCTCCCCCTCCCCCCCACAAGCAGCAGCAGCTGGAGTTCAGCAGGAGGGAGAAGAAAGGGTATAATCGAGTTTTTCCCATGGCACACCAGGTGATCACTCACGGCACACTAGTGTGCCGCAGCACACTGGTTGGGAAACACTGGTCTAGGGTATTAGCTATCCCTCCCAATTTGGTGTCATCTGAAAATGTGATCTGCTTGCCTTAAGCAATTGAGAGTGAAGGGGAAAGGGCCCAAGGCAGGCATGTAGCTGGGGGGGGGGGGCTTGAGGGGCTTCAGCCCCCCCTCCCCCGAAATTCTCAGGGTGGTCTGTGAGAAGGCCTTACTGGTACATTATTTAAACTATTATGTTTATTCATATCATGATCTGATCACCATGCTCAATATATCCCATATGCATGGGGGTATTGGGATAATGATACAAAAGATTTGCTAGGGTAGACCCTCTCTCACTCAGACTCACCCCCCCACAATCAAACTCCCCCCCCCCCCCGAATCAAAATCCTGGCTGTTAGGAATAGTGGAAGTCCAAAACACCTGAAGGGCCCAAGTTTGCCTCAGCCTGATCTAGACGCTAAACTTCCTTCTTGAATTTTGGTGTCCAGAACAGGAAACAATATTCCAGATGAGGTCTGACCAAAGCAGAATAAGAGTGGGGCTATGACTTCAATCAATTATTTTATTTATCACATCAGAAGCAATCTGAGGATACACTTGTAATGTATTTTTAAAAAACACAGTTTAAAAACTTGGCATTATATTAAATGTCCTTCGTCCAGTAGCTGGCCACTTGGGAGTGCCTCTGGTATTGCTATAAGAGGCTCCTCCATTGTGCATGTGGCAGGGCTCAGACTGCATTGTAATAGGTGGTCTGTGGTTTGCTCTTCTCCACACTTGCATGTCATGCACTCCACTTTGTGGCCCCATTTCTTAAGGTTGGCTCTGCACCTCGTGGTGCCAGAGTGCAGTCTGTTCAGTGCCTTCCAAGTGGCCCAGTCTTCTGTATGCCCGGGGAGTCTCTCATTTGGTATCAGCCTCTTCTGTTGATAGTTCGAATGGAGCAGTCTACTGCCACAAGAATCTCTGGAACAGTTCTAAAGAGAATGCCACAAAGTGGTTCCTTCATCTTAGGAATTAAATCTAAGTCACAAGGGCTTAAGTCTGGGGAGTATGGTGGGTGGTCCAGCACTTCTCAGCCCCATTCATTGAGCAAATCAGCCACAGCTTATGGCTGAACATTGTCATGCAAAATGATTGGGGTGTTCTGCAGAAAGTGTCACCGTTTTTCCTCTCAAAGCTGGTTTGAGATGGTGTTCCAAAACTGAGCAGTAATACTGCACATTGATGGTCTGATGCGGGGGAATGGTATGCATTAGGATGACACCATCACAGTCGTACATGAGAATCACCATAACTTTCACATTTCTGGGATTCTGACAAAATTTCAAACTTTGTGGTGACCCATAATGCACCATTTGTTCAATTTGCCGTTTCAGTTCTGGCTGGTACAATCTGGACCCAAGTCTCATCCAGCATAATGATATGGCGTAAGAAAGCGCTCTGGCACATTCAATCTTTATCCAACTCCGTTGTTCTTGTTTTGAAAACATTGTGACAACACTTACTTTAGACCGCAAGCTAATACGAGGCTCAGTTCTTTGCGTCACTCTGCATGTGCGTGACATAGGAAGGGCAAGTCGTTTTGCTCAAAGGTAAGGTAGGTATGTAACTAATGTGTGGTATATGCCAGTGTTTCTCAACCTTTTTTGAGCCGCAGCACACTTTTAACATTAAAAAAATCCGGGGGCACACCACCAACCAAAATGACACAAAATGACACTCTAACACAGTAAAGAACGGCTGGGGGTTGGTGGCCTGCTGGGAGCAGCTGCTGGGAGTGCCGAAACCGGGAGGGGGCGGAGCCAGGCTGCGCCATGCCCCGCCCCCCTACCCGCGGCTTCACCTCTGCCAGCAGCTGCTCCAGCCTTGAGGGGGAAGTGCCAAGCCAGCGGTGCCAGAGCCAGCACAATGCTGGCTTGGCACTGTCCCCTCAAGGCTGGAGAAGCTGCTGGGAGTGCCGGGCGGGGAGGGGGCAGAGCCAGGCCGCGCCATGCCCTCGCCCCTCCCCCGGTTCAGCTCTCCTACAGAGGAGGAGCATGAGCGGTGGACGGGCTTCAGTGGGCGGGGCTCCTCCTCCACACGGCTTCAGCGAGCGAGGGGCGAGAGTCATGGTGGGAGTCATGGTGGATTGGAGGCTGGCTGGGGAAATGGCCGAAGGAGGCGGCGCCCCGGTCCCTTCTTCTTTTTCTTCGCCACTGCCCGGCCCTTCCTCCTCCCCCAAGCAGCAGGAGTTCGGCAGGAGGGGGGAGGAAGGGGGGCAGAGAGCTTTTCTCGCGGCACAGCAGGAGGTCCGTCACGGCACACTAGTGTGCCACGGAACACTGGTTGAGAAAGACTGGTATATGCAACATTCTTGGGTTTCGTTGCATGGCATCTTTACAGCAGTGTTGCCACTATTACATGTTCCAAACCTCGTATAAACCTCTTCCAGCAGTCACCAGCCAATCCCTCTCCAATGCTGAAATACAGCTTAATGGTGTAACATTAGAAAATGTTGCCCATTTCCGCTACCTTGGCAGCCACCTCCGCACAAAAGTCGACATTGACACTGAAATACAACACCACCTGAGCTCTGCGAGTGCAGCATTTTTCCAAATGAAGCAGAGTGTTTGAGGACCGAGACATCCGTAGGGAGAACAAGGTGCTTGTTTATAAAGCTATTGTCCTCCCAACCCTGCTATATGCCTGTGAGATGTGGACTATCTACAGACATCACATGCAACTCATTGGGTGACACCTGTTCGGCTCCACAGCCATTGTCTTGTGGAGTCCCTCAGGGTTCAGTTCTGTCCCCGATGTTATTCAACATCTACATGAAACCGCTGGGAGAGATCATTCGGAGTTTTGGAGTAAGGTGATATGTGTACGCAGATGACTTCCAGATCTGTCACTCCTTCCCACCTGTCACCAAGGAGGCCATCCAGACTTTGAACCGGTGCTTGGCCGGTGTCGGACTGGATGAGGGCTAGCAAATTGAAGATAAATCCAGACAAGACAGAGGTCCTCCTGGTCAGTCGTAAGGCCGAACAGGGCACAGGGTTACAGCCTGTGTTGGATGGGGTTACACTCCCCCTGAAGACGCAGGTTCGCAGCTTGGGAGTGATCCTGGATTCATCGCTGAGCCTGGAACCCCAGGTCTCGGTGGTGGCCAGGGGAGCTTTTGCACAGTTAAGACTTGTGCGCCAGCTGCGCCCGTACCTTGGGAAGTCTGATCTGGCTACGGTGGTCCACGCTCTGGTCACATCCCGAATAGATTACTGCAACGCACTCTACGTGGGGCTGCCTTTGAAGACAGTTCGGAAATTGCAATTAGTCCAGTGGGTGGCAGCCAAATTACTAACGGGAGCTACATACAGGGAGCATACCACCCCCCTGTTGTGTCAACTCCACTGGCTGCCTGTCCAATTCCGAGCTCAATTCAAAGTGCTGGTTTTGACCTTTAAAGCTCTATACGGTTCTGGCCCAGCTTACTTGTCCGAACGCATCAGCCGCTACATCCCACCTCATAATCTAAGATCATCCGGGGAGGCCCTGCTATCGCTCCCGCCTACTTCTCAAATGTGGCTGGTGGCGACGAGGGATAGGGCCTTCTCAGTGGTGGCTCCCCGCCTGTGGAATGCGCTCCCTATCGATGTACGATCCACCTCATCCCTCCTGGCATTCAGGAAAAAAGTAAAATCCTAGCTGTGGGACCAGGCGTTTGCCCACCAGCACAAGGCAGCATTTTAGATGGGATTTTAATGGAAAGTGGATGAATAGGGCCAATGCTTTTATGGACAGAACATTGTTTTAATCTGGAATGAATGCGCATGATGTTTAGGTAATTGTATTTTAATGTATTTTAATTGTTGAATGGTTCTGGGGTCTTATATTGTTACTGTGTGGGCATCGAATTGCACCTTACTGTAAGCTGCTCAGATTCCTCCCTCGGGGGTTGAGAAGAGCGGGGTAAAATCCTGAAATAAATAAATAAATAACTCCTGGAATGATTCCATCAGCGTTGCCTCCACAAAATCCTGCAAATCTCTTAAGAAGACAAGCAGACAAATGTCAGCGTGCTGGAAGAAGCAAAGACCACCCGCAATGAAGCAATGCTCCTCCACCATCAACTTTGCTGGGCCGGCCACGTTGTCTAGTCTAGATACCCGACCACCGTCTCCCAAAGCAGTTGCTCTACTCCAACTCAAGAATGGGAAACGGAATGTTGGCGGACAGGAAAAGAGATTTAAAGATGGGCTCAAAGCCTACTTTAAAAACTCTGGCATAGACACTGAGAACTGGGAAGTCATGGCCCTTGAGTACTCCAGCTGGATGTCAGCTGTGACCAGCAGTGCTGTAGAATTTGAAGAGGCAGGCATGGAGAGCGAAAGAGAGAAACGTGCCAAGAGGAAGGCGCATCAAGCCAACCCTGACCGGCAGTCCTGCCTTCCACCTGGAAATGAATGCCCTCACTGTGAGAGAACATGCAAATCAAGAGTAGGGCTCCACAGTCACCAACGCACCCACCGCCAGGACACCGATCTTGGAAGACAATCCTACTCGGACAAGGGGGAATCGCATAACAACACATAAACTCAATTTTCCTAGTTTCCAACAGACCTTACAACCTCTGAGGATGCCTGCCACAGATGCAGGCGAAACGTCAGGAGAGAATGCTTCTGGAACACGGCCATGCAGCCTGGAAAACCTACAACAACCTAGTGTTTCAACCACCCCTTTTTCAATTCTCTCCCAACTTTTCCCCACAGCTGAGAGTCGAACTCTTGAGAGACCCCCCAATTCTGCAGGGAGGGATCCCCCTCTCGCCTCAGGTGCATTGCCCTCCTCCCCCACCTTGGGAAAAGTGGGATGGAGAGGGGTGGGGGGTGGGGTGGCGAAGGTGACGCAATGCCTGCAATCCCAGGGAGAGGACGAAGAGAGGCGCGTGGCTGAGGGCGCGCTCCCGAAGCGGGGAAGATGGGGAGGGGAGGGGGGGGTCTCTCCGCGCGTGGCCCCGCCCCCTTTGCCGGCAGAGCCGAAGCCACGCCGAGGCGCTGCCTATCAGCGGAGCGCTGCAGGTGAATTGAAAGTCGTTGGCGGGGAGGGAAGGACACAGCAGCCGGAGCCGCTCCTCCTCCTCTTCCTCCTCCTCCGCAGCCGCAGCCTCTTGCTCCAGTGGGCTCCTCTCTGCCCCAAGCGCCCTGGGAGTCTGCGCCGTCGGGGCTCCGAGGAGGGAGGAGAGGGAGGAGAGGGAGGTCTCCGCCCCGCCGGACATGTCTTCCTCCTCCTCCTCTTCGCCGGCTTCTTGCTCTCCAGCCCGGCGCTCCCCGCTGGCCAGGGACTTCGAGGAAGGCGGCGGAGGGAGAAGCGCCAGCCTCAAGCGCCCCAGTAAGTCCCCCCGCCAAGTTCGCCTTGCCTTTCATCCCGGGAGGGGGGCGTTTCGGGGCGGTGGGATCCCGGTGGGAGTTGTAGTTTGGCAAAGGTCTGCTCCCAGGATCCCACCGCATGGGGACAGGGGCAGCAGGTCAAGCCGCAGTCATTCCGACAGGGAGGATGGATGCGCCCCGAGCGGTGCTGACTCACTGCACTCGCGACATGCCCAGAGGCACGCGTCTTCGGCTGCCTTTACTACCCGGCGCCCACGAAAGGGAGCCATTCGGAGCCTGGAGAAGGAAAGGGCGCCTGTTTAAAGGGAGCCAAGGGGATGCTAAGCATTCTGCATCAAGCTCACTTCTGCATCAGTTCACTTCCATCAGCTCACCTAACTGTGAGAGCTGTTCAGCAGTGGAACTCTCTGCCCCGGACCCTGGTGGAGGCTCCTTCTTTGGAGGCTTTTAAGCAGAGGCTGAATGCTATGGAATCCTGGGAGTTGCGGCATGATGACCAGGTCTTACTCCTTCTCTACCAAACTTCGACTCCGAGGATTCCCTAGCACTGAAACATAGTGGTGAAAGCGATGCCAAACTGCACACCTGGAATACTGTGTACACTTCTGGGCACTGCAATTGAAAGAAGATGTTGACAAGCTGGAATGTGTCCAGAGGAAGGCCACTAAAATGGTCAAGGGTCTGGAGAGTAAGCCCTATGAGGAGCGGATTAAAGAGCTGGGCATGTTTAGCCTGAAGAAGAGAAGGCTGAGAGGAGACATGATGAGAGCCATGGATAAATAGAGGAAATCATAGGTAGGAGGAAGCAGGATTGTTTTCCGCTGCCCCGAAGACTAGGACACAGGGCAGTGGCTTCCAACTACAAGAACGGAGATTCCATCTGAACATTAGGAAGAACTTCCTGACTATGTGAGCTGTTCAGCAGTGGAACTCTCTGTCCTGGAGTGTTATGGAGGCTCCTTCTTTGGAGGCTTTTAAGCAGAGGCTGGGTGGCCATCTGTTGGGGGTGCTTTGAATGCAATTTTCCTACTTCTTGGCAGGGGTTTGGATTGGATAGCCAGCCAGGTCTCTTCCAACTCAAGGATTCTATGGTTGAGGCATAGGATGCTTCTATATGCATTGAATAATAAAAGTGTAGAATTGGAAGAGACCTCGTGGGACATCCAGTCCAAACCCCTGCCAAGAAGCAGGGAAATCTCATTCAAAGCACCCCCAACAGATGGCCATCCATCCTCTATTTAAAAGCCTCCAAAGAAGGAGCCTCCAACACAATCCCAGGCAGAGAGTTCCACTGTTGAACAGCTCTCACAGTTAGGAAGTTCTTCCTACTGTTCAGATGGAATCTCCTTTCCTGTAGTTTGAAGCCATTGTTCTGCGTCCTAGTCTCCCGGGCAGCAGAAAACAAGCTTGTTCCCTTCTCTCTATGACTTCTCTCCAGATATTGATACACTGCCCTCATCATGTCTCTTCTCAACCTTCTCTTCTACAGGCTAAACATGCCCAGCTCTTTAAGCCACTCCTCATAGGGCTTGTTCTCAGACCTTTGATCATTGTAGTCACCCTCCTCTGGACATATTCCTACTTGTCAACATCTCCCTTCAATTGTGGTGCCCGGAATTGGACACAGTATTCAAAGTGTGCAGTTTGAGATGGCTTTCACCACTATGTTTCAGTACTATGCAACCCCCGGAATCATACTTTGTTGAGGCACCGGCATTCTTTGGTAGAGGAGGAGGAAGACCTGGTCATGCTGCAGCTCCCAGGAATCCATAGCATTGAACCATGGCGGTCCGAGTGGTGTTTAACTGCATTCATTCTATAGGGCAGAAGATGTATCGTTGTCCCAACCCAGTTCTGCAGAAATTGATAATTCATAACGGCATTCCCTTTGCTGTTTCCATGTGCCAAAGTGATCAGAGATATGGCTGGGAGTGCAAATGGATAGTGTGCCCAAAGTAACCCCAGTGGACGTGGAAAGAGTTAGGCAGGGTCTTTCCAAGTATTCTTAAGGAGACTGAAATATACATGCAGTTGGATGGGAGCAATGTGGGACTTCCTTAACCCTTAGGATTGCCTTGCTGTGATGTCCCCAGAAAATGGGTCTAGATAAGGCCTGGGCAAACTTCGGCCCTCCAGGTGTTTTGGACTTCAACTTCCACAATTCCTAACAGCCGGTAGGCTGTTAGGAATTGTGGAAGTTGAAGTCCAAAACACCTGGAGGGCCGAAGTTTGCCCAGGCCTGGTCTAAATGGTTTGAGAGAGTGCGTAGTTGTTTTCGTTTTTCTTATTTTCCTTGTGCTTCTTGTGTGCTTTTAAGTCATTTCTAACTTCTGGTGATGCTAAGGACTTTTCACTAGGATTTCTGGAGCTGAGAGAGTGCAACTTGCCCAGGATCACCCAATGTGTTTTTGTGAGCGAGCGGGTGTGATGAGGTGGTTATTTGTGTTATATTAAGTGGTCACGTTATGGACAGACCACAAAGGGTTGGCTGTGATAATGGAGGCAGTTCCCTCCTGGGGGAATGTGTTGCCATGGTGATGGTGGGCGAGCCAACCAGAAGGCTAGTTCGGAATTCTTAGAGAGTCAGTGGGTGCCTGGCTGTCAAGCCAGAAGGTTCAGGTTAGATTCTACTCTGAGGAGAGGAGTAGGAATCACGTTATTGAAACTGCAGAGAGCAGTTAGAGTTTTCCTGTCAGCGAAGCGGAGTGTAGCTTCGGCTGGGAATCTGTTTTTAGAGCTGTGGGGAGACAGTTCTGTTGGGCTGAGCTTGCGAGCCAGCCGGTTTGTGTAAAGCCTGAGGGCTAGATAGAGGCAAGAGTGCCTGTATGTTTTAGATTGCTAGACGCTGATCTAAGTAACAGCAATAGTTAAACATTGCAACTGTGTACTAGTTAAACTTTGTAACCTTTTTAAGTCGTGCCTCTTCGGAAGAGTTATATAAAGTATCAAACTAAGCTTTGTGCCCAGTTGTGTGAAATAAACTATTTAAGTTTTGATTCAAAACTCTCTCTCCGTGACTTCATTTGGATTGTCAGTCTCCTCACCACTCTTTACAAGTCAATGGTCAAGCCTAAATAAATTAATGGTGGCAGCGAAATACAAGTTAACGTCGAAATATCCACAGCGGGGATTCAAACCTCGGTCTCGAGACTCTTGTCCGAGACCCAAAGCACTCTCACAGTGGCTCTCCTTACTCTTCTTCTCCCGCCCCATCTGGAAGGACTAACTTATTGGATTATTGATTGTATTTGGATAATAATAATAAACTTTATTTATACCCTGCCACCATCTCCCCCAACGGGGATTTGGGGCGGCTCACATGAGGCCAGGCCTAAACAACAAATTACAATAAAATAAAAAATACAATAAAATAACAACCGAAAAACAAACAATATCACAGTAAAATACAAAACATATGAATACAATGAGCAATATACAATATACGTAAGACTTTCCTGTATTGCAGGGGTCGGGAACCTTTTTGACTCAGAGAGTCATGAAAGCAAAATATTTGGAAATTTATTTCAGTGAGAGCCATATAATATATATAATATGTTTTAAGACTGAATTCAACTAAATGTGAGTATATACGTACATACTATGAGAAAAGGATTCCCCCGGCAGAATGATGGGACACTTCAGACCTGGCTCTGCAAAAGGCATGCTCAGGACTCTGGGAAGGAAGAGAAGATGGAAGGAAGGGGGAAAGAAAGAAAGACAGAGGAAACAAAGGAGGGAGGGGGAGAGGAAGAAAGAACTATGGAAAAGGAAGAAAATAAAAGCAGGAGAGAGACAAGGAGGGGAAAAGAAACAAGAAGATGGGAAGGGAAGAAAGGAAAGGGTAGAGAAAAGAAAGGGAGTGAGGAAAAAGTAAAATAATGAAGGGAAAAGAAGAAAAGAAAGAAGGGGAGAGAGGGAAGTAAAAAGAAAGGAAGGAGAAGGAAGACTTGGGAAAAAAGAATAGAAGAGGAAGGAAGAGGGAGGGAGAATGGAGGAGAGAAGGAAGAGGAGAGAGGGAGGGAAAAGGAAGGAGAGAAGGAGAAGGAAAGGGTGAAGGGGGAGAAAGAAAGGAAGAGGGAGAACGGAGGAAAGAAGAAAGGGGAGAGAGGGGAAGGGGATGAGGAAGAGGCGGTGATGGTGGCACGGAAGCGGCAATCGCAGCGCATTTGCATCACTCCTCCCCGCTGCATGCTGGGAAACTGAGGCTCGGGCTGCTCTGGAGAGCCAGATGCAATCATGAAAAGAGCCACATCTGGCTCCCGAGCCATAGGTTCCCTACCCCTGTTGTATTGGCATGCTACTCTGTGAGCAGTGATGGACTTAATTGCCTTTTGCCTTCTGTTGGAATGACATAAATCTTTTTAAAATGGGGGGTGGGGTGGGTTGTCATGCTATTCAGGAAAATATATATGTAAGCATTGAGAGCTTGCGTTTTCTTCTATCTCTCCTCTCCACAGTTCAGCACTGGTCATTCTTGATCATTTTCTATCAGGAGTAGTTCTGTCAGTAACTTTCAGTGCAAAAGTAACAAAAAGTCTTGTGGTACCGTCAAGATAAATTCATTTGTAGTAGCCCAAGCCTTTGCATACTGTAGTGCAGTGTTTCTCAACCTTCCTAATGTTGCAACCCCTTAATAGAGTTCCTAATGTTGTAGTGACCCCCAACCATAACATTATTTTTGTTGCTAATTCATAACTGTAATTTGGCTACTGTTATGAATCATCATGTAAATATCTGATATGCAGGATGTATTTTCATTCCTGGACCAAATTTGGTACAAAGACCCAATGCACCCAAATTTGAATACTGGTGGGGTTGGAGGGGATTGATTTTGTCACTTGGGAGTTGTAGTTGCTGGGATTTATCATTCACCTACAATCAGACAGCATTTTGAACTCCTCCGATAATGGAATTGAACCATTCTCGGCACACAGAACTCCTGTGACCAACAGAAGATACTGGAAGGGTTTGGTGGGCATTGACCTTGAGTTTTGGGGTTGTAGTTCACTTACATCCAGAGAGCATTCTGGACTCAAACAATGATGGATCGGGACCAAACTTGGCACAAATACTCAATATGCCCAAATGTGAACAAGGATGAAGTTTAGGGAAAATAGACCCTGACATTTGGGAGTTGTAGTTACTGGGATTTATAGTTCACCTACAATTAAAGAGCATTCTGAACCCCATCAATGATATAATTGGGCCAAACTTCTCACACAGAATCCTCATGACCAACAGAAAATACTGTGTTTTCTGATGGTCTTTGTTGGTCCCTCTGATACCCCCTTGTGACACCCCCGCAGGGGTCCCAACCCCCAGTTGAGAAATGCTGCTGTGGTGCATAAAAGCTCATGTTGTTTATTTATTATTTATTTATTTACTATTTTTATAAGTTACTATTTTTCAGTCATATGTTGTTGTAAAGGTACTCAGTGGCATCAGTCCGGACATGACAATGCATTGGATTCAGTATGATGCTAACTTTTCCTGCTTATCTCAGGATCACAATTTCTCTTCCATCAGCTCTTCAGTGATTTTCTCTAGTTCTCTTTCCCTCCGCAACCATCCAGCACCTGCATGGAGATAAATGTGAGCACTGGTTGACCTTGTAGCACCCTCCCAAGGCAGTAGGTAGACTTTCAAAGAAAACTTTGTTTCTACTCTGAGCTGCATGCAGTGTTAGGCTTTAAACAAAGTGTTCTCACTCTTCACTGCGATGCTCTTGTCTTATTGTTTATAGCTAGTACCATCCTTTTGCTGGGGATTTCCTCTGAAGTTGGCCAGATTTGTTTTTTATGGGTGGAAACTTGTGCTCTGTAAGAGTTGGTTGCTGGCTCTCTGACTGCAGCGAGTACAATGCTGCTTCTGCTGCTGCTTGCCCCATGGATTTATGCTGAGCTCTGCAGAAGGACCTGCTACAGCAGCAATATGCATTGGCAGATAATCTTCTGGACCGCTTTCCTATCTGATGCAGAGGAGCGGCTGCCTGAGCAATCGGAAACACAACCTTTGGGTTCTAGCTGGACAGCCTTATGGGAAGAAGTAATTTATGTCCCCTTGTGGTTAACATGGTTTTAATTAACTCAGGACAGTGGGCTGCTGGGTATGAAGTCAGTTTAATTTTTCTCTGGCAGTGAGAGGACGACAGTGCTAAAGACAGTGAAATAACACCATGTCCTTTGAATTGGTTTGCTTATTGACTAACCAAAATTACTTTATGCCGGTAGTTTTTGGAGCCCTTCTTTCAGCCATAATAAAGAGAGGTATTTTGCATCGGTACATCACCTTTGGAAGGCTCTGGAATCATAAATACTTTATGGTCCAAAATTACCTTTTTTATTATAAGATGCATGAAGTGCTACTCCTGGCATTGCCTCTTCGGTGCCAGAGGTGCCAGCAAAATATAGAACAGTGCTTTCTTGGGCAGAGTACAGAAGAGAAGCCTGCTTCGATCACAGTATCTCTATCCAAGTGCTTAGTGCACAGTTGTATAAGCCTTTCTAGTGATTATAGTGCTTATGTTACCTTAGAAAGAATCTATTAAAGTTTTTATTGGGGGTGGGGGAGTGGAAGGGTGGTTATAGCCTCCCAAATTTTCCAGCCAGTGCCTGTTGGTTTGAGGATTCTGGGAGATGTAGTCCAAAAGAACATTTCTGAGTGCTGGACCCATCTCCTAAAATTGTGTTTCTTAACTTTCCTAATGCTGTGACCTCTTAATACAGTTCCTCATGTTGTGGTGACCTCCAACCATAAAATTATTTTTGTTGCTACTTCATAACTGGAATTTTGAATTGTAATGTAAATATCCAATATTATTTATTTATTTATTTTCGGCATTTTACCCCGCTCTTCTCAACCCCCCGGGGGCACTCAGAGCAGCTTCCAAAAGGCACAATTTGATGCCTACACAACAACACAGCATAAAAACACAGTATAAAATCCCTCAAGCATTAGACACTAAAATACATTACAATACAATTACATTCACACATCCTACGCATTCACCTATGTTAAAACAGTGTTCTGTCCCTAAAAGTATTGAGCCCTATTCACCAACTTTCCATTAAAAATTAGTCTAAAGTGCTGACCTGTGCTACTATGCGAACACCTGGTCCCACATCCAGGCTTTCACAATTTTTCTAAATGTCAGGAGGGATGGAATTGATCGTATGTCACTAGGAAGCGCATTCAACAGACAGGGAGCCATAATCGAGAAGGCCCTCTCCCTCGTCTCCGCCAGCCGCACCTGAGAAGCTGGCGGGAGCGAGAGCAAGGCCTCCCCAGATGATCTTAAAGTACGAGGTGGGACGTAGCGGCAGATGCGTTCGGACAAATAAGCTGGGCCAGAACCGTATAGAGCTTTAAAGGTCAAAACCAGCACTTTGAATTGAGCCCAAAATTGGACCAGCAGCCAGTGGAGCCGACACAACAGGGGGGTGGTATGCTCCCTGTATGTAGCTCCAGTTAGTAGTCTGGCTGCCGCCCGTTGGACTAGTTGTAGTTTCCGAACTGTCTTCAAAGGCAGCCCCATGTAGAGCGCGTTGTAGTAATCTATTCGGGATGTGATCAGAGCGTGGACGATCGTAGCCAGATCAGACTTCCCAAGGTACGGGCGCAACTGGCACATGAGTCTTAACTGTGCAAAAGCTCCCCTGGCCACCACCAAGACCTGGGGTTCCAGGCTCAGCGATGAACTCCCAAGCTGCGAACCTGCGTCTTCAGGGGGAGTGTAACCCCATCCAACACTGGCTGTAACCCTATGCCCTGTTCGGCCTTTCAACTGACCAGGAGGACCTCTGTCTTGTCTGGATTAAGTTTCAATTTGCTAGCTCTCATCCAGTCCGACACAGCAGCCAAACACCGGTTCAAAGTCTATGCAGGATGTACTTTCATTCACTGGACCAAATTTGGCACAAATACCTGATACATCCAAATTTGAATGCTGCTGGGGTTTCGGGGGATTGATTTTGTCATTTGGGGGGTATAACTGCTGGGATTTATAGTTAACCTACAATCAAAGAGCATTCTGAACTCCACCAACAATGGAACTGAACTAAACTTGGCACACAGAACTCCCATAACCAACAGAAAATACTGGAAGGGTTTAGTGGGCATTGACCTTGAGTTTTGGAGTTGTAGTTCACGTACATCCAGAGAGCACTGTGGACTCAAACAATGATGGATCTGGACCAAACTTGGCATGAATACTCAATATGCCCAAATGTGAACACTGTTGGAGTTTAGGGAAAACCGATCTTGACATTTGGGAGTTGTAGTTGCTGGGATTTATAGTGCACATACAATCAAAGAGCATTCTGAACCCCACCAATGATGGAATTGGGCCAAACTTCTCACACAGAACCCCCATGAGCAATATAAATACTG
Source organism: Anolis apletophallus (assembly GCA_030556195.1). Lineage (NCBI taxonomy): Eukaryota > Metazoa > Chordata > Lepidosauria > Squamata > Anolidae > Anolis > Anolis apletophallus. Next base: position 30,922,495 of record JARBWK010000008.1, on the reverse strand, counting down.
TGCTTTCTGATGGTCTTTGGTGAGCCCTCTGACAACCCCTCGCGACCCTCCCAGGGGCCCCGGCCCTCAGGTTGAGAAACTCTGTCCTAACATAACTTCACAAAAGGAAAGTTTCCTCTGAATACTTTCTGACACGTGCCACCTGAAAAAAAACTTGGTAGGATCTCTGTGTAACTCCTGTTCAGTGTGAGATGGGGCCGATGGATAACTGAAAATAAAGTAGTTTGGAAAAAGAAGATGAATTATTTGTCCATTCTTTGTTCCATAACAGCAGCCCCCCCCCCCCCCAAATCTATCCCATATTGTTCAGGAAAGTCTTGAGAAGTTGTTAACAAATGTTTCCATTTTGAGAACACATAGCAACTTGACTGGTGGATTTGGAGAGTTGTAGTCCCAAAATGTAATTTCAGCACATTCTGTCTCAGCCCTCAAGAGGCATATTTGCCACTTAGTAAATCCATGGTAGATGTGATATTTAAACCAGAAGCTTTTTGATTGATATGCTTGCAGCTGCTTGTGCAATTTACTGCAATGCAACAAACTTATATTGGTTTTATATGCATGCAGCCATTATAGTTCCCTTTTGGTAATGTTGGTAATGTTTAGTTTATTAGGGGAGAATGAAGAGTTATCTTTAAGAATTTTATTTACAGGGCAATGGTTTCCATTCTACCTCAGACTAGAGGGAAAGGATTGACTTAGGGCCCTTCCACACAACCCTATATCCCAGAATATCAAGGCAGAAAATCCCACATTATCTGAGTATGGACACAGATAACCCAGTTCAAAGCATACATTGTGGGATTTTCTGCCTTGATATTGTGGGATATAGAGCTGTGTGGCAGGGCCCTAAAAGGAGGGAGAGAAGGAAGGAGAAGAAAAATGAACGTAGCTGCACCTTTAAGATTAACTGGTTTTATTTTATCATGAGCTTCCATGGATATAAACCTGTCAGTAAAAGGTAATGGCATAATCCTTATTTTCTCTCTGTCCTTTCCTCTTTTTGTGCTGCTAGTGTCTAACATGGCTTATTCTTTGAATATTACATTAATAACTGGCCTTTCTTCAACGTGATCTCTCCAGTTGAGTTGTATTATAATGCCAGTCATGTCCAGTAACCTTTTTTTTTCATGTCATGAGCAACTTAAGAAACTGCAAGTTGCTTCTGGTGTGAGAGAGCTGTCTGTCTGCAAGGACCTTGCCTAAGGGTCATCCAAATATTTCACCATCCTGTGGGAGGCTTCTCTCATTTCCCTGCATGAGAAGCTAGGGCTGACAGATGGGAGCTCACCCTGCTCCCCAGATTCAAACCACTGACCTTTTGGTCAGCAATCCTGCCAACACAAGGATTAACCAGTTGCACCTACGGGGGCTCCTAACAGCAGCTAATGAGAGTTGTAGTTCAGCAGATTTGAAGGGCACAAGGTTGAGAAAGACTGCTGCAAACATAAGGAGTAATTTTATTTTAGCAGCTCCTAACAGCAGCTAATGAGAGTTGTAGTTCAGCAGATTTGAAGGGCACAAGGTTGAGAAAGACTGCTGCAAACATAAGGAGTAATTTTATTTTAGCAGCTGAATTAGAATCAATCAATACTTAAATAATGTCTTATGTGTAACTTTAGACTATAACCTTGTTGCCACCCATAATGGGTAATTTTGCACCCCTGTCTTACAGTTAGAAAACTCTATAATCATAAATACGTTGCTGTATTGTCTTTGTATTTTGTTGTTTTGGTGTGCATCCAGTGCTATCCCTATGGCTATAGGCGATTTAACCCCTCCCCCTTAAAACCACTGACTTTTGATGAGCACACTGTATGCCTTCAGGTGACTGACAGTGGCTTTCATTATTTATTTATTTATTTTAAGAATTTATAAGCTCTCTTTTAAACACACACACACACTTTTCATGGTGGCTTTGGAATAAAATACAAAGCGTAATGCATAATAAAATGACAATGAAATCAAAAGACAGCAGATGAAAGCAGCACAGATAAAGTAGAGAATTTACGCTGGAAGGGAAGGTTTACAAGCACAAAGCCTATCTCCTGGAGACTGTTGTCTTAGAAGGTGTCTAAGAAATGCACTCATTAATAAAATAATACATTTTAAATGGCAGGCATCTCTCAGCCCCTTGAGAAAGACTCAGAGCTTGGAAACGCTACTTCCTTGAACTACAATCCCCCAGAATCTGAGAGTTTTTAGCGACAATTCCAATCTTTGAACAGATTGCATTGCTGAATCTGACTATTGTTATCAATAAGCATGTAAAAGTTAGGCTCCCAGGCTATAGTTATTCTGTTGGGCCTCCATCCAAATTGACAATACTCTTGCATATCTCTGCGGTCTATAATATGCATCTCCAGGGTAGAGTGCTGTGGGCAAATGAGAAAAATCCATTAGGCTTTCAAGACTTTCTAGAGAGGTGATATGGTCTCCTTTTCTGGGGGTCTTAAAAAGAGATTGGACAGCTGCCAAGTGGGGATGCTCTAGCTCAAGCATGGGCAAAATTCGGCCCTCTATGTGTTTTGAACTTCCACAATTCCTAACAGCCTACTGAGGATGTCAGAGGGGTCGCCAAATACCATCAGAAAATTTCTTTGGTCATGGGAGTTCGGTGTGGGAAGTATGGCCCAATTCTATCATTGGTGGGGTTCAGAATGTTCTTTGATTGTAGATGAACTATAAATCCAGAAACTACAACTCCCAAATATCAACGTCTATTTCCCCCAAACTCCATCGGTGTTCACATTTGGGCATATTGAATATTTGTGCCAAGTTTGGTCCCGATCCATCATTGTTTGAGTCCAGAATGCTCTCTGGATGTAAGTGAACTACAACTCCAAAACTCAAAGTCAATGCCCACCAAACCCTTCCAGTATCTTCTGTTGGTCATGGGAGTTCTGTGTGCCAACAATGGTTCAATTCCATTATTGGTGGAGTTCAGAATGCTCTTTGATTGTAGGTGAACTACAACTCCCAAATGACAATATCAATTCCCCGAACCACACCAGTATTCAAATTTGGGCGTATTAGGTATTTGTGCCTAATTTAGTCCAATGAATGAAGATACATCCTGCATATCAGATATTTACATTATGATTCATAATAGTAACAAAATTACAGTTGTGAAGTAGCAATGAAAATAATGTTATGGTTGGGGGTCGCCATGACATGAGGATCAGTATTATGGGGTCGCAGCATTTAAAAGGTTGAGAACCACTGCTCTAGCTGGATATTCTGTATTAGTGGTCCCTTCCATTTCTGTGATCCTTTTGAGAAGCCATGAGAAATGCTGGTGGCAAGGTGTGAGAGCCAGCATACTTCCCCAACATATGGAAGGATTATGGTTGTTGATGTGGTTATTTGTACCTCGCTTTTTTTGAGACCCAAAGCGACTCACAACTTTAAAAACGATGCAATTTAAAACAAAAGGCAAGTATAATAATAATAATTTTTATTTATACCTTGCCACCATCTCCCCAATGGGGACTCGGGGCGGCTAACATGAGGCCAAGCCCTTCCAAAATACAATACAACACAGTATAATACAAAATACAAAACAAAATACATCAGAAATAATAATAACAATTACAAAACAAATGAAGTGACACAAGAAATCCACACACAGGAACTGAATAAAATGGGCAAGCCAAGTGGACACGATAAAATGATTAAAAACTCTGGGTGTGATAGGAGTAGGAGATAACAAATGAGTATTAATCAGTATTAAAATAGAACTAAATATGCTTCAGTTATTAAAACAGTTAAATTAAAATATCATTGAAATAAATAAATAAGCTGGCAAAAACAGTTCACTAAAGCCATGCAGCACCCCTAGCCAGTTCTTTAAAAATGTTCTGTTTTGAAAGCCTGCTTGAATCAAATAGGTTTTAGCCTGCATCTGGGATAACAACAGCGATAGATCCAATCTGGTTTTCTTGGGAAGGGGTTTCCAAAGCCAGCCACTGAGAAAGTCCTCAGTCACATTCCCACCAGCCGTGGTTATAATGGTGTTGGGATTGAAAGAAGGGTCTCTCTTAATGGTCTTGGCATCTGGCTCATATAGGAATATGCAATCTGGCAGATAGCCTGGGCCCAAGTTCCCTGCCTGGATGGATATGTTTCCACAAGGCAATTCTTGCATAACCATGCTTTTCCTTTAGCAGTATATTTGTGATCTACAGCAGTGTCCTTCAGAGAAGGGCTCTTTTCTTAATTTACCACCCCAGAGAATGATTGCATAATCTAATAGAAATCAGTTTTGCCCCTGGGACTAAACCTATCTTAAAATATCTCCTAAGGTCGCTGGAAGAGTTCTGCTGGATCAGACCAGAGGCCTAGTCCAGCATCCTGTTTCTCAACGGCCAATGAGATGCCTCCAAAAAGTACAAAACTAGGACATGGTTGTTCTCTAGCATCTGTCACTCAAGGGTGCCAGTACTGTTTCTGAGTCTAGTGCTGCAATTGTGCAGTTGTAGACATTATGACTATAGTAATCAACAACATTATCCTCTTAAGAACTCATTTAGTCTATGACTGTCTCCTAAGGTGGTTGCCATTACTACATCCTGTGGGAATGAATCCAATAACACAACTGTTGTGAAAAAGTTATTTCTTTTACCTTTTTTGAATCTCCAACCATTTTCTACTGGATGGATCTGGGTTCTAGTAATGCTGGAAAAGAAAAAACGCTCCCCTCCCCATCTTCCTTCTGTATATCTTGCATGATTTTATACACTTGTGTCATGTTCGCATCTTACTAACCTTTTTCCTAATTACCTCAAACCTTTGCTTACAAGGGCTTTAAACTTGCCTCTTCTTTTTCTGATTGTCTTTTAATAAATTTGGAGCCCTGCTTTAAATTTCCTTAAAATGTAATGAGTAGACCTATCTGCTGAGTGTGTGCCGTCAAGTCATGTCCAACCTATGGTGACCCTAAGGCAGATCTATCATGGGGTTTTCCTGGCAAGTTTAAATTAGAGGGGAGTTGCTTTTGGACTCCTCTGAGGCTGAGAGTCTGTGACTTTCCTAAGGGCAATCACCATATGGGCTTCTGTGCCTGAGTGAGGATTTGAACCCTGGTTTCCAGATTCAGTCATTACACCAGACTAGTTCTTAATGGCTAGAAGCACACAGAGGTCTAGTTGCATTGCAAATTTGACATAAGAGTAATCTACATTGCCAGTTTTATTTTCAGTTTCCTTTTCTAATGACCCACAGCAAGGAATACTTGCTTTTCACAGCTGCTGTACATTGGGTCAGTGTTTCTTAAATAATTTGTCACAATCTCGATCCTTCCCCAGATGAGTCACTGCCAGCCCAGACCATGACAATGTATATATATAACACATGGTGTGTTTTATTTGTCACTGTGTGTTATCCCTTTCCATTTAACAGTGTATCGCCTTTGCTGTTTTATTAGTCATTTACTTAGTTTGCAGAGATCTCAATAATATTATCCATGTATTAATACCTGGTTGATAAATACTATTGATTTAGGGTACCTAGGGTATTATTTTTTAATTTATTTATGTTTACACTGTTGAGTTATGTTAATCTCACAAACATACATTACATTTTTATTTATATAGACTAGCTTGGGGACCCGGCCCTGCCCGGGTTATTTGTGAAGCGCAGCAGGATGTAGAGTGGGTCATGGGGGCTCTGTGTGCCAAGTTTGGTCTTGATCCATCATTATTGGGAGTTGCAGTGGTATCATGAAATTACTGAAGGTATTGCAAGTCCCATCATCTCTGCCCCCCCCCCCCAAAGTGTAGTAGGATGTAGATTGGGTCATGGGGGCTCTGTGAGCTAAGTTTGGTCTTTATTGGTGAATGGACGAGGGATGCATTCTTTTTCGGAAGTGAGTGAAGGTACTTCAAGTCCCATCATCCGTGGTCCGTCTCACAGTAAACTGCACCAGGCTGTAGAGTGGGTCATGAGGGCTCTGTGTGCCAGATTTGGTGTTGATCAGTCATTGGATTAGGTTTGTAGCAGGATTGGGAAGTGAGGGAAGGTACTGCAAGTCCCATCATCCATGTTCTGTCCCCCTCCAAACTTCAGTAGGATGTAGAGTGGGTCACTGGGGCTCTGTGTGCCAAGTGTGGACTTTCTCGGTGTTTTTTTTGGGGGCCACAGTGGTCTGTGGGAACAGAGGGGTGTGAAAATACTACAAATTCCATCATCCATTGTCAGTCCTCCCCCCGAACCTCACCAGGACGTGAAGGCAGTCATGGGGGTTATGTGTGCCAAGTTTGGTCTCAATCGGTAATTGGATGAGGGTCGCAGCAGACTTGGGAAGTGAGTAGAGGTACTTCAAGTCCCATCATCCATGGTCCACCCTCCTCCAAACTGCACCAGAATGTAGAGTGGGTCATGAGGGCTCTGTGTGGCAAGTTTGGTGTTGATCAATCATAGGATTAGGTTTGTAGCAGTCTTGGAAAGTGAGGGAAGGTACTGCAAGACCCATCATCCATGTTCTGTCCCCTCCAAACTTCAGTAGGATGTGGACTGGGTCACTGGGGCTCTGTGTGCCAAGTGTGGTCTTTATCAGTGTTTGTTGGGGGCCACAGTGGTCTGTGGGAACAGAGGGGTGTAAAAAGTACTACAAATCCCATCATCCATTGTCAGTCCTCCCCAAACCTCACCAGGACGTGAAGGCAGTCATGGGGGTTATGTGTGCCAAGTTTGGTCTCGATCAGTGATTGGATGAGGGTTGCAGCGGACTTGGGAAGTGAGTAGAGGCACTTCAAATCCCATCATCCATGGTCCACCCTCCTCCGAACTGCACCAGGACGTAGAGTGGGTCATGGGGGCTGTGTGTGCTGAGTGTGGTCTGTATTGGTCCTTTTTGGTGGCCACAGTGGTCTGTGGGAACCAAAGTGTTGGAAAGTACTACAAATCCCATAATCCGTGGGTCATGTCCCCGACCCGCACCAGGACGTAAAGGGGTTAGGGGGTTATGTGTACCAAATTTGGTGCAGGTCCATCACCCGCGCTGGTCGCTGTGGCCTGTGAAAGTGGCTGCCACATATCCGCCCTGGCCTGTGAAAGTGGCTGCCACATATCCGCCCTGGCCTGTGAAAGTGGCTGCCACATATCTGCCCTGGCCTGTGAAAGTGGCTGCCACATATCCGCCCTGGCCTGTGAAAGTGGCTGCCACATATCCGCCCTGGCCTGTGAAAGTGGCTGCTTCCGCCCTTCTGCCCTCCCGCCCTCCGCATACACACATACAAACATTCCGTTTTATAAAGGCATACAGATTGTGTGCTCTTACATGCTCTAAAACTTAAGGAAGGTGCCTTTCATTCGAGTTCACCTATGTATAAAGTGAAATGGGGTCTTGGTTTTTACCCCTGTGCAGTTGCATGCTAATGACAAGCACACCTCTGTTGTTTGTGCAAAACAAAACTCCAGTTGGTGCTGATAAGATGTTTTCCGAACTCTTGCAACTTATGCAACAAACAGACAATGACAGACATTAGAATTGCTATAAAACTCTAGATCTGTTTCGAGTTCAGCTGAATGTTTAGGAGGCAATCACTAACTCATTGCAGCTATGGTGTGTTTTTAATATCACCATGCCTAAAAGATACATCTCAATTTTATCTTTGCAGATGTGTGTTCTCATTTGTTCTTTTAATTTGCTTTACTTCAAATTGGCTGCTTTATGTATAGCCCACTTTTGAAAAGTAATGCAGCTGTTTGAAGAAAATAACCATTAAAAGCCTGCTTTGGCTGTTAGCATATGTTTTGGAAGATTTGCTATTTGTATCTCGAGCATGTTTCGAGGGGATATCTCTCTGAGCCAGTTCTGCACATTTTCTCAGATTGGAGGCATTTATGCCTGGAGAGTACGCGTGTTGAAAAAAGTGTCCATCTTTTTAACCTTCGTAAAATTGTTCATACCATTCCACTTAATATTTGCTTTTGTCAAGCGTGAGGCTGTGATTTCATGACAAACTGGCAGGAAAGGATGACCCCATCAAATGTGGCATTGTGAGGTGTGCGGAGAAAACTGCCAAGGCTGTTTGTGATGATGTGAGGACTTTGCAAGCTCCCTCTTGGCTGTCAAATAGCTCACTTGTCATCTGCTGAGTTGCTAAGGTCACCTCTAGTTGCAAGAAAGGGACAGTTCGATATCAACAGTCTTGTGTGAAGCAATGTAGTCATGGGAGGCACGGGGCCTCAGCCTGCAGAAGATGTACATCCATGTGGAACAGTGTTGACTCCACTGGTCATATGGAGGCTGACTGGAATTCAGAACTGGGTCTTCCACCTCCTTTCTTCCATTTTCTTGTTTTCCTTTTGACTTTTAGCAAGTTGTCATCCCTCCTCATCATTACCAACTATTGCCAATGGTCCATTTTTGTCCATTAATCATTAGATAAACCGTGTAGAATGCAGTTTGCCAAGGCTTAACGCTAAGGAATCGTAGTTGTAGTTTTACAAGATCAAACTAGCCTAAATACACTGAAGGCACTAAGCAGGGTCTTTGATCTGGTTAGTACTTGGAAGAGGACTTGTCAAGGAGTAGCAGTTGTTATAGGTTTGCTTAACGTATCCAATGTGGATGGCTTGCAAATTTTTTTGCCCAGTTTACTGGCAGCATACAGGCAGTCCCCTGGTTACTAACATCCGAATTACAAATGACTCATAGTTAGAAACGAGGATGAGACAACAGGAAGTGAAAGAAATCTACCCCTCAGAAGGAAAATTTACTTCTGAAAGAGTTATCAAATAGAAAACATATCTCCACTGAAGCTTTATCATCAATTCTTGTTTCTACAACATATTTTTTCAAAATCCGGTTACCACAGGGACTGAAATTGAGGTGAAATTTTCTGGACTGGAGCACAGATAGTAAAACACACTCCACAGGGTGTGTGTGTGTATGCGTGCGTGCACGTGTGTGTGTGTGTGTATATATATATATGTGTGTGTGTGTGTGTGTGTGTGTATATGAAGTTACACTTTAAAAACATACTTGTTCCAACAAATTCAGCTTAAGGACAAACCTACAGGACCGGGGAGATAGCACAGTGGTAACACAGCTGTGCTTGCAACCTGAAGGTTGCTGGTTCAATTCCCCGAGCTGGCTTGGATGACCAGCTAATAACAATATATGAGCCTAGTCCACTGCCCACCCAAGCAGTTCAAACACCAATGGGGACCATTATATAAAATAATGGGGAAGGGCTTTTTATAGACCTACAATGTCTGAAAGTTTCGGCTGGCCTGCCGAGGTGAATTGCGGAAGAGGGAGAAAAAAAACCAGAAGGCTCCCGTCATGAGGATGGAACAACAGCACCCCCTGGTGATGCAAAGACGCATAACAACAACAATGACGTAATTGGAGCAGTGACATCCTGGATGACCCTGTATGACGCACACCTGCATGTCCCGTTACCCTGTGACGCAGCCAAGAAAGAACCCTTCTATAAACTGCACTGTACTGTCTATGTGTAACCTGTACTGTCTATGTGTAAAACTGTACGTCTCCGACAGGGATTGTCTGTCGTATATGTATTGTAATCCGCACTGAGTCCCCTTCGGGGTGAGAAGAGCGGAATAGAAATAAACAGTATTATTATTATTATTATCTTGTTCCTAACTTGGGGACTGTCTGTATTTGTATAGTGGACCCTTGGTATCTACTGTAATTTGGTTCCCAGACCCACATGGATGCCAAAATCTGTGGATGTCCAGGTCCTATTATATACAGTGGTGTATGAAAATAGCACCCCTTTAAAAAATGGCATAACCAAGGTTGGCTTTATTGCTTAAAAAATAATTTCAGGCTGTAGATGGTGGAGTTTGTGAATCCAAACTCCATGGCTGCAGAGAGCCACCTGTACCAACTGACTCCAACTGATTCTTGCTCCTCAGGAACATTGGGATTGGTAAATTCTTAGAGCATGGAAGGGCTTGGCCAATTGACCCAAGGCAAACTAATTGGTTTGAAAAAGTTATATTTTACTCTAAAGCACTACATTAGCAGAGTTAAAAACACAACAGGATGGCCGAGGCATAAGATAGGAGAGCTTGGAGAAATTAAGTTAAGGAGAAATATGGCAGAGTTAAGCTTACTTGATTGATCACAGCACCCCTATTTAGCATGCAAAGGAATAAGCATTCAGAACCGCCAGAAAACAAAAGACTGCACATCAAAACTGGTTGATGTAATTATAGTAATACAAGTAGTTTACTCACGAAATCTTGAATGAAAAATCACACAGGTACAGGATAACTTTGTTGCAATATATCAAAAGTACAATCCAAAAAATAAAGAGTAAAAAGGTAGCATTTCTCTAGCTTCAGCATGAGGCCTAAGGTAAGATCAGGCGACCATGCGGCATGCAAACTGCATAGCTGAAAGTGGATGATGGCCACTCTGTTAAGAGTAAAACCAAAAGACCAAATCAACCCCAAACAAAAGATGTACCTCTCTTTTATAACCTTCGGACGTCAGAGAGCTGCCTACGTGACTTGGGCCATGTCCGCAATCAAGGAAGCTCCCCAGAAACCCATGCCAATTGTTAAACGAGGGTGCCATAAAACCTGTCAAGGCAAAAGAGTGAGGTAACCACCAGAAACATAGAGACTGTAGAACTATTTCAATGTGCATGCCAGATTGTTTTTTTCAACAAGGAAATTATCTGATGAACCAGCAGGCAATGGCTCAGAGTCTTACACCATTCCAGGGACCATTATTTTGAGTAGCATTGCTATTGGCTATATTCAGAGCAGGGCAGTGGAAAACCACCTCTTGAGTATTCGTTGCCAAAGGAAACCCTATAAAATTAGTACAATTACACTAAGTCAGCAGGAAACGTCTGGGCATATACCATTACTCCTCTGAACCAAGAATGGACAACTGATTCTCATCAAATGCTTTGTGACTCCAACTTCCGTATTCTCTCACTATTGTCTTGGCTGGTTAGAGCAGATGGGATTATTGGCAAAAAATAAATAAATTAAAAATGAAGGGCCACATTCAAGTTGCCAATCTTTGCTTTGAACATGGCATCAATTAATCTACTAGTTCTTTCCCCTTGGATGTTTCAGACTCTCTGTGACCACCCAGACACTCTGCTAACTTTTTAAAAGGAAACTCATTGCCAATGAGCAGACCTCTGTCCCTTCCAGTTCCATCCCTTTTTGTGGGCCTGGCATTCATCATGTCTTGGAGTTTCCATGTCTGTCCTCCTTGGTGTCGATACATTTCAATATTAATGGAGACATCGCGTGCTCTGGCTTCAGTGGTTTCAGGCTTTGCTCAGATGCTCCCTGTCTGTGTGTTTGTGGGGAGCAGCTTTTGTCCCTTCACAGCATGTCCCAAAGGATTAAGTGGCTCAGAAAAAGAATATAACAAGGCATGGCATTAGTCAGATTGCCGTAGTAGAGGATCGGGGCAGGAAAAAGGACAGAGAAAGAAAAGTGGATTTGATTAAGAAAAGCGGATTCACCAATATCCGGAATTGTAGGATAACATTCACAATGTGCCCACTGATGGTGAATTTATTTATAGATGCTCGATCCAGAGGCCCCATTTCTTGGGGCAGAGCATTCTGCTATATATCAAAGCAGAGCATGGAAACATTGCTGAAAAAGTTACATGCTACTTGTTAGTTATTTCTTTTGCAAACAATATGGTAGTCATTAATGTCACGTGTACTCATGAATCATTTGTAAAGTAACATAGTACAAAGTTCTCACAAAACTAGTCAACCCTCCAAATCTCTAAGTATCATTTTGCGATGAGTAGTAAATGTTCCTTATATTGTCGAAGACTTTCATGGCTGGAATCACTGGGTTGTTGTGAGTTTTCCGGGCTGTATGGCCATGTACCAAAAGCATTCTCTCCTGACGTTTTGCCTGCATCTATAGCAGGCATCCTCAGAGGTTGTGAGGTCTGTTGGAAACTAGGAAAATAGGGTTTATATATCTGTGGAATGTCCAGGGTGGGAAAAAGCACTCATGTCTGTTTGAGGTAAGTATGAATGTTGCAATTGGCCACCTTGATTAGCCTAGCAGTTTCAAGGTCAAGGGGAATCCTTTGTTGGGAGGTGACTACCAGTATTATGAAAACTCTAAAATAATAACAGTAAATAAAGAACAACACTCAAAAACAAAGGAATTCCAGACAAGAAACAATCAGGGCCTCAAATGTTCCTTATAACTATTTTGCTGGCATTTTAAGAGAAATGATATTGCCCTTATCACAAAAGGCAATGAAATTGAAATCATGTGATATGTTATGATTTGGAATAGAGGGTCTGTGCTGTTGTTACTAATACTATTAACAGACTAGACAGGAGAGTGAGACTTTAAAAAAGCCTATTAATAGAATTAAGAGCTTGACCATGAAATCCTTTCCACCCCATTCTCAGTCCTCTGAGCTAAATCCCATATACTTATGGCACATTCTCTCAGCAGGATGGCCTTTCAACAGCAGAATATTAAACCATCCATTCACAAAAGGGTGGTGCAATTAGGTTTGGAAAACCAGCCTAGTGTAGCAATTTGAGTATTGGACCAGAATTCTCAATAACCAGGGCTCCAATCCCTGCTCAGCCATGGGAAATCCACTGGGGACCTTGGACAAGTCACATTCTCTCAGCCACGGAGAAAGAAAATCTTGTAAAGAAAACTGCATGAGAGGGTCTCCATAACTTGGAAACACTATGTAAGGCACACAGCAGCAGCAATGAAATCAAACTGGCAGAAAAACTCATGGCTTTTAGAAGTACTTTTTTCCCTTTAGGAATGAAGTACAAATCAAGCCAATCCTGCTCCATTTACTTGGTGAGGTCTTACTTAGGTAATCCCTTGTTGTCTGAGTATGATGGCCTTCCAAGTTTGTGTCTCGACAATGGATATGTAGGTGACTTTGGAGCCCTATTCTTGATCCGCATGTTTTTCCACAGGTGGAAGGCAGTCCCAGTCAGGGTTGGCTTGATGCATCTTTCCCTAGGCTCTCCATTCATGCCTCTTCGAATTCTGCAGCACTGCTGATCATAGCTGACCTCCAATTAGAGCGCTCAAGGGCCAGGGCTTTCCAGTTCTTGGTGTCTATGCCACAGTTTTTAATGTTAGTTTTAAGCCCATCTTTACTTCTCTTTTCCTGTCCACCAACATTTTCTGTTCTTGGGTTGGGAGTATAATAACTGCTTTGGATAACGGTGATTGGGCATTTGGTCAATGTGGTCAGTCCAGCGGAGTTGATGGCGTAGGAGCATGTCTTCAGTGCTGGTGGTTTTTGCTTCTTCCAGCACACTGTCCGCCTGTCTTCCCAAGAGATTTGCAGGATTTTTTTGGAGGCAACACTGTCTGTAGACAGTCCACGTTTCACAGGTGTATAACAGGGTTGGGATGACAATAACTTTATAAACAAGCACCTTGGTCTCCCTCTGGATGTCCTGATCTTCAAACACTCTCTACTCCATTTGGAAGAATGCTGCACTCATTGAACATCGAGAAAACTGTTCTTCCAGCAGTGACCAGCCAATCCCTCTGAAATGTCAGAAATACAGCTTAATGGTGTAATGTTAGAAAATGTTGACCATTTCCACTACCTTGGTAGCCACCTCTCCAAAAAGTCAACATTGACACTGAAATACAACTCTGAATGAAGCAAAGAGTGTTTGAGGATCGGAATATCCATAGTGAGGTCTAGTCATGCTCAATAGGCATGAAATCCTGAATGAGTAGAGGAGAAAACTATATAATGATTGTGAATGGAAAGAGAATAAAGTGGGTTATCCTGGAAAGTGCAGGAGGTTAGTTGTCCAGAAATCCATAATATAGGGCCCATCCAGACAGTACCTTTATTGCAGTATTTACTGCAATAAAGGAGGGGCTGTCCAGACAACATTCTGGACAGTCCCAAATTAATTTGCTACAAACCAGGAAAACCTAGATAGTGGGTTTATTCTGGCGTGGGGTAAACCCACTATTTCCGGTACTGGACTGCAGAATACTACAGTCCAGACAGTATTCCCACAGTTTACCAGGCTAAATAAGCCCAGTAAACTGGGAATACTCACCCCCTTACCCCCCAAGCCCCCAGACCCCTTAGAAAAGTAATGGAAACTTACGTGGCCTCCATTTCAAACTTCGGCCAGCTCTTCTGGCATGTAGAAATGATGCGCCAGGAGAGGGTGGGGGGAATCGCTCCTCTGCCCCCACTTTCCTGGTGTGTCATTTGTACACGCTGGGAGATCTGGCCAAAGCCTGTAATGGAGGCCGGGTAAGTTTCCATTACTTTTCTAAGGGGTCTTGGGGCTTGAGAGGAGGGCGGTAGGGCCTTCAGACATTCTCTTGGGCTAGTCCTGAGAGTACGCTTTCTGGGGTGGGTGTGGACAGGCCCTCAGGAAAATCTGCATTTTTAAAATGTAGATTCTCCTGGGAGAAAGACCTATCTGGATCTGCCCCAAGAGCACTATTTGTGGAAGCGTATCAAGAAAATGAAAGAGGCAACAAATGCCAGAGAGGGAGCCCTGCAACAAAGAAACTTGTAACACCTTGTCACTATTATTTTTATGAAGACATAAGCTTTCATGGGACTACCTTGGGACAAAAGTGAGACTAGGCAGAGTTACATAATTGTGGCTGGACCTCTCCCAACAACTATGATTTTGTTGATTATTGTGGAATATATAAATATGTGTGTGGAAAACTTTGTTTAGGTTAAAGAAAAGAAAATGGCAAATTGATACTAGAAATTACTTGGGAAAGAAAGAAATCAGCTGGCAAGCCCATGTTATGTAGTTGTTGAAGTATTGGACTGTGATGCTGGAGAGCAGGGTTCGATTCCTCGGTTAGCCATGGAAACTCACTGTGTGACCTTGGACAAGTCACACACTCTCAACTGCAGAAAACCATGTGATAGGTTTGTCTTAGAAGTTGCATAAATCATAAAGGACTTCAAGACACACAACAATGCCAATATATAGGTATTCATAGATTGCATTCAGGCTAGGGATTTGATTGCCCATTGTTAAAGGAGACAAAAGTTTTTGCAAAAGGAATGGAAAAGAACAGCTACAATACAATAGCAAGAAGTACCTTTGCCTTAATGAAAGTCTAAAGGATTTGGAATGTATTCATTTAGGCATTCACACAAAAGCAGGACAAATGAGATCGATAAAATGATTAACGTCCCAAAGAGACGAGGCAGCGAGAGAGTTCTCTTTATATATTAACAGTAAAGGGGGCATTCAACAAGACTAATTTTCAGAAGTTTCACAAAGAGAAGATCTACTTTTATCTTATTATTTCCAGAACACGAATACTTTTTTTGGGGGGGGGGCATTAAAACTGTCATAATTCTCGGATGGATAGAAGTGGCAGGCCAACGCATCAGATCCTGTGCTGGGAAAAAGGTGGCCTATGAATAAAATAAATTTGGAGTATTCCAGTTTGGGACAGTCTGATTTGCACCCTCCCAAATCATGTTAGCTTTCTGTCCTATTAAAAAGATTACATGGCCCCCTGGAAGCTATTTTCCTCTAACTGCTAAGTACATGGAAGTAAATCAGAGAGAATGGCAGAGTGAGTGCACCTACAATAGAAGTATGGATGCAAGGATGGTAAATTAGTCTGTGCGCTTGCATCCCTGAGTGGTTGTTTTAATACATATATAAAAGAACTATGGCTTTTGTGCCTTCTATTTCAGTTCAATAACTTAAGTGTCTCTTCGGGCAAGTGTGCTTCTACTTTGTGTAGTGTGCTGTCAAAAGCTTTTAAAGATTTAAGTGGCTATTGTATTCACTCTCAAGCGCTCCCTACCCAATGCACTAAGAAGCTTCTTGCATTGAGGTGCTCTGCCCCATACAGTATTTCCTAAAGCAATTAATGAATGTCTAAGTATTAATAGGATCCATTTTTCTCATCCTTTGTGCTGGTCCTAAATTATGCAACAGTCCTGCCATTTCTACAACACAATAGCTGATTTGTTTTACTTGCTTCAATTTGTGACAGCAGAGAATTTCAGGATGAGTCTCCCTTACTCAAAATGACTGTGATCAGAAGTGTTTTGGATTTTAGATTTTTTGGAAAACCTGTACACGCAGTCTCCGAGTTACAAACACCCGACTTACAAATGACTCATAGTTAAGAATGGGGGTGAGTCAACAGGAAGCAAGAAAAATCTACCCCCTTTAGGGGAAATTCACTCCTGGAAGAGTTATCATGGGGGAAAGATGTCTCCACTGAAGCTTTATCACCAAACCTTGTTTTCACAACAAGCCATTTTTTCAACATTCAATTATCACAAGGACAGAAAGTGAGGTGAAATCTTCTGAATGGGCACAGACAGCAAAACAAACACCACAGGGGTGTTAACCCTTCCCTATTCTACCCTATATGTGTATGTGTGTGGCTGGAGTTCCTTTTAAAAAGTGCCTTTTCTGACTTACATACAAATTCAACTTAAGAACAAACTTACAGCACCTATCTTGTTAGTAACCCGGGGACTGCCTGTATATGCATATACAGTACATAGATTATGAGATATCTTGGAGATGGGATTCAAGTCTAAACAGAACATTTATTTATGTTTCATATACCACTTGTACCCATGTTTTTGCCAAGATAACATATTATTCCCCTCAGCAAAGAAGAATGGAATTGAAAGTAATGTTGCAATCCAAGTTCTGTTTTGTCACTTTTACTTTTAGCTTATTGATTCCCAGGGTGGTTCCAGACAGGACTTTAATGTGCACCCAATCGAGTTTGATCCAGGGACCTGAATCACAGTCCACACATGCCCCAGAAAACTTGTGCTTTTCTTGGTGGGGGGAAGTGTTCAGCTGCCTTGTTGGATCTTCCGGCAGGGCACCCAGACACAAAAGAACACCCCCCCGAAAAGCCTTTGATTTTGCTCCCCCCCCTTTCTGGCGTGTCATCATTTCTATGTACCAGAAGAGGGTCAGCAGCAGGAAAATGCTGGCAGGTAAGTTATTCTTTTAAAAGGGGGTTTGGGAGGGAGTGGGAGCTGTCTTGGTTTTTTTGGGCTCCAGGATCCCAAAAATTCCAAGACGCCTGTGTGGATTGGGACCAGAAGTCATGTAATGCAATCCCCGGGCCGAATCCACACAGCAACCACAGCTGGAAAGATCCAGGTCTTTCCAGCTGCCAAATTACTTTGGCACAAAGCGGGATTTTCCTTCTTTGTGCTGAAGCAATTCGTTTTTACCTGAGGCATCATTTGGACGGCCCACCTAAAAATCCAGGAGGGTGCACATTTTCCACCCTGTGTGGATGCACCCTGAGACAGGCTCTCATTTGACTTCACAACTCTCATTTATGTTCCTCCCCCCACTCTCTCAATCTGTACATTGGTTGTTCATCTTCCTTACATTCCTACTAATAGCACTTTCCTTAGGCTTCTGTGTTTTTCATTCTCTTCCTCCTCATGTCTCAACTGCTTTTCCATTATGTCACACAACTTGCAGCATTGTTACTATATCAGAGATCATTTCTCTAACGTAGTTAGAATATTGGTGAACATTCCATACGATATACATCATTGCTGGTCATTCATTACCCAGGAAATCTGTCAGTGATATCCCTCGGAAGAGGTAAAGTATTTTAAGCCGTTAATTTCTTTTGGAGAAGGATGAACCCTACAACTGTTTAAATGTTTCCAATTACAGTTTCAGCAGTAAGCCTGTCCTTTCTTCATAAGCAATTCATAAATTTGCAGTTAGCAACTGGAAGTAGTTTGTTTAAAGAGACGGAACATGTTTTGTACATCATTACCACTATCTTTTCCATAAACTGCAAAATTCTAGTTTATCTAAGTTGTAATCTGAAAGTTATGTCTTATTAAAAGGAGAAGTTGGGCGTTCGCATTCACTCTCTCTTCAATTTTGTTTCATGATTATCTTTTTGAGAAATAGCCACTGCAGGGTAGAGTACCAGCTAATCTCTATGAAGGCAATTAAATTGTCCTTGTACTTTATGTAATTACTATAGTTGTTCACAGCAAAGAAATTCTATGTAATTTTCCCTGCTTATTAGTACAAAATATTCATTAGCAAGGGAATTCAGTTGAAAATATGACCAGCTCTTGTATGTATATTTTGGTGTTTTTTAATTTTTTAAATTTGTGATGCTGTCAGGTGCCCATGGAACAAGCAAGAAATAGGTGTACCTTTGTAAGTTATTGGGACCAATATTTGACAATCAGTTGTTGTTGTTCCTTTTAAAAATTATGGGATAGATTTATGGGTTGGCTCAGGAGTGCCCTTCTGCTAATGAAAAGCAGGATCTTCTTCTGACTTAGAATTACAGATATGGGGCAAATCCGATCAGTTTATGTTTTAACGTGAACCTACCTAATGTGCATTTCCTCAATCAATACACTTAGAACACAATGCAATACAATCAAATATAGCTGCTGTTCATAATTCACTTGCAAGGACAAATTGTCCAGATTTGGTGACCTGGTTCTCAACTAAAAATTGTCCATAGAAATACATGCATAGAGGAGAGAGTGTACCAGAATATAGTATACTAATGTGTTCCTCCCATAGCTACTTGAATTAAGAGTGGTTTTTAAATGTAATTAATAAAAATAGATATTATTTCCTGACCCCTCTCAGAAACTTCTCTTTTTATTTACACATGATGGAATGCTGGTCAAGTACGTGGACGTGGTTCTCAAAATGGTGTTGAATTACTCCCATAATCCTTACCATTAGCCAGATGGAGTTGATGGGGTCTAGAGTCCAACGCAACTGGAAAGCTGCAAATCCCCTACCCTACTACTGTATACAGGCAGTACCCAAGACACAAACAAGATTGGTTCTGTATATTTGTTCTTAAGTTGAATTTGTTTGTAAGTCAGAACAGGTACATTTTAAAGTGTAATTCCAGCCAAATACATATATCTGTACATATATCAGCTTTGGATAGCATAGGGAGGGACTAAGACCCCATGTGGAGTTTGTTTTGCTGTCTGTGTTCCTGTTCAGAAGATTTTACCTCACTTTCTGTCCCTGTGATCATTGGATTTTGGAGAGAAAAAAAGGCTTGTTGTGGAAACAAGGATTGGCGATAAAGCTTGAGGCAACTTTTCCACTTGATAACCCTTCCAGGATTGAATTTCCCTTTCTAGGGGTAGATTTCTCTCAATTCCTGTTGTCCCACCCTTGTTTTTAACTATGAGTTGTTTTTAAGTCGGATATCTGTAACTCAGGGACTGCCTGTATACAAATGAAATTTCGCCTTAATTGAATACATGTTTGTACTTGTGTTGAGTGTATTGTGTTGGAAAACCAGTCCTGTTTTCCACATGCAAAGGAATTTTAAAGGTTATTGGAGCAAGATCGTTATGTTCAGAGTACAAAACAATGGTCTCTTTCTGCTACTCCATACAAGCCTAATAAAGTCCATGCTTCAACAGGCAACTTGTGTGTGCGTGTGTGTTTGTGCATCTTTTTTCAGTTAACAGTGATGAGATCTTGCTTCAATATTTCATGTGTTTGCCTGGTGTGTTAAAAATCCCGAAGAGATATTTGTCAAGGGCATTAAATAAGGTTAAGCATGATCGAGTGTGTATTAGATGTACCAGGGTGACGCTTTAAAATATTGACGCACAAATGCATTTTATCTTTTTCTCCCTCATTGGTTTTGATAACTTATATTAAGTAGGAATAATCCTAAAGGAAATATTTGATGCATATCTCATCTGTATGGAAAAGAAGATTTTATGATGTTCAAAAAATCCTTTCAGAATCACTTGATCTGTATTAACTAACAGAAAAGATAAAAATTAATTACTTGATTAAGATATTTTTAAACTCTCTCCTCCCCAAATTGCAATTAAAGTTAGATTTTGAGAAATACAAGTTATCTAATGTTTTTGACAATGATGAGGAATGTCCATTACAGAAACATTAGAGGCAATGGAAATATAATGAAGGGACATTTTTAATGCTGTACTGTTCTGCAGTCTGCTTCTGATCTCTTAATCATGATTGAGAGATCTCGCCATTATGGCATAATGCGGACATGAAGATAAAAAAAAATCACAATAGATGTTTAAGAAGATTGGGAACATTTATGACCTCATACAGTATGTTCTCTCTTTACGATTACCCTCATGCCTGTCTGCATTGTAGCTTCTTATCCCAAAGAGTAAATATAATCTCAATTCATCTCAGAGTTTACACATGGCTTGTATTTGTGCATAAGCTGATACTATTAGGCCTGTTTGATCAAGAAAAAAAAATGGTTCAAAACTCATTGTGGATGTAGGGGGCGCTGGTGGTTCAAATCTAAATGACTTCTGAAATTTTCCGGAAAAAAATGCGGAAATGTTACAATTTTTTTTGGAAATTTTGGAATGGTTTTATTAATGGCAGACACACATGCGCAGTAAGAAAGAAACAGCACTGGTAGTAGAAAAGAAACAGCACTGGTTTAACACCCAGCTTGGATGCGGATGTGCTTCTCTCCGCATCAGAACTAGGCCAAGAGCCGTGTGCCGCTCTCACCCCAGGTCTAATGTGGAGGGAAGCACATTCACATCCAAACTAGGTTAAACACCCAGTTGCGCCTCTTGCCTCAGGTCTAATGTGGAGGAAAGCACATCCGCATCCAAACAATTCCTTTCCAAAAATGGCAGCAGTGGCTTCAAAATGGCTAATTCACTTCCAGGTTGCTCACATCACTTCGAAACTGCTTCAAAAGTGAATTTAATCCAAATTCATTCAGATTTTACAAGCATTCTGACAAACCTACCCAGGCCTACTAACTACAATGAACTTTAAATGAAAGGTGGCTAGGGGACCTAAATACCCAAGGTGTCTGATCTTGGAATCTAATCAAGGTCAGCTCTAGTTAGTATTTGAGTAGAAGACTACCAGTGTATACCAGAGTACAGTAGGCTATCTTTCAGGGGCAGAAAGTTCCGTGTTTCCCTGAAAATAAGACACTGTCTTATATTTATTTTTCCTCAAGAAAATACACCATGGCTTATTTTCAGGGGATGTCTTTTTTTATTATTATTAAGTATGGTACAACATTCTGCATTTATGGGATGATCTCTCTGGCCTGAGTAGCAGTATGCTTACTGAAGCTTTCCCCTATCTCCTGGTGTTTGTGTGGGGTGAGAGAGACCTACAGACTGTTGCTGGTCAGCGCTGGGGAGCAGCAGCTTTACTGGTGTTCGTGGAGAGTGAAGGGAGCCCACAGTGCTGAGTAAAATGGCAGCCACAGCTTTACTTCGGCCTCCTGAGCACACACAATACCTAAAGCAGAGTGTCCTGCTCCTCAGTTCACTGAGGAGACATTTACTTTCATTTTTATGTCTCTTCCTATGCCTCAGCTTGCAGCTGACCGGGACCTGATGGGGGAGCCAACCTTGTATGCTGCATAGCCATGCCTATCACTATGTCTTATTTTCAGGGTATGGCTTATATTGCACAAATGCTTAGAATTCCTGCTACAGCTTATTTTATGGGTGTGCTTTGTTTTAGGGGAAACAGGATAGCAAAACCATTTCTGAGTGTTCTTTGCCTAAGAAAACTGTGTGAAATTAATCAGGTTGCCATAACATGCAACTTGAAGGCACATGTGTAGAGCATTGATCTCAGGGAAGAAGTAAGGTTAAATTGGGAAACCCTTTCTCCATATGTTTTAGGCTGCATCCCCTACAACCTTTTACCATTGGACATGTTGAGTGAGGCTCCTGGGCATTGCAATTTAAATCATCTGCAGAGCCAGCAATTTTTCACTCTGGCATCAGATGATAGTTTAAACTATTAAGAAGAGAAAGGGATTTTTTGTAAAAGAGTACACAACATGTATGAACTTCTGATGTGTTTCTGATGGAGATGAGGAAAAACTGTGCCTGTAAGTTCTGTCTCAGACCTGGAAAGCACAGCTCCACCATGGACCCTTGGGACAGGGATGCCATTTTAAAGCATTTCTTTCCATGGGATCCAATTGTTTTGCTCTGAAACAGAATGGAGACTGTCATGGGCCCCATCACATGTTGTTTTGAGTGAAAATAATGGATCCTTAGCACTGTTTTGGCCAAATCCACGATTCCTCCCTGTGATTGCAGATCTGCTCAATTTCACAATTGCTCTGTATTTCTGTGATGAGGGGCAGAAGCAATTGATGGAAGTCGTGCGATGGCAGTTTTGACTCCCATTAAATTTACGGTGGCTGCCCATAAAATGGGGGAGACTAAGTGTGATGAGGTGGCAAGTAACTTCAAGCAATTCACACTCTCTCGATGTCAGAGGAGGGCAATGGCAAATATCCTCTGAAAATGTCTTACCAGGAAAACCCTGCGATAGGCTCACTATTAGTCAGAGTCAACTTGAAGGCATGTAACAACAATTGAGGCAATCTCTCTGCTAATGTGAGAACACTGTACATGTCTTGTACAAAACTTGGGAAAGTTACCTTTTGGGGCTACAACTTTCTCTTTATTAGAGCACATTCTTTGCAAGGTGTTTGTTCACACTGGTTCCCATTGCATGCATGCATGACAAAGTAAACTGCATATTTCACAAACCCTTTTACTGTGATTTTGGATCAGCTCCCATGCATTGCTTTTCTCTGAGAGCAATTCATACATTTATTTGCAAATCACTGACTGGTAAACATTTATGTGTGAATCATCCCTTGGTCTCGCCCCATCACAGTGGAGAAGTCAGGCGTGCATCCCATGCATAATGTAAGGCAGCTGCTAAGCTTCACCAGCTTTTCAAAACCCCTAAGGAAAAAAACAAAAACAAACCAAGGCCAGATTAAGGCATGCTGGGCTATGTCAAGCTTAAAAGGCTTTATCAAATACTTTATATCTAGGAGAGTGGAGCTTAAATCTCCAACATCTTTTGATAAAGCACCATGCCTGGGGAACACCTCTGCTCCAGGCCTTGGAAAGCTGCTCTCAGACTGTAGAGCAGGTAGACCGCAGCTTGTGGCTTGATAAAAGCATTGCCATATGTTCTTGGCCTACAGATCTGAAGGAAGAGATCAGGCAGTTCAGAGAGCTCTATTAGGTATTGAAGCAAAGCAGTGAGAGGGGAGCTGTTGGAGAATTGGAACATCTGAAGAGACTTTGAGATCCAGAGATTCTCCTATGGAAGATACAGTACTCAGGAGAATATCTACGGAGCTCAGGAAAATTACTTTTTAGAAGCCAGTTCCCAGAACTTTCTACAAGGGTTTTCTTGAAAGTAAGGTTACAAGATTTTTTTAAAAAAAAATACAAAGAATGAATATAGTTTAATAAAACTTACCTGGATTGTAGCATAGATATTAGATTATTTTTCCACATAATCACAATTCAGTTCAATACATTTTGATGGTCATCCATGGGACGATTTCCTGATACCTGTGTCATAGAAGTTTCCCTCTGCCTTTTTCAGCCAGTTCATCACTTCAATTTTCATTTCCACGTTGTCGGAAAAGTATTTTCCACCAAGGTATTCCTTCCATTTAGTGAAAAGATGATAGTCACTGGGTAAGAGATCGGGGCTGTGAGAGGGGTGGCTTAAAACATCCCAACCAAATGAAGTCAGCAACTCTTGTGTTGCATGAGCGGTGTGCAGATGCTCATTGTCATGAAGGAGACAGACTCCCACCGTCACTATCCCACGACATTTGTTTTGGATGGCTCTGTGAAGTTTCTTCATGGTCTCATAATATATTCCATACCCATTCAGTCACATGCTGTCTTGACATTATGTCTTCTACATAAACTGAAATGATTTCATGATTAATGGCAGTGGAGTTCATGCCCTTAGCATTTAGGTAGTGTATTACAGCACAAACTTCGCACTGGAAGGAAACAGAATGAGGACGCTTATGTCTAACCTTCACCACAACGGCAATTGATGAGCTACTGATGACTGGCACTGCTTGTTCACTTCCACTTGCTTCCCGCTACATGGCAGTGATACCAACTTCCCATGGGAAAATTCCCCACAAGAGCTACATGCCTTGTAACTTTACTTTCTGGATAACCCTCATAGCTAAAAGCTGCTACTTTTTGAAAAGTTGGTAAAGCTTTGCTACTGCTCCTCTTCCTCCTCTTCTTCCTCCTCTTCCTCCATTCATTTATATTCTGCCTTTCTGCAAATAATGTGAATCAAGGCAGCTATCAATATATTAAAATAATACAAATTAAAAGCAATGCAAAGTCAATAAAATATAAATGTATTATTTGAAAAAATCATTTTATAAGTTAAAACTGTAAGCATTACAGTTTTGAACTGTATTAAAAATAACTCTATACGAACACTCAAATATAATACTAAGATCATACAAGATTAAAAACCCAACCTTTGTCAGTATGCCAAATCTAAATGGCACAAACATGTTTTGCCTTGCTTCTGGAAGGAGGGCACAGATGGGTCATCCCAGCTTCTCAGGACTAAGAGATTCGATCCAAAGCAGTTTTTAAAGTTCACTTTTCTAAACTCCAAGTATCTATGCAGTTAACTTGGAACTCTGGGGATAATGGAAACTATTATTTTGTATTTGTCTGAACTTAAAGGTCTTCATAAGCCTCACTGTGTCACTCTGAAAGGTGGAGATGCACTTAATTAGATATGCAGAATATCCCGAAGTTCAGGCGAAGTTCACTGCTGTTCTTGCACAACCCAATCTTGTTTCTAAAATGAGGAATAATTAGCGTTAGAAACATACTGAGCCCGTCTTCCCGACTCCCCCAGAATGCCAAATGGTATGTTTTCACTTTGTCAGATTAATCAGTGATACAGGCAGGCTGTGCTAGTTGCCTTGGTTGTTATTTTTTATCTTGAAGCATATTTATTCTTTGAACTTCTGATACTCTGGAGCTGCGATATCAGTTGTACATGGATACATTTGGCACACATTAAATGCTGTTGCTCTTCCAAGAATGGCATGCAGTCCAAATCATAAGCAGCTGTTTGCTCATATGACCACAGATAACCTTTCACCTTGGGGAGGAAATGGATATAAATACCCATCTGTAAAGAATGTACTTTTCACAAGGGCTTCAGATAATCTTTTCTCAGTGTTAATGTGCTAACAACTGGGAGAGTAGACTGCTGACATGCTGAATGCAGTGCTTCCTTTTCATGTTAACTTTCTGTCAGGCACTTTTAAAAATGGCCCTTAGCCCATTATCCATCATGAAATGCTGCCTATGGAGCCTAAAATCAATTTATCTTTTAATCTTTGGTTCCCCTTCAACTCGGCCACATCTTTCCTCCCTCCTGTCTACTCCCTGCAAACATTTCAAAGTTTCTGAAAGAACCTTTGATTAAGATGACTTTATGTCTGCCGCCTTCTTTTGCCACCCATGTCTCCAGTGAATTGAAATAAGCTCCGCAGCAACCTTCCCCAACCTGATGTCATCCAGATACATTGGCACAGAGAGAGTTACTTTGGGCAAAACATACTATGGGTTAGAATCTGCAGCCGTTCAGATGTTTTTGGAGTCCCCAGCTAGCAAGGTCAATGGTCAGGCCATTTTTGTAATAAATGACTTCAGTTATGTTTGTCTTACAACTTTTGAAAATTGCAATCCCAACAAACACCAGCTAGTATGACCAGTGGGCATGATGTGTGGGGGTGGGGATATTGGGCTTTCCCATCTTCCAAAGTACCAGTAATCTTTTATACACTCCGGTTCTAGTTCTAACAGTACATGTAGGGACATAAATCTAATATCTTGTCTTAAAATCCTAAATAGCATGGGAATCTTGTGTCCATGTGCACCCTCCACTGGCTTCCCTATTCTTCTGCAAATGACAACAAATTGTGGGCAATTTTGTTTCAAAACAAAACAAAACAACAAAAACACTAACCTAGAGAAAACAAGATACATTCCCAAATCTCTTCCCCAAAGAGACTGGGAATGATGGGACATCAAATTGTGATGGCACAGTGTGGCTTGAAGTGATGTGGAGTGCATCTAACTCTATCAGAGGCAGCATGGGAAGGATACAGTGGAAAGCACAAAGTGGGTGGAAAAATCCAAAGATAAAATGTTTACAAACTGAAAAACTGGTATCCAGCTTGGGGTGCTAAAACATGGTTTTGCACATCCCTGTGCATGATTATAACCAAAGTCTATTCATAATCTGGTCATGTCATATACATACATACATACATATACTGTGTGTGTGTGTGTGTGTATGTGTGTGTGTGTGTGTGTGTGTATATATATATATATATATATATATATATAAAAAACACCTTTCCCCAGCTTAAAACAAGCTTGCCAAGCAAAATGGTCTAAACTGGTAAATCACCAATCATTTCAAGCTTCCAAGGATACGGTTGTTAAATCTAGGGCCATAATTTGATGTGGGGCTTGCAAAAGTGGCATTGTGTCCTTGCCCCATACTTTGCTTGAGCTCTCTAAGATCAACAGCACGTTAGACTTGTATTTTGTCTTCCCCTTTCCTTGTAGAATGGCTTAAAAATTATATCCACCTTCGAACTATGTGTTATTCATCCATACTAAGTATCCTTTTCAGTGTCTAGCTTTAGGAATAACTACATCTTGACAGTTTAATGAGACAGATCTTTTGATACAACCCAAGACAACTTGTTGGAATATAATAACTGATTATCACCTCAGACTGGTTTCCATCACCTATTTCCTGCTATTGAATTCAACTGAAGGTGAAACAAGCTAAGAAACATATTAAAAGGATGCAAACTGGTAAATTGGATGAGAAATTACAATTCTTTTGACACTTTTCCTTGCAGCACCCTATTTCCTTTTCTAGTTTCTTAATTGGTAGAATATTGTGATTTTAATGGATGCTTTTGCAAGAAATGTTAGCTCTAAACCATGTTTGTAAAACGTAAACTAAAAGGTTGCTTACATTGTTTCCCTCATTTTGAGCTGATCAGCATTGAATTGTGTGGTTATATGCTTATTCAAAAGGAAACAGTGTTGTGCAATTTGCGTTTGGGAGTAGTTGCTACATACATTTATATAAATTACCAAAGTAGTCAAATGAAAACAATACATAAGACAATAAAACGTTTTGAAAACATTGGGAAATATTATGAGAAACCATTATCTGTGGTTTAAAAGACCCAGTTAAAGAGTTGCATCATTTTGTCTTTCCCAAAAGCTGAGCAAACAGGAGAGCTCTCAAGAAATTGTATTTCATAGCTTGGATTTTTGTTTTCTCTAAAATGGAATACTCCTGCAGGTGTAATGGGAATATTTTAATGAAGATATCTGCACTTTGATTGCAAACTTTTTGTCGTTTT
This sequence comes from Anolis apletophallus, assembly GCA_030556195.1. Classification (NCBI taxonomy): domain Eukaryota; kingdom Metazoa; phylum Chordata; class Lepidosauria; order Squamata; family Anolidae; genus Anolis; species Anolis apletophallus. The sequence goes on along the minus strand of JARBWK010000008.1, from coordinate 30,895,237 downwards.
GTTGTTGCTCTCGCTGACCCTACAAATTAGAGTTCTCGGTGAGCCCTGGTCATTAACAACCTTTCTCAGGTTTTGTAAACTCAAGACTTTAATGAGTTATGCTGTGGCTGGATATGTCTCAAGTGTGATAACCTCATTTTGGCTTCTCTTTTAGGTCTCCCCAAATCTCAACTTGCAAGATGTTACTCTGTTGCGATACCCCACCATGCATCATGCATTGATGTCAGAGTTACCAGGCAGTCTGGCTGGAATACAGAGTTTTCCTATGGGACATTGGGTAAGTGCTGACGTAAAGTAAATTAATAAGTTTTTTGGGAGGCTAATTTTTGTGAACATACTGGTAGGTGGTTTTCAGTGGACTGTTATAGAGAAAGTGCATTTTAGTTGAAATAGATATGATGTTTGAAATGTGCTCTTTAGGGTTTCCATATCTTGAAACAGAACCTGTTAATTATAATACTATATGTTTCAGTGATTACAAAAACTTGACATTGCTGCCACTGTTTTTTAAGCTCTCAGAACTATGTTGCCTTGTTTTAATGTTTTAACACATCTTTCTAAATGGTAGTTGAAACATTCTTCTCCATGATGCAAATGATTATCAAGTCAGTTCAGCTTTTATTTTAGATTGCTACTTGTAGAGCACACAGTGACTACATCCATCTGCCCATAATCTCTGGGATTAGGGGCACAGGATTCCCACAAATCTGGAAAAACTGTAAATAAAGAAAACTCAGAGAATGCATATCTAGGCATTGATGGGTTCTCTGGTGCAACTATATGGCTGAAGTTATGCTGGAGGGCCTAAAACAGTGGTTCTCAACCCGTGTGTCCCCAGATGTTTTGGCCTACAACTCCCAGAATTCCTAGCCAATTTACCAGATGTTAGGATTTCTGGGAGTTGAAGGCTAAAACATCTGGGGGACCCACAGGTTGAGAACCACTGATCTAGAGTCTCCTAAAGATTATTAAGGTACATGGTTAAATTCCTGTGGGATCACTACTGTGCGTGCGTGTGTGTGTTAAGAGAAAAAGACTTGCCCTGCTTAATTGCAAGCCACAAGCTGAGTAATTAAGGTCCATCAGTTTGGGCTACTTCCAACGGGGCATAACTTGTTCTTTGATTTGCGTTTTCTGAACATTTGCTCCTTGGCTTGCTGAATTCTTGCTACTCGGTGTAAGCTCCTGACCTGCAGCCCATTTGATGCTGGTAAGTTTGTCTCCATGTCCAAGGAAGGAACATTGGGAGATACTGTATATATTTTCTCCTGGAAGAATTGCATGAATCAAATGCATGTACTATATGTGAGTGTAATACTCAGAAAAACTGTGACTGTATTATTGGTTTGTGTTGAAGTTGCCGTTTTCTTGAACTCTGCTTATACAAGAGTAAATTTGAGTTTTGCATTCTTCTATTTTGAGTTGCTCATCTTCGAGCAAGCAAAGGGGCTAATCTTCTAGACTTGCATGCACTGAACAAACCACAAGAGAGACGGCATATTAATCAAATCTGCAAAAGTGAAACCTGCAAATGTGGAGGTCCAACTGTATTATCCCATAACACTAAACCATAATTTATCATAGAGTGGTAAACATGTGGTGAGAAATGTTGGGAGTTGTAGTCCAAAAACATCTGGAAAGCAGCATAATCCCCATACTTGATTAAGAAATTTATCACATGAAGCACCTGGATCACAATTACAGCAGTAAACAGTGGGATTTATCACATAACATTGCCCCTGTTCTATTGTTCTTCTACTAGGAGGCTGTTGGAAAGAATGTCTTCTACACAAGGAGATCATTAAGAGATTACTTGTGTTTGTAAAAGAAACACTTTCCAGACTGTCTCCCACTGGAAGTGGCAAAAAATGAAGCAATGTCCTGTAATCAGTCCCAGCCAACTTGGCAAAATGGCACTACCTAAAAGAATTTTCCACCTTGTGCGAGCGTGGAGCAGAACAGACAACTCTGCATTTATATGCGTGTCCACAATGTCCTGCCTCATATACAGAGGAAGAATTGAGTTGCTATAGTTTTTTCGAGCTGCATGGCCAAGTTCTAGAAGCATTCTCTCCTGATGTTTCACCTGCCTCAGTGGCAAGCATCCTCAGAGGTTGTGAGGTTTGTTGGAAACTAGGAAAACTGGGTTTATATATCTGGGGAAGGTCCAGAGGAAGAATGGTTGGAGGCTACAGACAATGTGGTTACTGTTACCTGTTTTTGGTCAAAATATATTCAGCCGCATGTACTCCTTCTATTTTTATCAATTTTATACTAATTTATGAAATGTTTTTGATACAAAATAAAGTCCCAGTCAAAGACGCTGTACTCCTGTTGCAAATGTGATTTGCCTGCCTTGTTTGATAACCTCTTTAGCGTTACATGCATAGACCCCAGACTGGTGAATTTCTTTCCTTTCCCTTCTGTTTCAGTGTGTTTGCAAAGCATTTGCTTTTATTTTTTGTCTAACTACTGTTTGCTATCATATCTGAACTTTGACAAATGATCACGTTAAACCATAGTTTATTATCCTGGTTTTATTTAATAGCTAATGCTAACCACAGTTTCCAGTTTGGATAGAATGAATGGCAATTTTGTGGAAATGTGCAATGGAGAGTGAAGAATACTTAGGCCCAAGATTATGGATTATTAGTGCTATTCTAGTTGGGTCTATTGAAAACACAGGGGCATTTTGCTAAAACTGTTAAGATGGAATTTAAAGAGTGAAGCGGCCTGCAGTTCCCTAGAGAAATCAGGAGACAAAAACAGCCACTGAATCCAATAACTTGAACAGTATCTGTGCTGTCTTGGTTTCTTCCTCAGCTGCTCCTTCTTCACTCTTTTCCCTCCCCATTTCACTGAAACAGTTAGTTCATTGAAAAAGATACTTGAGACTACAAAGAAGTAATAGTGGGTGAAGAACAGTGCTGAAATGTTCCTTAAATAGATGCGCAATATACAAGGTTTCATTCTTTCATTGCTTCATCTTATTTAGAATATCCTTTATTAATGGACTTTCTCAAACAATGTTGGGGTATTTGCACAATAGGAATATATCGAGAAAAATATTGCTGATTGGAATTAAAATATCCAACATTAATTGTAGCATTATTCTTGTTTTTGTTGATAGTGTCTTTTGCCAAATTGCTCTTATGATTTCTGTACCCACATTTATTTTGTATGGATGTTTCCCAGTCTGCGGCTTCTTTTCCACTCTTTCCTGCTATTTATTCTCTCACTGTGTGCTGTCCCTTTCGTGCCAGTTCTAAGCATTTATCTCAAGGCTACTTTCCTTGCGGAGTTATTTCATAACAGATGCAAATAGACCTAAATTGGTCAAAAACACTCTTTCATTGGTTGCATGAATTGGAGTTAAACTCTCTCTCTTAAAATTCTGAACTGTTCACAGGATTGATTTCTGAAAACAAAAACCCAGTGGATTTGTGAGAATTAGTACCAAAAAGGCACATTCCATGAAGGAAGCTTTGCTTTCTCTTTCTGTGCATTTTGAATCTGTTTTGTGTTTAACAAATCCCAGGTGTACCTAATCAAGGTCTTTCTTAAATTAAATTGGCAGTTTTGGTACTGTCAAGCCATGGCCTTGCCCTTTCCTGTAGATAAAGATTGCCATATCTCGTGTCTATTTTATTGCTGCATATGACTGATTCTTCCTAAGCTCATGGAGGTGCAATGGTAAACCCTTGTGCTGGCAGGACTGAAGACCGACAGGTCAGAGGTTCGAATCCGGGGAGAGCATGGATGAGCTCCCTCTGTCAGCTCCAGCTCCCCATGCGGGGACACGAGAGAAGCCTCCCACAAGGATGGTAAAACATCAAAACATCTGGGCGTCCCATGGGCAATGTCCTTGCCCATGCTTACTGTAGACTGTTTGACTTCATAGTTAAACAGGAATTTGAACTTGGGTCTCTCCAGTCCTAATCCAACACTCTCAAATTTGGAGTCAAATATTTATTATTTATTTATTTTATTTATTTACATCATTTATATTCCGCCCTTCTTACCCTGCAGGGGACTCAGGGTGGATCACAATGCACATATACAGGCAAACATTCAGTGCTATAGACATACAACATATATATATAGACAGACAACGAGCTACACAATTGGTCGTGAGCTCACCCTGACCTGGGCAGGCCTCGAACTCATGACCTTCTGGTCAGTAGAGATCTTATGCAGCTGACTCCCAGCCAGCTGCGCCACATTCCCGGTGCGAATAAGCAACTGAAATGTAATGTTTAGACTCTAAACACTATAGCTGAGACCTTGTGATAGATGACACAATGTAAAGTTCTGGCCAGGTAGAACTCTGCTTCTAATACTTTCCTTAAGGGCCTACATTCCTCCTGAAGGATCTCTTCCACAGCAAGACCATGTGGTGTCTCTCATGGATGGTCAAGGAGTCAGTGCTGTCTTTATAATCATGTGAGCAACAACAAAGGAATTCTTCAGAACCTGCAAGGAATATGAAATGCACTATACTGGGGAAAACTGGATGAACATAGAAACTGCGATTTATATCATGATTCCCTCCATCATTTATGATCTTGTGTGGCATCTGCAGAAATACACATACTGTCTGGCTACCTCACAGGTTTGTTGCAAGGATAACAACAATTGTAAAAGCCATATAAGCTACCTTGAGCTTCTTGAGCAAAAGACAAAGTATTAATGTCATAAATAAATTGATTATATATATTATCTGGAACTGCCAGCATGGTGGTGCGGCTTGAGCATTGGGGTATGCCTCTGGAGACCAGGGTTCACTTCCCCACTTTGCCACAGTCCACTTTGTGATCTTGGGTGAAAACTACACTCATCTCTAAAGAAACCTGTGATAGGTTCACCTTAGGGTGGACTTGAAGACTCATAACTTCACTTGAAGACACATTACGAGAATCACAACAAATTACCTGGGGGAGTAAGTTTTCTGTATTCTTTTCCAGACCCATGACAAAGTTAACTTCCTCTTCCAGTGTCCCTTCTAACTGGTGTAGAGACTAGCAATCTTTTCTTTTACATATGACTGGTGCTCAACTCTTGGAGTGCTTACATTCACTCCTCAGTGAGTCACAGCAACCACTTTTCAACACACTTTAGATAATTTAGGATATGAAATGAATGTTTTATTCCCTTTTGCCTTTCGTTTCCCATTCTCTGGCAAGTTAAAGAAGTTTGAATATATCTATTTTAGGTTGGAGGGAGACTTCTTCCTTCATCTGTGCTAACTCAAACTGTCACCCTGCACATAGGAGCAAAGTTCCAAGATATTAAGGAAGGCAAAATATTCCAAGTCTGTCAGGTTGCATTTTCCTAAACTCTCACAGAAATAGTGACAATCTCTTATATCGCTCAGGATTTTGTCTTTCATTGCACCATGATGAAACTATTGCTAAATGAGAAAAGTATTTTAATTCCTTTATAGAGAGATAAAGGTTGGGTGGAAAGAAAATTATATGTGGTTTTGAAAGAAGGAGAGAAGTTTATTTTCCAGTCAACAGTTGTCTACTGGTCAGGAAACAGTAGTACATTGAATTCATATAAATAATTTGTTTATACTCCCCTGAAATAACTTTTAATCTTATAGTAGAATTGATGCATTACTGTTCTATGATACAATTGCAAAAAGCCTTAAAGTTGGCTTTTATTTTGAGTCAGCATTTTGTGCCATTGAGCTAAAGAAAATGTTGAACATATATTGTGCTCAACCTCAATAGCAGGTTCTGTTTTGGATATTGATGTTTACTTGTGAAATGATGAAAGTAGTATTAAAAACCCATTATTTTCTTTTCTGCATTCTGTGACATTAAAAATGAATGCTGATTTAATATTTTAAAAGGAAATTGAAACAAGACAGTAACCTATATTTATTTATTCTGTGAACATAACAGGAAATTAAAATAAAGGCTTAAATGCAAAGTTTGGCATGAGGAAATGACGAAGGAGATGTGTGTGGCTTCAGTGTGAAGTGTGATGTTCAGTTTTTAAAAAACCTTAAGAACTGTTTTCTGCCCAAGACAAGTCTCATGACTTACGTACACAACTACAGACTTGTAGATGCTGTGATCCAGACACACAATGTTCCCGACACTTCACTTGAAATATGGTTCTTTGTGCTTCAATCTGATTTTAATGTTTAAAAAACCTTGCTGTTAACCCTATAGTTTTCCAGAATATCCGTGTTTTTTGGTGTGTGACTAGCCCCCCAAGGCGGTCTTGCATCCTTTGGAGTTGGGGGACAAGTCAATGTTGAGTAGAACAGGTTGGTGGAAGGTGACCTTGATCAGAAATTAACTTGATTGTTCCCAGTGTGAATTTTAAAATTTTAAGTTTGCCAGTGTGATTGAGATTTTTTTTAAAAGCAGGTACAGGGTGAAGACCCTTGCCTATCACTATATCAGCATTAGTGCTCTCCCACTTAAAAGGAAATATGTAAATTGACATGCAGGATGGAGGAGAGAATAGTGGAGCAGCAAAGGCTGTGTAGCTGAAACTAACACAAAAGTATGGAAATCTGGGCCTCTCCTTTACACCGAGGTGAATTTGCCAGGTGGAAATATTGGGTCAGTTATGGCAATCTCGCCATGATGCTTGGGGTGTTAATGGATCTGTACACACTGGGAAAATGCAATGTGAAACAGATTTTCCCCCTGGAAGCTGTAGTAAAACAGACAGAAGGAACAATGTTATCTATTCAGTATGTGTGGTAAGATGATAATGATGATGGTGGTGATATTTATTTGCCTGTCTGCCTGTCCTCTTGACAATAGCCTATAACTGTTAACCATATATAAAACTAATTTTTCCTCATTGGTAATGAGATGCTTTGCACTATCCTGCTCTTTCTGTTACAACTTCTATACTTAATTCTAATTCCCTCCGTAATATATGCTAATACCAATACTCATAAAATGTAATTTATCTACAAGATATGGCTAATATTGTGAGAGTAATTCTTGAAGAAAATGAATCAGTGAGAGATAGAAGGTGGGGCGGGAGAAGAGACAGAGAGCGAGCGAGTTCAGTGAAAGACATGGATGGTTTTTCTTCAAATTAAAGGACAGGTCATGTTCAGAAACTAATTAAATATTAAATGGGGAAATTACATTGGAGTGCTGCCCAGATTCTAAAACCAGGTTGCCAATAAGCCTTTATAACCTGTCTTGCTCTACAGCAACTTTTAATTCAAATTGTAGAGAGGAGATACAATAGAAAGCCAAGACTCGGACTCCCTTTTTCTCAAGCTCTTGTGTAAGAGGAGCACAAAGGTTAACACGGTTTGTACCATAGCAGGCTATGGGTAGACCAAGGCATATGATGCCCACTACGTGCATGCTTTGATAGAGAAGGCTGACATTGAATGGAAGGATGCTTGGAGATAATTCAATTCTAGGGTTGAAGAACCCTTTTTATCTTAGTGACTTAATCTGAGTACATCAAGGAAGGCTATGAGAAAGGTTGCATTACAGGAACAGTTTTTGTGGACCTTTTGGCAGCCTATGACATAGAAAAATGCTGCATAAAGTCTACCATATCACCCAGGACTATGATTTTAAAAAAAAACAACAACTATCCAGACCCTCCTAGAAAACCGCAGATTCTATGTGAAGTTTCAAGGCAGGTCAAGGAGATGGAGGAGGCAAAATAATGGTTTACTTCAAGGCAGAGTTCTTGTTTAACATCTTTACTAACAATCAGGCACAGCCACCACTCACAAAGAGCTTTATATATACTGATGACCTTTGAAACAGTCAAAAACTAATTTACGAATGCTCTAAAAGATACTAAGATAACCACCTGAAGCCTAACCCTGCAAGAGACACAAGTGGGTTCTTTCCACCTACATAACCATGAAGGCAACAGGAAATGGAAAGGTACCTGGGAAAGCCTAGAGTCCGTTTACGAATGCTCTAAAAGATACTAAGATAACCACCTGAAGCCTAACCCTGCAAGAGACACAAGAGACGCATCTTGAACATTGCTTCTTTTTAAGAACATTTAAGACTATTCTTTGCTACTTTTGGATGCGGAGAGCATTTTTGGACTATTCTATCTTTGCCTTTTTTCTTATTTACTTATTCTAAATAAAGCATTTAACCGCAGCCGCTGTGTGTTGGTTTACTAAGGGTCCGGTCTTGTCTAAGTCGCAACAGCGTCCTGGTAGCGCATGGAGCGCAGACCCAAAATTAGTAAGAGCATAATCAATCAATCAATCAACTTTATTTCTTATGAGTCGCCCTCCACCAAAGGTGCTCTGGGTGACTTACACAATTAAAATAAACAGGTAGCATAGTCACAGCTTGTTACTTAACAATCATAGGCTTTTCTGAAGAGCCATGTCTTAAGTGCCCCTAAAATGTATGTAGATCAGGAGTGGCTCTTTGGTCAGGCGGTAGGGAGTTCCACAAGATTGGGGCTGCGATTGAGAAGGATCCTTGTCCTACTCAACTGCTGAGTATGCCTTCCCTGTCTGGCATAAAAGCTGTGAGCCCCAGCTTTTGCCAACCCAGCAGTTCGAAAACATGCAAATGTACCACTCCGGCGGGAAGGTAATGGTGCTCCATGCAGTCATGCTGGCCACATGACCATGGCGGTGTCTATGGACAACGCCAGCACTTCAGCTTAGAAATGGAGATGAGCACCAACCCCCAGAGTCAACGGAAAACTTTTACTTTTTACCTTTACCATGAAATAAATCAATCTCATTGACTAAATTTCAACTTGGCATGTGGTTGTGTGCGTTCTGCATTCCCACAGTAGAAAGCTATTTTTATGACTTTACTATGAAAAATAAGGATGGACTGCCTATCCTAGAAGCGTACAGGGGTGACATTTCACCTTTCAAATGGTTTGTAGAACCTCACACATCCTCAGCACCACTTAATGTCTAAAGTTACCTTTTTTAAAATTAGAGGTGAACATTTTACCATATTCAGTTTTGTTTCTATTTATTGGCATTTTTAGCAGTCCATATAAGACCTTCCATATACTTCAGATAGTTGTCAGTTTTTCTGATTGTTGGTTACTGACAAAGTCAGAAGAAACTTCTGGGAAACTGTTGTAGTCCAATTTAAGTTCATAGACCAGAAGTTTTCCCTGTCTTTCTTTCTCCAGTCCTGGCTTAATGATGGTTCCCAAATGTGAGATGTTGCTGCAAGATCCCTAGACAATCGAATGTCCAGTATCTACTGAAACAATAAAAACTATCTCCCATCTTCTATGGCATATCATTCAGTTGTGAAACAGCTCTCATGGTTAAAATGTTCCCATGTTGTCCGTCTTCCCTGAGAGTTTCTCTCATGGGTTCTAATCCTGCTTATCATCCATCGCTAATCATAGACCATGCCAGCTAGGCCTGTCAAAAAACAACAAACCCTAGAGAGCTGAAAGGGACACAACAGGTGAATTGGAACCTTTTGAGTTTGGCATCATTAAAGGGAAGTGCCTTGCTTTCCAAATGTGCATGTATTTCGATGAATAATGCACTGTGCTAATATAGGAGTGGAAAGAAACATCAGCAGGGATGCACATCACCGAGGTTTAGATTTCAATCTGGAAATTGGGTTCAATGTCTTGCTCCTCTGTGTTCTTATTGTCCCATTTCCCCCCTCTGCTTCATGCCCCTTTGAGTAGTTTTAAAGAAATTAATGCATTTTCCTCATTCAAATAGTATGTGCATGGAAACCTCTCTATTACATACAACCCTGGGGTTTGGAGTCCAATGAAAGTAGTTTTTTTCAAAACAGAGTAGAATTCCAGATACTTTCATACATGTCACTATCTTGTCATAAATTGATGTGTCTTTCAAACTGGATCTGTTTTCTTGGTTCATTGATTAAATTGTACATGTCCATTCATCGCCATTGAGTGTTAATGTGGACACATAGCTTTTCCTTAAAAGAAAATCCTTGAGGAAACCCAAACAACCCAGACAAGCACCACCACCCTGTTTTTGAGGCACAAAATCCAGAAACGAGCAGAAGTTATTTTACTTTTGGGCTGTTGTAAGTTTTTTGGGCTGTATGGCCATGTTCCAGAAGCATTCTTTCCTGATGTTTCGTCTGCATCTATGGCAGGCATCCTCAGAGGTTGTGAGGTCACAACCTCTAAGGATGCCTGCCATAGATGCAAGCAAAATGTACAGAGGGAATGCTTCTGGAACATGGCCATACAGCCCCCCAAAAACTTACAACCACCCAGTGATTCCAGCCATGGAAGACTTCAACAATACATATATTACCTTATTTTTTACATTTATGCAGCCTCTGTCAAGATAAAAATGGGATCCACTTATAGTATAGTTTTCAGTCTTTTCCATGCATATATATATATGTATAAACATTCAAAGACGATATTCACTGTTCCTCATGGCATAACAGTGAGCCAAAATGGAAGTGTCATGCCACTCTGAAATTGCTGCTTGCACCTCTTTTTAAAACTTCCTTTTTACAAATACAAACCACTCTAATATTTCTGCATCTTCATTCCTTCACATTTATGTAGTCAGGAATAGTAAGGTTGGCAGTCGCTCTATCATATAATTGTTTGTTTAGCACACTTCTTTTCTCCTGACCGAAAGCCAAATTCTATGATGGAAGCGCATGTAAAAGAATCCCAATTTGAATTCAGAATTGCTTTACCAGATGATAAATTGGATGGTGAATTTTCCAACTTTAGCTATTTTATTATCTACTATGGACCAGCTGTTATAGTAGTGCAAAGCCTGTGATGTATTTTGGAAAACTAACTAATTATTCTCCTTCGTAAAAACTACAAAAGACACTTGCTTTACAATTGTTTTAATTTAGCCTTTAAAAATGCAGTTAAAAATGAAGTGTATTTGCAACATTAAAATGTTGTCAAAAATAGGATTGCCAAGAGTCCTAATGGAATTTGATCAATAAATCCAGATAGGAGCCCCCAGTGGCACAATGGGTCAAACCCTTGTGCCGGCAAGACTGCTGACTGAAAGGTCGGTGGTTCGAGTCAAGGGAGCAGGGTGAGCTGCCGTCTGTCAACTCTAGCTTCTCATGTGGGAACATGAGAGAAGCCTCCCACAGGATGATAAGACATCTGAGCATCCCCTGGGCAATGCCCATGCAGACGGCTAATTCTCTCACACCAGAAGTGACTTGCAGTTTCTCAAGTCACTCCTGGTACAAAAATAAATAAATGAATAATTAAATCCAGATTAGATGTTGTCACTTGTGACAGTAACACCCCATACAAAATCCCATCCATTCCTCCGCAGCACTGCCCATAGCATTTGGTAATTGTTGGTGGTCTCCCATCCAAGCACTAACCAGCTTAGCTTTCAACACAGCTTAGCTTTCAAGATCAGACAGACTTTTATGCCTTGAGGGTAGTAATGTCACACTTGTGGCTCTCCAGATGTTTTGGACCTCAGCTCCCAGAATTCATGACCATTGGACAAGCTGTCTAGGACTTCTGGGAGTTGGAGGCCCAAACATCTGGAGGGCCACAAGTTTGGCACGTCGGCTTCGGGGTATTTATTTGAGCTGTGTTGCCTTGGCTCTGGTGAGCAGGTGAGAGAAGACCGCTAGCACTGCTTCTAGGCAGGGGGTTGGTCTGGATGGCCCACAAGGTCTTTTCCAACTCCATGTTTCTAACTACTTCATCATACTAGAGAATAAATCCACTTAAAATCCAGTTTCTGCTCCCTGCAGAATTCTGGGGTTTGTAGTTTAGTGATGCTGTTAAAGGCTCCTCCCTAAACTACAAACCCCAGAATTTTGCAGGAGGCAGCAACTGGATTTAAAGTGGATTCATTCTCTAGTGTGATGAGGCAATAAAGATTTGTCTTGATTAGAAATCTTTAGGAGACTGCTAACATGTTTATAGTCTGTTTACCCTCTGGAATTTTGGCTACTTGACACAAGTATAACTTTATATAGTCAGGAGTTCTTCCTTCTGAGACTGGCCAAAAATACCTGCAAGGTGACAAATAGTCCTAGAACTAGTTAGGCTCATGCCAGCTCTTTGGAAGGTTAGGTCAGGACAGAGATATTCCAGGATAAAAGGAGAAATTCCACTGTGGGCAGAAAAGTGTTGGATTAACAGTGTAGTGTAGTGGTTAGGGAAACATCTGGGAATGTGAAAATCTAGGTTCATTCCTCACCGACTCATAAAATCCATTCAATGACCATGAACCAATGAGTCAATGTCTTCACAAGGTTGTTATGAAGATCATTTGGGGACAAGGATAATTTTGTTTTCTTTTTAAAGCTAATTGAAAGAAAGAAATCTAACTAATTGATGCATGTCCGTAAAGATGTAGGCAGAAATTTGGGCAGGAGCTAAATGTGGACCCTACATGGAACAAAGCATGGGGCTGTTAATATTTCATCATTCTGATGTGTGAGGGGCATTCATTAAAGATTTCCCCTGACCCACTTCCTGTGAACTGAGAGCAATGAAACTTGGCAGTTATTAGTCCTTCTCTACGTAGGTGCCACCCAGGGACACACACTACTCCCATCTTTTTAAACAACTGTAAACACCTCGCTTGTAGAAGTCAACAGGTTGCTCCAAAAGCCACGTTGTGACTTCGGAAATCAAAGTCTCAGCATCTGAAAAATGCTTGCCCTTCAGAAATAACTTCATTTAAGGAAAGAGATGGAAGTCCGGTAGTGTGAGGTCAGGTGAATAAAGGGGATACGGTAGAATTTCAAAGCCACCGGAGAATGCTTCCATTTGGGCAACAGGTGAGTTGTGAACTGGTGCATTGTTTTACAGAAGGGAGACACCTTTGGTCTCTTAGTTTTGATGGCCTCCCGCAATTTCCGCAGAAGTGAAGCATAGTATGCCACAGTGATCATGGTACCCTTTGCTAGGAAATCCATCAATACTACACCATGCTGGTCCCAAAATATTGTGAACATGACCTTGCCTGCCAAGAGTTGGACACATGCCTTCTTTGGAGGCGGTGAGTCATGGTGCTTCCATTGCATTGACTGGACTTTAGTCTCAGGATCATAGTGATGGACCCAGCTTTCATTCTGTCTGATCAGTTTGTTGAAAAAGTCCTCCTGGTTTCCATGGCACATCGTCAATAGAGCCTGAGAGCATTCAATTCGTTCCTGCTTTTGGAAAGGTGTTAGCAGCCGGAGGACCCAGTGAGCAGTTACCCTATGCATGTGAAAATGGTCTTCGATGATTTTTTCTACGGACCCCACACTAATCTTGATAGTTTGGAGTAGGTGGTTGGTTACGTGGCAATTTTCCAAAATGATGACCTCTACTTGCTGGTTGGTGTGTACATCAATAGCAGAATGGGATCTCCCTGGAATTGGACCTGTTTTCACCAAAGTCTGACCACATTTGAATTGATGATACCAGTTCCTGACTACTTCATATGATGAGAAATCATCACCATGAACCTCTTTCATCTAATCAAATGTCTCTTTTGGTGTGCGGCTTTTCAAGTAAAGGAACTTGATGACTGCTCTGTATTCCACTGGGTCTATTATCAACACGTCACACCACTTCAGCACCAATAAAAACAAGACCGTTATCAGTTCTGAGTTGACACGTAACCTATAGAGACATATATCATTATACATGTGCCATTTCAGCGTCTTGTGATAAATAGAAGTGGGTCAGGGGAAATCTTTAATGAACCCCCTTCGTATTCTTGTATTCTATATTAGATTTGTCCCTTTACCTCAGGGGTGCTCACACTTTTTCAGCATGCGAACTACTTTTAAAGCAACCAAGTCCAAAAGATCTACCTGCCCCTGCCACCATGCGCTCCCGCCGCCGTGCACTCTTGCCACCGCGCGTGCTCCTGCTGCTGTTTTCCGCCCGCGCTTCTTCCGCCTGCGGGGCATTGCAGGAAGGAGAAAGCACGAGGCGGGGCATCCAGAGGGAGCGCTCCACCCTGCCTGTCTCACTGGCAACGGAGGCTGCACAGCTGCTTCTGGACAAGAGTGAGGCAGGGCGCTCCCTCCAGAGGCCCCGCCTCGTGCTTCCTTCTTCCTGCAATGCCCCGTAGGCGAAAGAAGCACCGCGAGAGTGGAAGCCAGCAGCAGGAGCGCACGTGCGCGCAGGGTGTGCGCCCACATGGCAGGAGCGCCCCATCCGGCTGGTGGGGCCCGAAGATCACCTGGAAGAGGGCCGAAGATCTACTAGTAGCTCCCGAGCTACCTAATGAGCACCCCTGCCTTACCTCTTTGTTGCTTAGGAGTAATTTTTTTTCGTATCAGGAGCGACTTGAGAAACTGCAAGTTGCTTCTGGTGTGAGAGAACTGGCCGTCTGGAAGGACGTTACCCAGGGAATGCCCAGATGCTTTGATGTTTTACCATCCTTTGTGGGAGGCTTCTTTTATGTCCCCATGGAGCTCATCCACGCTCTCCCCGGACTTGAACCTGCGACCTGTCGGCCTTCAGTCCTGCCGGCACAAGGATTTAAGTCACTGGGCCACTGGGGGGCTCCCTTAGAAGTAATTATATGAATGGAGTCTGCTGTGTGTGTACTATTGTTTTTTTAGACCCTGGCTTGTCTCTTGGTGCTCTCTCACTGCCTTAATTTCATATCTTCTTTGTTGCTTTCTTGTTCTCAGCTCTGTACTTTCCTATATGGCAACCGGCCATCAATTTTCTGTCCTGAGCTTTGGTCTGTCGCATGTAGTTCTCTTGTACTTTTGAAGTAGTAGTGCAAATTGGAGTGGGGCAGAATCAAACAGAGACGGACTTCATTGACTATCTCAGCAATTTTTCTCACTTTGCTTGCAGGAAGGCTCATGACACTGGATGAAAGTTTCTGAAATTAAATGGAGTTGATTGCTTTTAAATATTTTTTACAGATACTGTGCCAACAGAGCCTAAAACCAAATTAAACAAGTAGAAAGATTCTAAAGCATTTGCGTAACAGATACATAATTTCTATATCCTGTTGTGGCATACTGACCCCTAGAGGGGAATTGTGGTATTAGCAGTCCAAGGTCACCTCTGCAGCTAAATTGACATAGAATAGAAAAGGCAGTAAAATGTCAAAAGGTACCATAACCGAATGGGTTGTGTACGTGTGGTATATCTGTACCTCTTATTTCCCCCTGTCTTTCTGATTTATAAATCCAGCAGTAGACCACAATTTAAAACAGATGTCCACTAAGCAATTCCGATTTAATTCTGAACAAAGCTAGCGTAATAAGGGATTATGGTGGAAAACGTTGCCAAGGATTATAACTGAAAATGCTGCCGGCCTTTGCGAAAATGCATTTATAATAGGTGTTTATAAAACTGTAGTTACGATGCAGTTTTCAAATACGTAGACCAGGTGTTCTCTGTAGACACCTTGAAAGTCAGGTGGCCAGCATGACTGCATGGAGTGCTGTTACCTTCCCGCCAGAAAGGTATCTATTGATCTACTCACATTTTCATGTTTTCGAACTGCTAGGTTGGCAGAAGCTGGGGCTAACAGCGGGAGGTCACTCTGCTTCCTGGATTTGGACCTGCAACCTTTTGGTCAGCAAGTTCAGCAGCTCAGTGCTGCCCTACTGCGCCATGGGGGCTTCAATACTCATTGGCAAAAAAGCTAAAAACCTTGTAAAGTGGTGTGGTGTCAAACTGCATTAATTCTACAGTGTAGATACATCCCTAGTGAGGCTTCCTATGAGGTCTAGACTTCACTTGAGTACAGAGTACAGCTTACAAGCAGTAGCACCTGGTGGTTTTCAAGTTACTGGGGCTATGAATCTATGGGTGTTTACTGTAAAGGAAATATTGGAAGGTGCTGGTCTTATTTTGGTTTCAGCCTGTTGGCTGCACCTTTCGCATTCAGCTTACATCCAGATGCAGATTCACAGCCCCATTGATGTCAGGGCTACCCACAACAACTACTTTTGTGTTTTCTTATATGTGAGTTTGGAAGTAACAGATCTCTTTCCACCAGTTAAATTGTAATTACAAATTAACGTGGGAAAACCTTGCTTTTTTAGAATGTAATTTTAACTTTTTAGTTACCATAATTACAAAGATGTAGTAGCACTATAAGAAAAGGAACATCATATAATTCAACTTACTTGATGTTCCGGGTATGAAGTTCTGCAGACTCTCTACCACGCGGCAGAGAGCGTTTTCAGTGGCTGCGCCGGTTTTATGGAACTTGCTGCCGCCAGAGACACGTGCCTTGCGGGACCTGATGGCTTTCCGCAGGTCCTGCAAGACCTGGTTATTTAGGCAGGCGTTTGATGTGTGATGTCCGACAGTGCATGACTAATATTGCCACTCTGCCGTACCACTATTACTCTGTATAAACCAGCTATGTCTGGCTATGTTTTTGTATGATTGTTTTTAAGATGTAATTTTATGCATTTTAATCTTAGGTGTTTTATATGCTGTTTTTATATGCTGTTTTTATATGTTGTAAACCGCCCTGAGCCTCTGGAAGGGTGGTTTATCAAGTTGAAATAAATAATAATAATAATAATAATAAGTGCTGGCATAGGCCATTGTCTTATGTTGATACAGCAATGAGCTGGATGGCAGGAACGTATTTGAATCCTCACCACGAAATAAAGAGAACAGACACAAAGATATGGAGAAATAATGGGCCATTTATCGACCTATTTAATACTGGTAAATGAACTAAATAACTAGTTGTGGGGGGAGTACTGTGGCATGGGCAATGTCCTGAGGCCTGGTATCAGTATCTGACTACCTGTCAAGCCAATCGCTGGATGAAGCACTTGACCACAGGGACATTCCACAGGGATGGTTTGCTATCCTGGTCAGTCATTATTGGAAGGCCATCCCTGGGGACCTCCCTCCCCAAATCTCAGAACCTCCAGGTAAACCCCAAAAGGAGATATTTTGGGTGATCCCTTAAGCCCCAGAACCTATAGTAGTCGACCCAAAAGTCTCCCTTCACCCCAAAGTGAGGGGTGCCAAGGTGCACACCGATCCATGTTCTCCCCCTACTTTCTTGTCAGTGACACCTAAATATGACAGCCCCACCTCCTTAAATTCCTTACTCCCAGCAGTTTCAATATGGGGTAGGTAAGGAAAAACCCTACTTAAGGAAGTTAAAAATTCCTACCTGGCCGTAGTGCGACCAGCATTAACTCATATTGAACTTAGGGTGGGAAGGTGGGTTGTGCTGTCAGAGGCAGAATGCAGCAGGGAGGGGTCAACCGAAGGAGGCTTCCTTAAGCCCCTCCCCAGTACAGACTGGCGGCAATGCCAGTCTTAGTAGAACACTGGTCTCATCAATGGAGGGATTCAAAGGTTCACTTACAGCCATATAGCTGGCCTTTCTGTCCAGACATGAATGATTTTGTAACAAAGGCCAGGAACTTCTAGCAAGACAACAAAAACTGGAAATTGAATTACTTTTGACAAAAAAATGAAAGCTTAGTTGCTTTTAAAGATCATGATAACTAACATTTTTTTTATTATTAGAAATATAACAGCCACTAATTACTTTTGGAAAAAGTGATTTTCCAAGCTGTGGTTTCTTCATTTTTTCCTTGGTCTGAGTTCTTCCTTCATTTATTTTGCTGCCAGCTTCATTTGCTGCAGTTTGGAAAATCTCCAGGAAATTGTGGTAAGCAACAATGTATACAGGACAGCTGTTATATAAAGTTGGAGGGTCAGCAGGCTGGTTTGGGACACTGGACATAGTCTGAAGAAGCACTAAAACTGTGACAGCTGCATGGATCTGCTCCCTTCAGTCAGTGGACCTTGGCAGGTAAGATGGAAGTTCTGTTGTTTAGAAGAGACGTAAGCTTATTATTTTGCACTTTTTCTAACCTTTAGGATTTCACACATTGCCTGTACTTTTGCTGGCTGACTGAGATGGTGGGCTACTAAACAATGAATGAATGTTTGGTGGGTGAGCAGAAATTGATTTATTTTCTCCCTGTAGCAGCACGGTGCTGACCACCGTGTAAGAGCATCCAGTCTCTACATCAGGGTTGTGCATAATGTGGTTCCTGAATCACACTTTTATGTTTCCCGGAGGCTTCCTGTCCCCTAAAGCGCCTTACCCCCAATGTCTTTTTGCAAACAAATTGGCACAATTTTCAGGCAATTGTTTCCAGAAATTTCCTAAAGATATGAAAACACTCAAATCCCTTATAGCAACCCCCAGAACATCATTATCCTTAAAGACCTCCATTATCTTCTGCAGTTCCTCCAAAAATGACACCACTTTCAGTTGCTCTTTTAAGAAAGACTTAAGAGGGAAAATAAAGTTATTCCAGGTTTACTGTTAAGAGCTTGTTGGTGGGTCTGGAAATGGTACTAATTGGCTTCTGTCTCACAGCGGCTACCCAACCAAGCTTTACAGAAGTTGCAACAGACATCCCATGGATGAATGATGAATAAAACAGAGTGAAGGGTGACTTCTCTCAGAAGGAATTTTTTTCATTAGCTTCCATGGAAAATCATTAAGTGATGAAAAGGCAGTAATTGTGCAAACTTAGAGCCTGAAAAGGTTCTGTTTTTGGACTTAACATTCCAGAATCTGCAATTCTGGGAGTTATAATTATTTCCAAGCACATGCACAAGTAAGGACTTTTTGTAACTAAGTTGCCATGACATTGCAAAGCATCAGCTAATGTTGATTTCAACAGACACACTAATGGAAGTCTTTGAGTTTAGATTTCAATGTTTCTAAATAAAATGCCCATCTAGACCTGGTAATAGTTGTGAAATTTTGGCAGTGTCAAAATGGTAGGTTATTCAAACATGTGGCTGGTCATAAAATTACTAACATTGTGCACTTTCATGAGATAAACAGGAGATTACTCTTTTCTTTCTATCTAAGTTAGGAAAGTGTGGGATAAGCATTCTTAGCTGTGTTGGCATTTTGAGAATACCCTGCATATAAGCTGTTGAATACAGCCAGAAAGGAAGGACATAGAAGGAGAACACACGCTTCACTGGTAACCTTCTCCAGCACAGACCTTAAGGATTGAGTGGACCCAGAATGTGAATGATGATTTGTTGATATGTTCAGAGTGCAACAACATTGGTTATGTCTCCTGACAGCTTTTTAATGCATGCCTGGGTCTTCTGTGAACAGTTTCCTGAATAATGTATTTGTATTAAAAACATTAGATATGGAACCAATATGGCATAGTGTTTAGGTTGTGGGACTGGAGGTGCATCTAAACAGCATATTTAGATCATGAAGGATGGTTCTACTGGAGCTGGAACTGGTCTGACATTTTGACTCCTTCTGTATTTGTAAAGTAAAGGTAAAAGTTTCCCCTTTATATTAAGTCTAGTCATGTCTGACTCTGGAGAGTGGTGCACATCTCCATTTCTAAGTCAAAGAGCTGGCATTGTCCGTAGACACCTCCTAGGTCATATGGCCGGCATGACTGCATGACATGCCGTTACCTTCCCGCAGAAACAGTACCTATTGATTTACTCACATGTGCATGTTTTCAAACTGCTAAGTTGGCAGATGATAGGGCTAACAGCGGGCACTCACCCTGCTCCCTGGATTCGAACTGCCGACCTTTCAGTCAGCAAGTTCAGCAACTCAGTAGTTTAACCTGCTGTGCCACCGGAGGCTCTGTATTTGTATTCTGTATTAAAGACAGCTTGCCAAACAAATTTTACTGGTCTGGATAAGTGTCAGGACATCCTAATGAAGAGTATCTTGGATAGACAATCTTTATAATCCAGAATTTAAAAACACACTCAGGTCTTTTGGGCAGAAAACAACTTTTCCTGCATTGAAATTGTGCTATCTGTACGGAAGCAACATTTCTGCAAAGAAAATGTTGCTTATTGTCAATGTACCCCATGTGTGAATTTTTCATCAAACAACGCTCCAATTGCGAATAGTCATTGAAAATCATACAACATGGGTAAATGATTATGTTATTCATTATTACTCACAAGTGCAGCATACATCAAAATTTGCACCCCTAGATCTAGGGCTTGTGGAAGGGTCTAGAAAGCATACTAAGGGCTGCAAAAAGATTATGGAGGCTGCATGGTGCCCAGAGATCCCACTTTTATTAGTCCTGGCTTTTACATTGTACAGGCAGCAATCTTATTTCTCTCTTGTATAGCTGCATCTGGCAGCAGTCTTATTTCTTACTGGTACATTGTCTATCTGCATCTGTTCATAGTTTACCCAGTCTCAGCCCCCTCCCGAACCAAACTCAGTCCCCCCCCCCCCCCCCGAATCAAAATCCTGGCTGCGGCCCTGCCAATGTTTATGAAACTGAAACACAGAAAAAGAATGGAATTCGGGAATTCAGGTCAGGAGAAGGGAACAAAAAGTAGCTGAATTACAGTATAAACCTCTGGTTTGGATTTCTCTCTTGATGAGAGGCTCTGTTTGTATCTGTCTTCCAAGGCAGTTTGAAACTTTTCTCTCTCTCTTGAAAGACGGTCGGATGATTGATTTTGCTCTTGGCTTTTTCAAAATAGTTTGTGTCTTTATTTGTCTTGATTCATTTCTCTGTGTTAACTTTTTGTATGGTACTCTGAAATTTACAGACAGTTAAACAAAAATCTTCCAAATACTTTGAAAGTAGTCATGCTGATATCTTTGGATTGCTTTAAAGATGAACACCTTTACCTGTGTGCTTCAGACTGCCACTGAAATTGATTATGGGCCATTTGTCTGTAAAGGAAAGTAGCTGGAGGATATGACTGTGAATGCTTAGAACTTGGGGAGAGAAATCCATTTTTGGACTGCAAAACCCAGAAGCCTTTAGCATGTATAGAGCTGCAGTTCAAAACCAACCAAACACCTGTCCCAAACTCTGCAGAGTACTTAAACCTTTCCTTTTAGTAGATTATCTATTTCGAATTCCACACACTCCCTCTTCCATGAAAGTGCTGTAATCCTGTAACATCTGTCATGGTCTTTAGAAGTGATCTTATATTATTATAATTTTGCAGGGAGCTTACGCCATAAAGTGATATCTTTCTGCAGTTCTTTCATGGCCAACAGGTTTTAGAAATGCATTTTCATCCATAGAATAGAAGTATGATCTTAGAACTCTTGAAAGACTTAATATTAAAAAGTAATGAACCTCCCATCCCTTCTTAAAATGGATAGGAAGAAAAGGGAAGTAGAATTAATTACTTATCATTTCGGAGTGTAATGATTCTTGCTTCTATACAGTTGAAATGCACCACAATAAATATTTATTCAGTTGTGTACATTAGCTGTACAGAAATATCTAAACAAAAAATCACCTCCTCTACAAGAACCCTCTGTACAGGGACAGTAATATTTGGTAAACATTAAAGCTCCCGGTGGCGAAATGGGTTAAAACCTGTGCCGCCAGGACAGAAGACTGACAGGTTGGCTGTTCGAATCTGGGGATAGCGCAGATGAGCTCCCTCTGTCAGCTCCAGCTCCCCATGCGGGGGCATGAGA
Source organism: Anolis apletophallus (assembly GCA_030556195.1). Lineage (NCBI taxonomy): Eukaryota > Metazoa > Chordata > Lepidosauria > Squamata > Anolidae > Anolis > Anolis apletophallus. Next base: position 30,873,843 of record JARBWK010000008.1, on the reverse strand, counting down.
GAAGCCTCCCACAAGGACAACATCCTTGCAGACAGCCAATTCTCTCAAACCAGAAGCGACTTGCAGTTTCTCAAGCTGCTTCTGACACACACACACACAACACAAAATGTTAAAGTGCTTTACTTTCTTACATTCTGCCACAAAATATGCGCCTATTAAAATGTTCATGCTTTTTTTAATGAGTGTCGAGTTAATCCTCTTTTACTATTCTAGGAACAGAGTGCTTCAAAAAAAATTGTACTCAACTATAGCTGCATGTAGTGGAACGATCATTACGGGGGACTCCCTTCTCCCCTCTTGGACTCCAAAATATAAATACTATATTATTTTGACCCCTCTCTATATAGCAAGAACTTCCTTATCATAAGAGCTATTCAACAGTGGAATATGGTGCCTCGTAGAGTTGCTTTCTCTGGAGATGGCTGAACATCTGTCAGGAACGTTTTGATTGTGTTTTCCTTTATGGCAAGGAGTTGGAATGGATGGCCTTTGTGACCTCTTCCAACTCTGGGATTCCAAGGAGATGGAACACATTTTTGAACATATATAGCTGGCCAACCAATTTGCACATGGTTGATGTCAGACTAATTTGAACCTTTGGAATATGAGGACTATAGATTTATTTGTAGTACTAATTCTTTGCACATTCAATGCCCTGGGCAATTAGGAGTTTGCTTTCTGTTTAAAGAGATCATTACGTACATGCATTTTATGAATCTTGCAAGAAAGTATCGGGTTCCATTTTTGTCACATATACCTAAAAGATCCATGTGGGCACAGGAAAGGGACAGTGTGTCTATTCATTACAGTGGCTAGTCATGCTGTATTGAAGTGAGGTGACTTCAGGTGCAGAATTAATGCAATTTGACACAACTTTGATGCTACGACTCAATACTGTGGAATACTGGTTTGATGAGTATAGTTTGGTGAGACTCATTTGCAGAGAAGGCTAAACAATCTTGTAGGATGATAGGTTCTGTGATTCCACATCATTGAGCCATTAATTCTACAGTGTGGTGGGTGCACCCTTCATCTCATATGAACTGGTAATACACAATGCTTGTAGGGGTAAAAGTACAACTTCTGGCAGGTTCCCAAAGAGAGGAAGGTTCAGTAATTGCTTCTCCGAACGGACATTGTTCAGATCCTGTACAACGTGAGTGCTGTCAAGAGGTTCCTCTTGGCTGATTTTGTGCAACACTATATTATAAAAGGCATTGTGGCTACACCACTCAGTGCCTTTAGTTTCACTTCTTCTGTCAACTGTAAGCAAGCATCCTCATTCATTTCCTCCGATGCCTCTTTCTAAAGCATAAGAGAACATGCCTCACTTCGGGGGAAGGGCTTCCATTGATTATGAAGGAGTGAATGAATGTCTTCATTGTCCAACCATTGGCCATTATAAGTTGCCGGAGAACAATTAGTGGAGAGCAGAACATCTTGTACATAAACAAGTGACAAAGATAACCATTAATGACTACACAAAACAGAAAGCTTTTACATTGTGTGCAGTGAGCAAAAGCTAAGAGAATTATGTTGTAATTATTTAGTAATTATGTTATGTATTTGTAACATCACCTTACAAGCGATGTGAAATTTAGAGCTTGAAAAAAGTCACAGAATCTCTCGGCCAGCATTTCCATTTTGCCATCCAGAGTAATAACTTCTCTACACTTCAGCAGAATTCGCCACCATTGCTTTGACTAGATTTCTCCCTAACACTGTAGCTAAAATATAGATGCATTCATTCTACCTACCATTCTTTCTTTTGTATTATTAATTTTAATTTAATTAACTTGTGCCCAGGGGAATAGTGCTTCCAGTTTATATATATAGATATGAAAGACGAAGAGTGAAAAAAAGCTGGCAGGAAGAAAATAATGGGAAATGTGGTGCTGAAGAACAGCTCTATTATTTATTTATTTATTTATTTCTATCCCGCTTAGGAGTCCCCGGTGGCGAGGAGCCCCCAGTGGCGCAGTGGGTTAAAGCGCTGAGCTGCTGAACTTGCTGACTGAAGGGTCGCAGGTTCAAACCCAGGGCGTGGCATGAGTTTCTGCTGTTAGCCCCAGCTTCTGCCAACCTAGCAATTCCAAAACATGCGAATGGGAGTAGATCAATAGGTACCGCTCCAGTGAGAAGGTAACAGTGCTCTATGCAGTCACACATGACCTTGGAGGTGTTTACGGATAATGCCGGCTCTTTGGCTTAGAAATGGGAATGAGCACCAACCTCCAGAGTCAGACACAACTGGACTTAATTTCAAGGGGAAAACTTCACCTTTACCTTACCTATCCTGCTTTTCCTCCCACTTTGGGACTTAATGTGGCATACAGCATGTAAAATCAAGACAATTACAAACAAAAATATGAACATGAACCCCGACGAATAAGAAATTAGAAATTACCTACGGATACCATAGATTGCTGAAAGACAAATGGGGACAAATTGTGCTCTCTCAACTCCAAAGGAAGACAGTGGCGAATTTCCTCCGGACAAATCTTGCCAAGAAAATCCTATGACAAGTTGCTATAAATTGGAATCACCATGAAGACACATAACATACAAAGGAGAACAAACAAAGATTCTAGTAAATCTGTGGTTCTCCACCTTCCTAATGCCGCGACCCCTTAATACAGTTCTTCATATTGTGGTGACCCCAACCATAAAATTATTTTCGTTGCTACTTCATAACTATAATTTTGTTACTGTTATGAATCGTAATGTAAATATCTGATACGCAGGATGTATTTTCATTGTTACAAATTGAGCATAATTAAAGCATAGTGATTAATCCCAAAATCAATATGTAATTATGTATTGTGAAATATTTATTTCTAATTACAAATTGTTGGGAATCTATGAGTGGTTAGACTCAAATAACCCTCTTTTGGGGTGATTCCACCAAAAATATATCAGAGTGCTAGAAGCACACTTCATAACCACCAGAAACATATGCGTGGTGAGTTGGGATAGGCTTCTGTTGCTCAGGATGGCACAGGATTACAGAGTCAAAATATAAATTCAAAAGTATTTATTGAAATATATCTGGGTAGGAAAGTTCTTGGAGCTAACTACCTTTCTAAATCTCATATTCTAAGGAAGGCAAAGGTAAAGTTATCAGAAAAACATGCATTCAGCTTCATCCTGCCTGGAGAATGTCAAGATGCAGCTTCAGAGGGGAGACAAAACTCAGAAGAAGGATTAAATAGAGGCCCACCATGTGGTTGAAGTCTAGGGCAAATCAAAATGGCAGTAAAGAGGAAGTTATCTCATAGATCACATTTCTATAACTTCAAATGGGGAGGAGAGAGTAGCAAACAGGAAGAGAGGTATAGAAACAGAAAGTCCCTTCTAGGAAGGCATGCATAGGAATAAAGAAAGGAATCCCTCATTCTAATCCTGCTTTCTTAGTCTAACTACTCACTGGGGGACTGAAAACTTGTGGAGTCCAGGATTACACCCAAAACAAATAAATGAAGTTTTGTCTTGAAGCATGGTGTAGCATGGCTCCTATGGAAAGCAATGGTTTTAACCTTGATTGTTTTCTCTTGCATCCTATGGACTTTGATACAAACCATAGGATCCTATGGAAAGCAATGATTTTAATCTGGATCCTCTCTCTAAAAGGAAAGAGAAAGGTGTGAGGGAAGAAAACATGATAAATCAAAGAGATTTGGAAAACGCAGGACCAGGGTCTTCTGTCAGAGCTGATTAGTGTGGGAAAGGAAGGGAGGGTGTGAGCGGTTGAGGCTTTCTCCCTTCCTCTTCTGCTCATCTCTCCACCACCACAAAAGGGCCACCACGACACTGTCAATGCCACCTGAGAGAGCGCAGGCCATGTGCCGCCACACCACTCCTTCGCCCTCCTTCTCCTTGCGACCTTCGGCTTCCCGTTCTTCTTTCCCCTGCTTCTGCATTCTGCCCACGCTGTGGAGGGACAGCACTGCCTGCTGGGCAGAGCTGACTTCACAAAGGGCGGGCAGAAAGTGATGACATCGCTTCTTCACTCACCCTCCCTTCCCACCCTACCTGTGATCCTGGGGAGAGACCAAGCTTAGGGGCACAACACCTGTGGCATGGTTGCTCGACCCCCCAAAGGGGTTGTGATCCACAGGTTGAGAACCGCTGAGGTAGATGCTGTGGGGGTTTGATGTTCTACCCAAGGACAAAAGCAAATAATGCTGATTGAAAAAAAAGGCAGATCCAGCTGTCACCTGGATTTCTTTCCAAATGTAAGCAAATAACACAGCTTTTTGTGAAGATAATTGGAATGCTGTTGCTGTAGGCTGGATCCATCTTCAACTCATGAAAGGCTGTTTTTCTCTTTGCACTGCCAATGTTGTATGGAAAAAAGAGAAATTGCACCCAATGATACTCCCTGATAAAGTTTGCAAAACCTCTTGTGGAAACAGAATCCTGAAAATTACTTTTATTTATTTGTTCCATTTCTACTCCACCTTTCTCGACCAAGGCAACTCAAAAATCCGGCAAAAATTCAATGCTGCACAAGTAAACAATAAAACACATCTCATAAAAATATACTGTACATAATCTAAGTAGATGATGATGATGATCGGTCACCATACTTGGATCTGCACACATCATTCAAAAATACATCACACAGTCCTAAACACTTGGGAAGTGTTCAACTTGTGATTTTGTGATACGAAATCCAGCATATACATCACGAGAAGACAGGAAAGCTTAGAGAAGGCAATGATGCTGGGGAAAATGGAAGGAAAAAGAAAAGAGGGGCTGACCAAGGGCAAGATGGATGGATGGTATCCTTGAAGTGACTGGCTTGACCTTGAAGGAGTGAGGAATAGCGATGGCCGACAGGGAGCTCTGGCATGGGCTGGTCCATGAGGTCACGAAGAGTCGGAAGCAACTGAATGAATAAACAGCAACAAAATTTCATGGCCAACAAAGCAACTCACATAAATGTTTGGACTAGTCTTTGAATTTAAAGGAAGAATCATGTATGTGGTGGGTTCCTGTGAAGTCATGAAGAGCCGGAAGTGACTGAACAAATAAACAACAACAACAAAACATATCTCATTTGCTGTGTCATAATACTAATAATAACTTTATTTTATACTCCGTCTCCATCTCTCCGAAGGGGCTCGGGGTGGCTTACATGGGGCCAAGCCCAATCATCATTGTTAAAACGTAACATATTAAAATACATAAACATCAATATAAAACAACATTAAATAACAGCATTATAACAATATATAAAACAAGCATCAAAACCATATAAGCAATTAAAACTCAGAACAATTTTGTACTTTCTTTTCTGCAGTCTTATGTCCAACAGTTTGTGGCTGTTTCCATTTTTACGATGGTTCATTGTATCCAGGCTATTGCATTTGTGTTCATTTAAGAAAACATTTTTGCACAAAACATGATGAAATAGAATAACTCGGTGCAATCCTGTAGGGTTTCAATGGTTTTTAGCACTATGTATAGAAAATGTTTTTTGTAAACGATTTCAAGGATGCATAGCATTGAAACCAGTGACAATCACTGTGGACAGATTGCCTGCATCCAAAGTAGTTGCCCTTATAGCCAAAGGTTTGCTGAAGTTTCTTTCCTTTTTTTAACTGAATCCACACAGTTTGAAAAGGATCACAATCTAAAGATTGAAACTCCTATTGCTTTGCCATGCAAACCTATTTTAGGCTTCCCTGCTTCTTCAGAATATTCTCGCAGAATATCTTTGACTGCGCAAAGCCATTTGTGTGAAGGTCATGATGGATGGGAGTCATTTGCTGCATATAGAAGATACATATATATTGCTCAGCTTTTCAGATGTGAACAGCTTGGTTCATATGTAGTGATTTGGTTTCTAGCAATGGCTGAAAGTAATGTATGTGATCAGTGAAATATCTATTCTGCCACTTTTCCGCTCTGCGGGAAAAATGTAGATACAAAGTGATTTCTAGATGGGCAACAATAGCACCATTGATATGAAATAAAATGCATTGTTAGATACACTTCTAAATAAGTAGCTCGTATGCGTTAGAAAAAATATGGGGTTCTCAGTTTAAAATGTATACCAGTGACTGTTTTTGCGTATGCTGAAACTATTATTTGAAATATCACCAAAATATATATTGTTTTCAGTCCTACACAGAGATAACTATGGGTTGTGCATAGTTTTCCTCCTCACCTCAAACAAAAAGGAAAACTAAACATATTTATGTTATATAGTGATTACTTTTGACCCCTTTCTCCCAAACTCTCTCTGTATCTTCAGCCAAACTCCAATACATTCTTATATTCTTTCTCAGCTTTATGCTTGTTTTCCACAGTTTGCCACAATTATTTTTGTTCTTAGTTCTGTTACTTGCATGTTGTACATGTTACTTGCATGTCTCTTTGCAATATTGTTTGTTTATGTGATGCTTTCTTCACAGGCTTCCATTTTTTAAGTGGACGCAGCTCAAGTTGCTTTACGTTTTTTGCTCTCTATTATCTATTTCCTCATTATTCTCTTTTGTATTGTGGCTATTTCCTTTTTCCTCAGTCTTTCCTCTTTTTGCCTTTTGGATTCATACCTTTCCACACAACTTCAGATTAGTTATTTCAGCCTTTCCTATTTCTTTCAGATTATGTGCTCACCTATCGTTATATTGCTTTCCATGCAGTGTAACTATTACCAATTGCCCAATGGTTGAGAATATCTTCTATTTTGAAGTTTGATGTGGTTGCTTCAAATAATAAGAATCATCATGCTACACTTCACTACACTTTTATAGCACTACAATTCAATTTTACCTGCTATAGTCCCACCCTTTGGAATTGTGGGATTTTCAATACAGGGAAAGGTATGCAGAGTTTTTGGTGAGGCTGAAGTGCCTCGCCAAACTGCAAACCCTAGGATTCCATAGGTTGTGGTCATGATAATTAATTCAGACTAATAGTGCTATAAATATATTGTGTAGAAGGTCCTGTATGCTCCTGGATAGATAAAAAAGTTCCATAGATAAACATTTGGACCTAGACATTTAAAGTCCAATTTTGGAATATGACTAGATGCTTTTGTCCTGTGGTTGCATCAAATGTTATATGAAATCAAGGTTTCGTGATTTTGTCTAATCAGTAATAATGATAGGAGCCCCCGGTGGAGCAATGGGTTTAAACCCTTGTGCCAGCAGGACTGCTGACCAAAAGGTTGGCGGTTTGAATCTGTGGAGTCGTGTGAACTCCTGTCTGTCAGCTCCAGCGTCTCATGCATCTTCCCACAGGATGGTAAAACACCTGGGCAACATCCTTGCAGATGGCCAATTCTCTCACACCAGAAGTGAATTGCAGTTTCTCACATCGCTCCTGACACACACACACACACAAACTAATAATGATGAACTACTGGCCATAAATTTAGTTGTACAGTTAAGAGAAGCTGAAGTAGAATTTGGTGGGGGTTAACTTTTTTAAAGTGCACATCCAGACTAGTAGCAACTACTTGCTAATAATGTATACTTTCCCCTTCAGAGTTTGCATCATTTTAATTTGCATATAATATACAGTATCTTGAATTATTTTACTACTTTTCTAAAATAAGTCCCATGCTTAGTGTAATGTGGTTCTAGGATATTGGACAGACCTACCCCCACATCCAAATATTGTACCCGTATGGTTTAAATAGAATAAATCTTTAATTGACTGGCTGCCTTTCGATGGCATTTGTTGCCCAAGATGATAGCTTTAGTAAAGCTGGCCCCGAGGCTTCCTTTCCTTTATCTCTTTGCGTTGGCGTCTGGCTTAAGAAAGCTTATGCCACAGTAAATTGGATAGACATTATGGTGGCATACAACTTGATAAATGATTTAGGAATATCTTGGCTTTAAGAAGATTGTTTTGCAAAGCAGTTTGTAACTTGAGCATCAGCACAAAAACCCTTCAACAAAGCCAAAACCAAATGTATAATCATAAATTAACAATTAATGTACTAAATACGTGTAATTTAGTCCATATACAGAGAATTTGTATTCTAAGATGTTTTGGGCTGTAGTCCTCTTTCTAAAGCCCCTGTTGATGCCTTAGGTTTAAACGGGCCAACTATAAGCAGAATTCTGATCTTCCTAATCTGGAAAGAAATTGTATTTGTATGGCCATTGCTTCTTTGTCACTTATCCAATACCCTTTTTGCAATTATTTTCTAATTCTGCATGGAAGTCGCAAACTTGAGTTATGCAGGAGATTAAGCAACATAACTTGGTCCCATCTGACCTTCTTGCCCATTCATGTGGAAGTTAGAATATAGTGGAAGTTGGTAAGCAATCGACCTTAGACAAGATTTCCATCCACAAGGGTTTCTCTGTATCAAACAGCTGCCTTGTATTTCTCAAATGTTACATGTAAGAAACCAATTTTCTCTCAGATGTTTTCAAATTAACTTGGCCTTTTATCAAAGAACAGAAAACACTGTATTGCTAGGCTTTTTTTTTTAAAGTGGACATATAAGTAGGGTCTCTTGTATCCGTCTGTTGTATTAAAGCTGGATAGGGTCAGATGGTAACGAGAGATTATTTTAACAGGAACAAAATGCTGTGTTCTTCTCTGCAAACTCCTAAGAGAAATCATACCTAATTTTGTGCGAAGGTTCCCTGAACATTCCCTCCCCTTTTCCTTTACTTTATAGTAACTTTGCTTCAAGACATTGACATGCTCCATGCTGATATATACAAAAACACTATTTTGCACATATGACATTGCATAGATCAGTGTGACTTTCTATAAGGATGTGCTTTCTTTGCTAAAGTGTAAAGTCATGCACATCGGGGCAAAGAACCCCAAATACACTTATCAACTGATGGGATCAAAGCTTTCTGAGACAAACCAGGAAAGGGATCTTGGGGTTTTGGTGGACAGCTCAATGAAGATGTCAACCCAGTGCGCTGCAGCAGTGAAAAAAGCAAATTCTATGCTTGGCATGATCAGGAAGGGAATCGAAAATAGGTCGGCAAATGTTGTATTGCCTCTCTACAAATCTATGGTGAGGCCACATCTGGAGTACTGTGTACAATTCTGGTCACCGCACCTCAAGAAGGATATAACGGAACTGGAAAAGGTACAAAGAAGGGCAACAAAAATGATCCAAGGGATGGAGCAGCTCCCTTATGAAATCAGGTTGCAACGCCTTGGTCTTTTCAGCCATGAAAGACGGCGTTTAAGAGGTGACTTGATCGAAGTGTATAAAATCATGCATGGGATAGAAAAGGTGAATAAAGAAAAAAAAATTTCTCTGTCACACAACACTAGGACTAGGGGGCACTCCCTAAATCTCCAAGGTAGGAAAGTTAGGACTAATAAAGGGAAATATTTCTTCACCCAGAGGGTCATTGGGTTATGGAACTCACTTCCAGAAGAGGTTGTGACAGCTGTCAGCCTGAACAACTTCAAGGCAGGATTAGACAGATTCATGGATACCAAGGGAATCAGTAGTTACTGAAATGGACATCCAAGTGCCACCTCTGTGTTGATGGAGGCAAGCAGGATTTCCCCCGGGTACTGGTTGTGGGGGGTCGGGAGCAGGTGAGGGTTTTGCCCTCCTTTCTGCTAGAGATCCCCGTGTACAATTAGTGGGCCACTGTGTGACACAGAATGCTGGACTAGATGGGCTGAGGCCCGATTCAGCATGGCTCTTCTTATATTCTTATGCTATAATTTTGTAAAGTGTGAAGTGTCCCTAAGTTTATACAGTTGAAAGTATTTGGTGAACTCCTATATCTCCCTCTATCTGGGGAGGTCCTGCTCTTGGTTCCACCTCCCTTGCAAATGGTGGGGATGAGAGACAGGATCTTCTCAGTGGTGGCTCTTCAGCTATGGAACTCTCTTCCCAACAAAATTGGATCAGTGCCCTTCCCCCTGGCCTTCAGAAGAAAAGTAAAAACTTGGTTATGGGACCAAGCCTTTGGGCAGTAAGCAGTACAAGGAATGATCAGGGATTATGTGCAATAGATATGTTATTTGGAATGGCATGGACTATGAAGGTTTGATTGTGTGATTTTAATGTTTATATTGATACGTTTTTAATTCCATGTTTTAAGGTTAAATGATCTCATGTTTTATGATTTAATTGATAATTGTATGTTATTATATGTTAGGTTTTTGTAACCTCTGATGGGAAGGTAACAGCACTCCGTGTAGTCATGCTGGCCACATGACCTTGGAGGTGTCCACGGACAATGCCAGCTCTTAGAAATGGAGATGAGCACCAATCCCCAGAATCAGACATTACTGGACTTCATGTCAGGGGAAAACCTTTACCTTTTACTAGGTTTCTGTATGTGAGGCATTAAATCTTGCCATAATTATGTTGGAAACTGCTTTCATTCCCCCGCTGTGGGGAGAAAAGCAGGATAAAAGTGAAGTATATTGGTTGTATGATAAATCACTATTTTGAAAAATAGGTTCAGAAATTGTAATGCAATTATTGGAAATTAACATGTAATTTAGCCATAATTGTTTTTATCATGTTGTAATCATCATCATCATCATACACTTTATTTATATTTGGCTTTATCTCCCCAGAGGGCCTCAGAGCAGATTACAATATACACATATGAGGCAAACATTCAATGGCTTTTACACATAGCGAACAACTACCTTGTGAGCTGCCCCAAGTCTCTCTGAGGGATGGTGTTGGGGTACAAATAAAGTTTATTATTTATTATACAGCACAGACAAAAGTAAAGGCCTTCCCCCTTTTTTCTATCTCCGGCTCCTGGAGGCGATGCTCAACTCTGGCCATGGGGAGGTGCCATTGTCCCATTATTCCATGTCAAGGAGCCTGTTGTCTATTGACATCTCTGATTGTGTTGCTGGCATGTCTGCATATCTGCATGGGGGGCCCTTTTACTTGTCTGCCAAGGTGGTACCTATTGATCTACTCGTATTGCATGCTTTCGAACTGCTAGGTTGGCAGAAACTAGAGATGACAGTCAGGAGATCACCCTGACTCACAGCTTTGAACTGCTGACCTTCTGGTCAGCAGATTTCCTACTGCTAGCAGTTTAACCCACTGTGCTACTGTGCCTCCTTTGTGAAAGATTAGTAAGGGAGCCATATCATGAAGGAAGTTCAGGGTAGTCTAGAGCTAGAAAGAAGTGTGTTAATTTATTAAGGGACAAAGTTTATGGGTAAAATAATATTTTAATATTTGAATTGCAAAACAAATACCGTAGTTCAGAACTGCTTGTTAGGCAAATGCATTCCATCTTTTATCATCCTTCTCACAATTGTGAGACTATGGGAACATACTTTTGTGGTTCCTCTTGATTTTATTGTGAAGTTTCCTCAGTGAGGTATATACAAATGCAAATAGTGAGACAGTTGTATGTGCAGTCACACTGTATAATTAATATAGTTTGACACCACTTTAAACAGCCATGGCTCAATACTGTTGCATGATGGGTGTTGTAGTTCTCTGCCAAAGGGTGCTGGTGCCTCATCAAACTGCTCACACGAACCAAGTAACTGGGCTGTTGACAATGGTGGACATGGGTTTCTCGTCACTTAGCCATATAATCCTCTCTACAACAATGTTTTTGGAAACCATTTCTAGCAGAGGGAAGGAAAGCTTTCAGGGCTGTTTAAACCATAAACGTATATGAAGCACGCTAATAATTGAACATTGGGGAAAGCAAAGGAAAACCAGCATGTATATTTTATTTTGGGTTTCCTGCCATTGGACTGCTATAAAACAAACCACAGGCTCTTGTGGGTATTATTTTTTCATTCCCATGGAATTTTACTGCATGATTGCAAAGGCTCCTTGACTTTCATAATGCAAGGGATCCTATCCTGGCTCATTTTGAAAAGGCTCCCTTTGTATTTCCAAAAGAAGCACTATATAGCACGTGAAGTACATATATATATTTATGTACTTTACTCTTCTTAGGCGATTCCTCGTTCTCCGAGTATGATGGCCTTTCAAGTGTAGTTTCTTGGCGGTGAGTATGTAGGTTTATTTATCATGTCAGGAGTGAATCAAACAGTTGTATTGCATTAAAAACAAACAAACAAAATACAAAGTTTTCAGACTTGGTATTCTATTAAATGTCCTTTGACCAGTAGCTGGCCTCTTGGAGTGCCTCTGGTGTTGCCATAAGAAGGTCCTTCATTGTGCATGTAGCAGGGCTCAGGTTGCATTGCAGTAAGTGGTCTGCTGTTCTCCACACTCGCATGTTGTGGATTCCACCTTGTAGCCCCATTTCTCAAGGTTGGCTCTGCATCTCGTGGTGCCAGAGCGCAGTCTGTTCAGCGCCTTCCAAGTCGCCCAGGTTTCTGTGTGCCCAGGAGGGAATCTCTCATTTGGTATCAGCCATTGATTGAGGTTCTGGCTTTTAGCCTGCCAGTTTTGGACTCTCGCTTGCTGAGGTGTTCCAGCAAGTGTCTCTGTAGATCTTAGAAAACTATTTTTTGATTTAAGTCATTGCCGTGCTGGCTGATACCCAAACGGGATGGGCCGGAGATGTCACTGCCTTGGTCCTTTCATTATTGGTTGCTACTTCCCGGCAGATGTCAGGTGGTGTGATGCCAGCTAAACAGTGCAATTTCTCTATTGGTGTAGGGTGCAGACACCCCGTGATAATGCGGCATGTCTCATTAAGAGCCACATCCACTGTTTTAGCGTGATGAGATGTGTTCCACATTGGGCATGCATACTCAGCAGCAGAGTAGCAGAGTGCAAGGGCAGATGTCTTCACTGTATCTGGTTGTGATCCCCAGGTTGTGCCAGTCAGCTTTTGTATGATATTGTTTCTAGCACCCACTTTTTTCATATGATATTGTTTCTAGCACCCACTATTCTTGATCCGCATGTTCTTCCACAGTGAGGGCATTGGTTTCCAGGTGGAAGGCTGTCCTGGTCAAGGTTGGCTTGATGTGTCTTCCTCTTGGAACATTTCTCCCTTTTGCTCTCCATTCATACCTCTTCGATTTCCACAGCTGACCTCCAGTTAGGTCACTCAAGGGCCAGGGCTTCCCAGATCTCAGTGTCTATGCCACAGTTTTTAAGGTTAGTTTGAAGTTCATCTTTAAATCTCTTTTCCTGTCTGGACAAGGTGATCAGGCATTCAGACAACATGGTCAGTCCAACGGACTTTGTATGTTGTAAGAAATGTCCTGGATTTCCACAAACAGAGCTTGGGAAAAGGGGGTGTTTTGGAATACAGTTCTGAACTGTGAGCCTGAGATTTCAATGGAAGTACAACCGCATCCAGCATAGGCTGAACCCCTATTTCTTAATCTGTTGTCTCATTTAAAAGAAGCTTCAGTTTGTTAACCGCATCCAGCCTACTATTGGTAGCAGATACTGGTTAAGTATGGAAACAGCTTCCTTGGAGTTAGATGGGAAAGAGAGAAGTGTATGCCATCTACATATCAAACCCCAAACTGGATGACCTCTTCCAACAGGTTCATGGGGATAGTAAACGGCATGAGGTACAGCATCATGAGTTGAAGAATCCCACAGGACAGGGGTCAAGCAGACATATCACAACATGATTTTCATTTCTCCAAGAAAGACCAGAACCACTATTGAACAGTGATTCCAAGTCCCTTCCCAGAAAGGCAGCTCAGAAGGATACATACCCAATCCTATTGAAAGCTGGTGAGAGGTCCGGTAGAACCAAGAGGGACACTTTCTCTCTGTCTAGTTCCCTGTGGAGGTCATCCACCTAGATGACCAAATCAATCTCATCCCATAACCTGGGGACAAGCTCCAGGACCTGGAAAATGTCCCCCCCCCCCAGCTCTAGTAAAAGAAGTATTTTTAAATCTTGAGCAAATATTCTGTATAAAATAAATCATGGTGATGGTTTTCAGTCCAAAGAGAAACCACCACTACATATACATAATAACACTAGAGAAGCAAAACATGATATAATTATTTTGGATTGGGGAAATGTTTTTGTCTAGTAGTTAACATCTGGAATGAATTACCTACGAGAACAGAAGAATTATAGCATATCTTAATTTATAGGAGAGTTCAGGAATGCATTTTATAAGCAGAAGCTGTATGGTTATTAGTGTTGGGCAAAAGTGCAAACATGTTAATGCATTAACTAAATTAAGGTATTTATACAGAGGAAATTGCTCCTTGCATCTGAATTTATGCTCCTGTCTCAAGAACATAAATTCAGGCAGTGAAAACTGAGAATAAGCAACCTTACTCCATTAAAACCTCATAGGCTCTATAGCTTTACAGCCCAAGCATGCATGGTATTTACTCAAAAGTAAATCCTAGTGGTTTCAGGTTTTTTTCCATGTCAAGAGCAACTTGAGAAACTGCTAATTGCTTCTGGTGTGAGAGGATTGGCAGTCTACAAGGACGTTGCCCATAGGATGCCCGGATGTTTGATGTTTTGCCATCTTTGTGGGAGGCTTCTCTCACGGGGAGCTGGAGCTGACAGAGGGAGCTCAACCTTCTCTCCCCAGATTCAAACCACTGACCTATCAGTCAGCAGTCCTGCCAGCACAAGGATTTAACCCATTGTGCCACTGGGGGCTCCAGTAGTTTCAGTGAGACTTATCTCAGGGAAGTGTGCAAAGAATTACTATTCGTAGGCTTCTAAATTGTAGACTGGAGGAAGAGGAGAGGGACCTGTGCCAGAGCTGTCATTCTCTTTGTGTCCTATATTGTCTGTACTCCAAAGGATAGCATTTTCAAGCTAAGGACAAGATTCAGTTGTCGAGCAGCTCTTTGGGCTTTGTTTTAAGAGTTGGTGAAGGTAAGAAAAAGGATGTGGGGTCAGAAATCAGTGTATTTTAATGAAGAATTCTTATCATCAGTAGCTAATAGGCCTGTTTTATCATGGAAAAAACGGCTTCAGAACTCGCTTCGGATGTAGGGGGCGCTGGCTCCTTATATCTGATAGACTTCCGAAGTTTTCAGCAGTTTTTTCGAAATTGATTCGGATGTACTTCCGAAATTCGGAATGGCTTCGTTAATGGCGCGGAAACCTACAGAAGGGACAGTCAAAACTTGGGGGATTCCCTTTCCCTCCATTTTTGGCCGGTACTACAGACAAAACTAGCCACACTGGTACAAAATACTGAACACATTTAACATATTAATAAACATTTTAAACATTTTAAACGCAATGGGACAAAAATAGAGAATGGCGGAAATGACATATGAGCCAAATATGGCAATGGAGACTTCGAAATGGCAAATCCACTTCCTGTTTCCTTAACTCTCTTCGTAATCGCTTCAAAAGTCAAAAACATCCGAATTACATTCGAATTTCAGATGTATCCAACACTCGAAAACAGGCCTAGTACCTAAGACTTAGGAGTCCTAGGAATGAAAACTTGTGAGGGAGATAGTATGGTGGTTTCAGAGTTAGACTAGACCTAGGGTTCAGATCCCCATTTGGTCACTGAAATTCATTGGGTGACTTGAGAAACTGCAAATCGCTTCTGGTGTGAGAGGATTGGCAAGTCAGGCTGCTTGAGTTTCAGAGGAAAGCAATGGCAGCATTGCTCTGAACAATCTTGCCAAGAAAACCCATTGTGTAGGAAGTAGAGTAGATGGGGTTTTCTTTGTACCTTCTGTCTGCTTTTCTTCCAAGGTCTAAGGCAGTCTTTTTCAACCTGGGGGTCGGGACCCCTGCGGGAGTCACAAGGGGGTGTCAGAGGGGTTGCCAAAGACCATCAGAAAACACAGTACTTTCTGTTGGTCTTGGGGTCTCCGTGTGGGAAATTTGGCCCAGTTCTGTGATTGGTCAGGTTCAGATTGTAGGTGAACTATAAATCCCAGCAACTACAACTCCCAAATGTCAAGGTCTATTTTTCCAAAACGCCACCAGTGTTCACACTTGGGCATATCGAGTTCTCATGCCAAGTTTGGTCTAGAGTAATCATTGTTTGAGCCCACAGTGCTCTCTGGATATACTGTAGGTGAACTACAACTCCAAAACTCAAGGTCAATGCCCACCAAACCCTTCCGGTATTTTCTGTTGGTCATGGAAGTTCTGTGTGCCACGTTTGGTTCAATCCCATTGTTGGTGGAGTTCAGAGTGCTCTTTCATTATAGGTTAACTATAAATCCAAGCAAACTACAACTCCCAAATTACAAAATCAATTGCGTTTGCTTGTTTATACTGTTTAAAATCAACAGAGCAAATTAATCTAATTTCACCAAATAAAATAAAGATACATTGTGTCCTGGCAAAACCTTTGCCGCGCAGAGAATGTAAATCATAATGAATTTTGATGTTGTGATTAATTTAGAATTCGCCGCAATCCATCAAAGTGTACACAAGCAAGAAGGCAATTTATTTAAGTGATGTATTAATGTACTGGATCTTGCTTATGTAGCGCCCTTATATTCTAAATTTGCAAAGCATCATGTTGTGAGTCTTACACCTGCCTACAATGTTGCTTTTGTATAGAAGCCAGAAATGTACAGACGGCCGATGTTGGTCTTTTTGATTATCTCAAAGAACATTGCCTTAAGAGAAGACCTTTCCTTGGCCCTACTTTAGGCATGTTTTCTGAAGAAATGTAAGAACCCTCTTGGTGGCTGTTCCTAAGCTGTGAACTTTCCTTGCAAGAGAGTCTAGGTTGCCATCCTCTGCTGTTTTTTTCACTTCCAGGCAAAGATACAAGTTGAGCATCCCTTATCCAGGATTTCAAAATCCTAAATTGTCAACAGGGGTGGCAGAGCTAGTGACACTTTTACCTGTTGGTATTTCATTGTACCCAAACATTGTTTTGTACACAAAATAATGAAAAAGATCAAGTATAAAATTACTTCCAGTCTTTAAGGTGTCTCTCTCAGCATTACTTCACGAACGAAGATTCTTAGGAAGGACTCATCCCATGCTTTTTACAAGCGCGTTGATGATTTAAAAGGCCAATCTGAGATAGGCAAGTTCAGTTGCAGAAAGCACAGCAGAAAGTCTCCTTGGGTGATGTTGTTTTCAAGTTGCGGTTCTTTCTTCGTTGACGTTTCTCTTTAAGACCCATTCAGCGTGTCTTCTCGAAAGAGGCCGCAGCATTGTGTCTCCATGCCTCCCGATGTGAGTCCAGGGTGGACCATTGTTGGTGATCAATCTGGCTGAGCCTGAGATGTTGTTTCAGGGAGTCCTTATATCTCTTTTGGGGGTGCCTCTCTTGCGCTGACCCGTGGCGAGTTCACCATAGAGTAGTATCTTTGGGACACTTTTACCTGTTGGTATTTCATTGTACCCAAACACTGTTTTGTGCACAAAATAATGAAAAATATCGAGTATAAAATTACCTCCAGCCTTTAAGGTGTATATGAAAATTAAATGAATTTCCTTTGGAAGTTGACCATAGAATTGCACCCGAGGACCTAGAGTTTTTTGGGGGTGTGTGTGTGTGTGTGTGTGTGATTGAATACATTAATACAGAATCATACTGGGGGTGAAACTTCATTTCTCCCTCTTATTGTGTTTGTCTACTGTTTTAACAGATACAAGGCAGAAACTCAAGACCAGGGATTAGCCACGGTTTTGGTCTTTTGGTCTGTTGTACGCGATTTTGTGCAAATATTTAAGATAACCATGTAATGAATCACACTTAGCTGATTTTCAAACATTTTGTTCAGGTACTTGTTAAAAAGGAGTGAAGCGGTGTCTGCTAAAACACTGAGCGTACATTGCCTTTAAAAACAAACCATTCAAATGTC
This sequence comes from Anolis apletophallus, assembly GCA_030556195.1. Classification (NCBI taxonomy): domain Eukaryota; kingdom Metazoa; phylum Chordata; class Lepidosauria; order Squamata; family Anolidae; genus Anolis; species Anolis apletophallus. The sequence goes on along the minus strand of JARBWK010000008.1, from coordinate 30,856,172 downwards.
AATTTTCCGCCTGAACAAAAATGAATGAAGATTAAGCATTGCCGCAGGCAGTATTGTCATTAGAGCTGAAGATTTTTCATCTGTAATGAAACCGTCCCTGAAATCATGCCATGTCATATTTGTTAGAGGTAAATAAATGCCATAACTTGCCTGTTATTTCGTTTAAAGTCTACATTGTAAGGCAGTGTAATAAAAATGGACAGGTCATGCATATGAAATAATTGTTTCTTGGAGAAATGTTTTTTTAATAACTTGATGGTGCCGACTAATTAACTGCAGATTAGGAAGGAAATTGGTTAGGAGTAAGCTGCCCGTAGAAAGATAACAGCAGGTTTCTAAATTCTATTTGTCTGCAACAAGCTTTTGCTCTACAATCTATACATGAGTGAACTTCATTAAATTGTTACGCAACTTTCCATTGCTGATTTAATTTACGCATAACCCCTCTCTCCTCTACAGGCGGTGACTGCTTTAGTTCTGTTAACTGACATTCAGTTCATGCCATGGAGTTTTCCTTTAACCTCTTTTCTTCTCTGTCTCCCTGTGTTATATTTATTTCCATAGCTCTCCTTATAAATGCCGGGTTGTGGTGCATCTGGTTGGGAGTCAGCTGCATCAAAATCACTATTGACCAAAAGGTCATGAGTTTGAAGCCAGCCCAGGTTGGAGTAAGCTCCTGACCATTTGTCTAGCTTGCTGTCGACCTTTGCAGCAAGATAGTGGCATCTGTCAAGTAGGAAATTTAAGAACCGCTTATGTGAGGAGGTTAATTTAACTAATTTAAGACACCATGAAAATTTCCAGCAGCGTGCAAAAGAATTAGGAAGTACTTCATTGGTGTCACAAGTGGGCGGTGAAGCGACAGCTCCCTCCGTTGGCCAGTATTTGAGCATATCCTCATGAAGCTGGAAAGTTAAATAGCCTCTGTGTGTCTGTCTATATATGTTGTGTGTCTATGGCATTGGATGTTTGCCATGTATATGTGCATTGTGATCCATCCTGAGTCCCCTTTGGGGTGAGAAGGGCAGAATATAAATACTGTAAATAAATGTGTGTGTGTGTATATCTTCCCAAATCCATATATGCCCACATGGATTGACACCTTCAGAGAAGGCCCATTTCTTGATCCAATCATAATCACAGAAACATCTTAATGGTATACAAAACAGGACCTTCTCAGTGACTTCTAGATATGGTATTCCCTTTCTGGACAGGCCATTCAGTGTGCAAGGGAGATAATGTTCCTGAACCTATCATGAAAACAGGAAACTGTGGATAATAGCAATTCATGGTAATATTTGAGATCTGACAGGTTCAAACCCCCTCTCTCTTTCCCATCATTTAAATTGCTGTACACAATCCTGACTCTTTTCCCTGCCTAGGTAAATCTGGTAAGATTCTTTTTCCATTAATCAAATATTTTAGTGCCTTTAATGATTGATAGATTTTGAAATAGGAACAGCATTTTGGGCAGTACCAAAATGTCTGGTAATTCTACCCAACCAAGATATCGGTAACCTAGTCACGTCTTTTTTAAAATCTCTAACCCAGTGTTTTTCAACCTTTTTTGAGCCGCGGCACATTTTTTACATTTACCGAATCCTGGGGCACACCACCAACCAAAACGGCACAAAATGACACTCTAACACAGTAATACATATAGTTAATATGTTTTTAAATGTATTTATACACTCAGTGTGAAACCTGGGCCTGTTTTGATGAACACAACATAGATATGACTTCCTCTCACATACTTATACATGGCTATCATGTCTTCTCTCAGCCTTCTCTTCTTCAGGCTAAACTTGCCCAGCTCTTCAAGCCGCTCCTCATAGAGCTTGTTCTCCAGACGTTTCGTGAAATTTCACCCTGAGTGAAACTTGCTTTCAGTTAACTATGGATGTCATGAAGCTGTTTATAAACAGTTCCTTTGGGGGCAACTCTCGAAAAATCCAGTAAAATAGTAAAAAAACATTTCCAAGCGGAGAGGCTCAATTTGTTTCTTGAAACCTGTGAGGGGCTGCTAGGAGGGGGGAGAGTGCCAATTTCCCACGGCACACCTGATGATCGCTCACGGCATACTAGTGTGCCACGGCACACTGGTTGGGAAACACTGCTCTAACCACACTCTCTCGTAATTGTCCAGAAGTAGGTTACTATTTTTGTTTGTGAGCCATAGACCTAAATATTTTACCTTTAGGACTACTTTGCATTCTGAAATTTCTTCCAATTTTGTACTACTATTTGTTCCTATATTTTTTTTATTAATATCTTAGATTTGTCCCTACTGATTTTAAGTCCTGATAAGTTACCCTAATTATTAATTACGGCTAGGAGTTTTCTCATACTCTGTAAGGGGTTAGTTAAGATTAGTACCATGGCGTTGGTATATGATATAATTTTGAATTCCTGTCTTCTTAATTTAAAGCCTTCAGTGCTCTTCTCCTTTCTTATTCTAATATTTAATATCTCTGAACCTTAGAATAAATAGCAAAGGTGGCAAGGGGCATCCCTGTCTGGTTCCTTTTTGGATCTCAATAGTATTTGATGTTTGTCCATTTATTTTTAGCCTAGCTCTTTGGTTTGAGTATATTACCCCCTATGCCCTTTTAAATTGATGCTCCACCCCATATCATCCCAAGACCTTATAAAAAAAGTTCTCAGCTAATATTATCAAAGGCTTTCTCTGCATCAATAAAGAATAGTGCCAGATCTGTTTGGATCTTTTTCAGCCACTTCTAAAAGTTTTTTCTTGGTGATGGAAGAATAGCAACCACTATTAGAAGTGGTTGCTATTCTTCCATCAGCAAGCAAAAACTGTTTTCTTCCAACAGCATTCAGCTCCTGAGAACTGAATGCTTTTTAATCTGATAATTATTATCTTTGTGTGTTCTCATTAAGGGTACATTGAGATGTTACAAACTGATAAAGAGTTTACCATGCATTCGATGAGCACATAAAATGGCAGTTATGTTGAGTGTATCCGTTTTGCCCCTGTTTTAATTGCCATTGCATAACAACACCCTGGGACATGCCAGTATATTCATGTAATGCTGACTGTACTGTTAGGCAAAGGTAAGCCATTACCTAGAGTAGATGCTGGGTATTAAGGAGGTTGTTGTGGTACAGAGACGGCCGTGGCTGAGTCCAGGAGTTAAAAGATAACAAAAGTTTATTTAAACATCAAATGGGTGTTGGAATAACAAAAAAATAGCCTATCATCGGCTGTACAAAAACCCCAATAACCCCAGGAAACCCCAAAACCAAAAATGCTGAGAAGAAATGAACTCAAAAACAAACAGCAGACGTCCTTCTGCGGCGTTCAGTCAAAGGGATGTCCATAAGGCGTAGTCTATCATCAATCCAGGGATCATAGGACAGGAGACAAACATACAGGAAAGGAGGAGACGTTCCAGAGTGGACAGGAGAGCAGTCACAGTGAAGGTCAAGAGGTACACGGCAGCAGGAGTAATCTGGAAACCAGGAACCAAGACACAGGAACACAGGATACACGAACCAGAATAACAACTCCTTGACCACCATGAGGGTCAAGCCAAATACTCACTTCTTATATAGCACTATCAATCAGATTCATCAGAGGACCCGCCCTGCTCCAAAGCAGCAGCATTCCCATTCCCTGCAGCTGTTGTACCATGTCCAGATCTCCAACCCAGCCACAGCTCTTCTTGGCTTAAAGGGCCCCACTCAGTTTCTGAATGAGAAGATGGCCAGTCCTGATCCGTCTGGAACCCCAGAAATGTACTGTCCCCCAAGTCCGCATTGCATACATCTCTCACTTCCTGCACCAATGCTGAATCTAGGTCTGTATCACTTTCTTCTGACTGTAATTCTGCATTCCCTGGAAACCCTTCAAATGTATCAGACTCAGAAGGTTCTCTAAGTATATGCTGAATCTTTCTCCTCTGTTCTCTGTCTGAGTCAAGGCTTGAGGCACTAGCCACTCTCTTTACCCCAGCTGTAGGAGCCTGATCATCCAGAGCCGCACCCCAAACTGAGCTACTGCTTGATGTTACTGCCTCAGTACCTTCCTCCATGCTACTACCTGTAGTAACTGGAGGCTCATTTACAACACAGGTTGCACCAATGGCAACTGCTGGGCTCCCTTGTTGATCTAGGTAATAAGTTCAGCACAATATTCAAATCATACATTCATTTATAAAGCATAAGTCATTCAAATACGCAGCATATATACATTAAACATCATTATGCAACCGACTTTGTACCGTGTCTGGAGAGTGGCTGGAGCATAAAGTCCATCTGATATAGTCTGTATGAAAATCAGTCCAAAGTCACTCAGGGGATATCCCCTTTTTGGCTCAATAAGAGCAACAGACACGGCAACCAGGATGCGGTGGGTGAAATCCAAGCACCATAGACCAAAAATAAACCAGAGCCTTACAATCCGGGCTCTCGGAAATGAAATGAAGCAAGCCTGACGGAGGTATATTCCTTGTAATCTGGGCCGCTGGGTTCCGTTTCGGGATCTTTATCAAAGGCATATGTCCATTATGCAGGTTTAGGTCCTGGAGGATTACATATTATACATAATAACACATATAAGGCATGTAGAACAAAACATAACCAATTGTTATATACATTTAAGCGCAATCGCTATACATACCAAGGTTTAGGGAGAGAAACCACACGCAACACATCAAGTGCGGTGACCACTTAAGGTGATTTAACACCCCAGAACAAACACATTAAATACATTATCCTAAATTAGGAGGGAATGCAAATTAACCGACTCATTTAGGCCAAAAGGTAATTCAGAATTTAATTTAATTGTCCAGGATACTTCAAGCTTACGGAGCACCTGGGAAAGGTTTCCGTGTGGCGGAACGAGAGGCTTTTCCAATACCATTACTTTTAAAGACGCAGGGAAGTGTTCTTTTTCCATGCAATGTTGATAAAAGGGGATTTCGGTACTCTTATTGTTTATTTTGCTCCTGTGCTCAATAAATCTCTGTTTCAATTTTCTACTAGTCATCCCCACGTAAGTTTTTTGGACACCCACAAAAAATCGCGTACACGACCCCGGAGGAGGCGCATGTTGCGAAGGATTTTACAGGAAAATCTCTATTTTTTTGAGGACTGTGAATAGTCTTATCAATGCATATGTTAGAACAAATGGAGCAATTTCCACAAGGTCTACTGCCTGGAGAAAAATTCGATTTAGATGGTCTAATATGGTTGGCATGGGTAAGGATTTGGCCCAAGTTCCTGGTCCGCTTGTGTGCAATAATTGGAGGGCATTCCAGGCCTTTAATATTGGAAATGAGCGGCCAATATTTTTTCACAATGGATGTGTAAGTTCTGTTTTGAGGAGTGAGGGTGAGTGGCCAGATTACTCTTTCCGGAGGCTGTCTAGTTCCTGTGTGCAAGAGAGAGGTACGATCTTTGTTATCAATTGAAACAGAGATTTATTGAGCACAGGAGCAAAATAAATAATAAGAGTACCGAAATCCCCTTTTATCAACATTGCATTGAAAAAGAACATTCCCCTGCGTCTTTAAAAGTAATGGTATTGGAAAAGCCTCTCGTTCCGCCACACGGAAACCTTTCCCAGGTGCTCCGTAAGCTCCGTAAGCTTGAAGTAAGCTTGAAGTAAGCTTGAAGTATCCTGGACAATTAAATTAAATTCTGAATTACCTTTTGGCCTAAATGAGTCGGTTAATTTGCATTCCCTCCTAATTTAGGATAATGTATTTAATGTGTTTGTTCTGGGGTGTTAAATCACCTTAAGTGGTCACCGCACTTGATGTGTTGCGTGTGGTTTCTCTCCCTAAACCTTGGTATGTATAGCGATTGCGCTTAAATGTATATAACAATTGGTTATGTTTTGTTCTACATGCCTTATATGTGTTATTATGTATAATATGTAATCCTCCAGGACCTAAACCTGCATAATGGACATATGCCTTTGATAAAGATCCCGAAACGGAACCCAGCGGCCCAGATTACAAGGAATATACCTCCGTCAGGCTTGCTTCATTTCATTTCCGAGAGCCCGGATTGTAAGGCTCTGGTTTATTTTTGGTCTATGGTGCTTGATTTCACCCACCGCATCCTGGTTGCCGTGTCTGTTGCTCTTATTGAGCCAAAAAGGGATATCCCTGAGTGACTTTGGACTGATTTTCATACAGACTATATCAGATGGACTTTATGCTCCAGCCACTCTCCAGACACGGTACAAAGTCGGTTGCATAATGATGTTTAATGTATATATGCTACGTATTTGAATGACTTATGCTTTATAAATGAATGTATGATTTGAATATTGTGCTGAACTTATTACCTAGTTATCTCTAACCTGACTTCTGCAATAGACTCCCTTGTTGATCTGCCATGCACTCCCTAAGCAAGCCTGTTAGCTTTATGTGAAACTAACCATCCCCTGCCACATATTGCTGTGGCCCAGTCTGTGTATATGTGTTTTGTGTGTATATATGTGTGTTTGCGTGTGTGTGTATGTGTATATATGTGGTTTTGTGCGTGTATTGTAATGGGGTTTTTTGGCTTTTAAAGTCTCTTCCACTGTGTTTTTCAGTGTTTTTATGAGCGATGGTCACTTGTTGGCCTGATAGGTATATTGTGTCGAAATTTGGTGTCAATTCATGCAGTAGTTTTTGAGTTATGGTAATCCCACAAACGAACGTTACATTTTTGTAGATAGAAGATGGTATCTCAGAATCAGTGTCAAAGACAGATTTATCTGCCATTCCTGCCAGGATATCTATGTTGTGTTCATCGAAACAGGCCCAGGTTTTACACTGAGTGTATAAATACATTTCAAAACATATTAACCATATGTATTACTGTGTTAGAGTGTCATTTTGTGTCATTTTGGTTGGTGGTGTGCCCCAGGATTTTGTAAGTGTAAAAATGTGTCAAAAAAGGTTGGGAAAACAGCTGAAATCTCTTTCTCTGTCTCTCTCTCTCCCTCCTCTCTCTCCCTCTCCCTCTGTGTGTGTGTATACTGTGTGTGTGTGTGTATATATATATATATATATATATATATATATATATATTTATGAGAGAGAGAATAAGTCAGTAAGATTCTCAGTCTTGGAATTGCTGAATATGGGCTCTAATTGCATTCTGGTCATGATCCTCCAAGGGCAACCTTCTGCAAGTATTTGTTTTTCAGTACTCCTTCCTCCTGGTCTATAAAATTGCAACAATGATTAAAAATGTCACAAGGTGCCTGTAAAAATGAATGGGAAAGAGCAATGTTGCATGGCACTTCACAATCGTATGCACAGGACTTGCCCAGTATAGAAATGTGCATTCTGAGATCAGAGTGTAGCAACATGGAGACCACTGATCTTGCCCTTGTTTGTTCAGTAATAATCATATCCAAAAATGGCGTGATGGATGCAATATCATGGCACTGCAGAGCCAGCAATCTGCTATGACATTTGAAATATTAGTCCTAAGTGCATTTCCCATTATGTTGCAGTTCCCTGTAATAATGTAGGAAACTGTCTCAGTCTTTTGAAATGTCACAGTGCTGGCTGGGCAAAATTAGGTAATGTTTTCCTTTAAATACCAGGGAGCTGATCCACTTATTTTGCAGGACATCCTACAGCACCACAAACTCTTTACACAATCAGCTTTTATTGAGTTCCCAGAAAGGCGCTTACGTGCAAATTGCCATGCAGAGTGCTTGAAAGTGCCTCATGGAATTTGCTATTTCAGAACTGTTGAATGCCATACAGGTATCATGATATTTGAAACTACATGCCATTTTATTTTATTGGGGAGAGAAAGCATACTGAAAGGGTATAGCTATCATTGGGACAAAATGAACACATTGTTCCCCAAATAAGAATTCCACCCTTCCCCATGAAATATTTCCCCAGTACCAAAATTTCCAGCCTTGGAGTAACTTAAAAGTTTAGTTAAGCATTTGGAAATCTAGTTTAGGCCTCCAAGGAGAAGCCGGGGGGTGGGAAGGTGGGGTGTTTGATATTTGAACAATTGTCAGTTTCTCACTCTCTCCCATGCTAGAAATTTGGGGATTTAAGGGACATTTTGTTGGAAGGTAGACTTCTTATTTGCCGGGGGGGGGGGGGGCAATATTCTGTAGCTACAACCCTGTTGTGTAACACCATGAAAGAAAATTCACCTGGCTTCTATGATGTGCCATATAACATCTTGTTACTTGAGATTAAGGGCCCTTCCACACAGCACTATATCCCAGAATATCAAAGCAGGAAATCCCGCATTATCTGAGTGTGGACTCAGATAAACCAGTTCAAAGCAGATATTGTGGGATTTTCTGCCTTGATATTCTGGGATATAGAGCTGTGTAGAAGGGCCATAAATGGTCCCCATTCACCCAAGAACAGGGGTTTGGTACCAAGTGTGCCTTCCAAGTTGTTTTGGCACCTCAAATTCCCCATTATATAGATTCCTGGATCTTTCCATGGCATTATTTTTTTATTAAAAAACCAAAGAAGTAAATCAATAAAAAATGTTGCTCTGTTTGAAGTGCTACCTCTATCTGTCTGATGGTAGAATCTGATAATATACCCAAGACCACATTTTCATACATTCCAACAATCAGTAATTTTTTTTTCGTGTCAAGAGCGACTTGAGAAACTGCAAGTTGCTTCTGGTTTGGGAGAATTGGCTGTCTGCAAGGACATTGCCCAAGGGACGCCCAAATGTTTTTGATGTTTTACCATTCTGTTTGGAGGCTTCTCTCATGTCCCCACATGAGGAGCTGGTTGAGTAGACTCTAGTCCATCAAATCATACACTGTAAAGTCTGTTCTTTTGTAAAAATCCAACAATACTCTGTTTAAAAAACAAATTGTTTTTGTCTTAAGTGTTAAAAAACCTAATTAATGATTTGTGACAATGCTACTCTTTTATAGTTGATTCCAGTACATAACATGTAAGCGTTTATCTGACAAATGTAGAATACGTAACAAATTGAGCTTCTCTGTCGTTAGCTTGGTCTCATCAGTTTTCTAATGATATGTTTAGTTAAAAGTCATGATTATGTTCTACATGGACTCTAACATTATGTTTGTATTTTGCATTATTAACCATATTAGGGAGAAGTGTATAGAGATTAAAATGAGTTATGGAGGATCTGAAACGGAGCAAGGATTCTGATGAGCTGGAGAGAATATTACCCAGATGAGGAGTTTGGCTGGCATTAACTTGCCTTTTACCATCTGTCTGATCTTTAGAATAAAGATACATTAAGGCAACTGCAGGCAAAGCAAAAAAAATTAAAAATGTAATTTCTCCCCCTCCAGAACGGCTCAAATCTCTGGTTGTGCTAGTAATGAATTTCAAAATATGACATGACTATTTATTTATTTATTTATTATTTCAATTTGTATACCACCCTTCCTAAAAGGCTCAGGGTGGTTCACATAACAACGTATCAAACACAATTTACAGCATTAAGTAAAATAAAAACATTTAAAAACAACCACAGAGATATGACTTAAGCAGAGCTAAAGGTTGAAAGCCTGCCGGAAGAGATATGTTTTACATGCCCTCCGGAAGGAGGGCAGCTCTCTTACTGCTCGAATTTCGTCTGGCAAGGCATTCCACAAACTAGGCGCTGCTACTGAGAAGGATCGCTGTCTCGTAAACGATAGATGGCAGGTTCTGACCGAAGGGACTTCCAATACGTTTTGGTCCTCGGACCGCAGCGATCTCTGGGGAACATATGGGGAAAGGCGGGCCTTCAGGTACGCTTGCCCTAGACCATGTAAGGCCTTAAAGGTTAGAACCAACACTTTGAAAGGAATCCGTTACTCGGTAGGAAGCCAGTGCAAACGCTGTAGGACTGGTGTGATGTGACATTTCAGCGACATTCCAGCCAGCAGTTGAGCAGCAGCATTTTGCACTAGCTTGAGTTTCTGGATCACCGACAAAGGAAGGCCAATGTAGAGGGCGCTACAGTAGTCTAATCAAGAGATGACCGTGGCCTGGATCACCGTTGCTAGATCGTTTCCGGAGAGGTAGGGCACCAACCGCCTCGCCTGGCGCAGATGGAAAAATGCAGCTCTGCTCACAGCAGAGACCTGGGCCTCCATTGTCAGCAGAGGATCCTATTGGAACCCCAGGCTTTTTACAAGGGACGATGGGCAAACCGCCTCGCTGTCCATAACAGGCAGCTGGAGCTCCCTCCCCCCAGGTGACCCAGCCATAGGATCTCCGTCTTCGATGGGTTCACCTTCAACCGGCTGGTCCGTAGCCACCCAGTCACGGCTTCAAGGCACCAATGGAAATAATCAGGTACAGATTCTGGTCGGCCTTCCCTCCTCAGCACCAGCTGGGTGTCATCAGCGTACTGATGGCACTCCAGACCAAAACTCTGCACCAGTTGAGCCATATTGTGGCATAATGTAAAATAAACCACATGTAGTTCACGTTTGATCAGCCCATGCACTGCCTTGCCAGAGAAAGAAAATATGCCATGCAGGTGAACAGTAAATACACTTCGTAGTTCAGAACAACATATGTACAATGTGATCAATTGCATCAACTCATATAATGTCCTTTTATGAGAGATTTAAAATGGTTTTTCTTTGTCCATGTGGATAAACTCCTTCAGCAGCTCATGAAGCAAGAGCACATCCCAAATTCTGTCTCTCTCTGCTTCTTTCTAAGCACCTACATAGCTCAAGCCTGAAAAATGTAACTGTAACCAAAAGTCAAAGACCCAGCTTTCTCTCTGAGCATTGCCCGACCAATCAGCTTCATGCATTTTATTTTACAATTGACACACACACACTGATTTCTTGCATGCTCCAACAAGTATTATTATATGTTTTTCTCACAAATCGAAGAGCACTAACTTTGCTTTAGATGTCAAAATATGTGCACTGTGATCCAAGGATCTACAAGACTGCAGTGTTCATGCAGCAAGGATTTTGGAAATTTTCTATACATTTCTCTCTCTCTTTACATCTGCCTCTTGCTTGAGCACACAATTGATATTTTTGGTGCATTTGAATCTATTTTTAAAAAATGCTGTTCTGAATATTTGTATTAATGAAAGATATCACAGATACCAATTTAGATTGAGTAGAAAAATTATGTTGCAAAATTGCTTCTAATAGGACAATGTAGATTTTGACATGCTTAAGACCAATGTCTTTTTTTTAAAAAAATCTAAAGTTCCCAAAAGATTTTTGAATCTTTTAAGGAGTTCAGCTTGCTCACTAGAGTGCAGCAGAGAGATCACAAATCAGCTGAGTTTGCTTTAGAGATAGTGACCAGGTAGATAAGGAAATACATAAATCAACCAAGCGAATTTGCAGACACTTTGATAGAGTTTTGAGAGAGCTGAGGTCACATTAATAGAAGAAAATTTATCTGTGGACTCATAAAAGTCAGCAGATCTTTAGCACAGTTTAAACTGCAACAAAGAGGAGTGGAGTTACTTCTTGCTGGGGATATTAGCTAAATGCTTTATTGTCAAAAGCAATGAACCACTTACTAAAGAGCATAACTGAGCAAAACGGAATAAAATATAGAAGCCTTTAAGAACTTTGTCTTATTTGGAGATTTTGAGATATCTGAGGATGGAGGGGAGGATAAAAACATTAAAGGATATCCTCATGAGCTACAATGTGATACCAAAGAGAAATTCAATGAAGTTTCCTGATAATATTGTCTTGTCTTTAGATTCTTCTCACTGTTGACACATTAATTATATGCTCAGTTTAATACAGTGTTTCCCAACCTTTTTTGAGCCGCGGCACACTTTTTACATTTACAAAATCCTGGGGCACACCACCAACCAAAATGACACAAAATGACACTCTAACACAGTAATACATATAGTTAATATGTTTTTAAATGTATCTATACACTCAGTGTGAAACCTGGGCCTGTTTCGATGAACACAACAAAGATATCCTGGCAGGAATGGTGGAAAGACACACACGAAGGTCTTGCTCAACAGGTGTCAGTCTCTCTCTGTGTTTAGAAAAAAAATTGTCCATATAGCTTCAAAGCAGTCCATTAGTACTGTTCTTATGCATCAATATACCTCATGGAACAATAATGAGGCTTCCACCTTCAATATATATGCTCCTGTATCATTCCAGATGGGCATTAGACGAGTCCCTCGTGTATAACTGGTGAACAGGAGAGTTGTTACACAGTCACTAGAAAGGCTATCACATAAGAACATAAGAACATAAGAAGAGCCATGCTGAATCGGGCCTCAGCCCATCTAGTCCAGCATTCTGTGTCACACAGTGGCCCACTAGTTGTACACAGGGATCTCTAGCAGAAAGGAACCCCACAACCAGTACCCGGGGAAATCCTGCCTGCCTCCATCAACACAGAGGTGGCACTTGGATGTCCATTTCAGTAACTACTGATTCCCTTGGTATCCATGAATCTGTCTAATCCTGCCTAGAAGCTGTCCAGGCTGACCGCTGTCACAACCTCCTCTGGAAGTGAGTTCCATAACCCAATGACCCTCTGGGTGAAGAAATATTTCCCTTTATTAGTTCTAACTTTCCTACCTTGGAGCTTTAGGGAGTGCCCCCTAGTCCTAGTGTTGTGTGACAGAGAAAATATTTTTTCTCTATTCACCTTTTCTATCCCATGCATGATTTTATACACTTTGATCAAGTCACCTCTTAAACGCCGTCTTTCAAGGCTGAAAAGACCAAGGCGTTGCAACCTGATTTCGTAAGGGAGCTGCTCCATCCCTTGGATCATTCTTGTTGCCCTTTTCTGTACCTTTTCCAGTTCCGTTATATCCTTCTTGAGGTGCGGTGACCAGAATTGTACACAGTACTCAACTGTGGCCTGACCATAGATTTGTAGAGAGGTAATACACCATTTGCGGACCTATGTTCGATTCCCTTCCTGATCATGCCAAGCATAGAATTTGCTTTTTTACTGCTGCTGCGCACTGGGTTGACATCTTCATTGAGCTGTCCACCAAAACCCCGAGATCCCTTTCCTGGTTTGTCTCGGAAAGCTTTGACCCCATCAATTGGTAGGTGTAGTTGGGGTTCTTTGCCCCGATGTGCATGACTTTACACTTGTTTAGGTTAAAATGCATTTGCCACTTTGTTGCCCATTCACTCAATTTCGAGAGATCTTTCTGGAGCTCTTTACAATCAGTTTCATTTTTAACTACCCTGAACAATTTAGTGTCGTCTGCAAACTTTGCTACCTCAGAATTTACTCCTACATCCAGGTCATTAATGAATAAGTTAAAAAGTAATGGACCCAAAACTGAACCTTGGGGTACGCCACTTCTCACCTCTTTCCACCCAGAGAAATGTCCGTTTATTACCACCCTTTGTTTCCTACAGTTTAGCCAGGTTCCAATCCAGGACAAGACCTGTCCTCTGATTCCATGGCTGAAGAGCTTATTTAGGAGCCTTTGGTGAGGGACTTTGTCAAAAGCCTTTTGAAAGTCAAGGTAAACAATATCGACTGGGTCCCCTTTATCTATGTGTTTATTTACACCCTCAAAGAATTCTAACAAGTTAGTAAGACATGATTTGCCTTTGCAGAAACCATGTTGATTTTCCTTCAGCAATGCCTGTTCTTCTATGTGCTTAGTAATTTTTTTCTTTAATAATGGTTTCCATCACTTTGCCTGGAACTGAGGTTAGACTAACTGGCCTATAATTTCCTGGATCACCCCTGGATCCTTTCTTGAAGATCGGAGTTACATTTGCCTCCCTCCAGTCCTCGGGTACAGTGCCTGATCTTAGAGAAAGGTTATATATTTTGGCTAGAATTTCAGCAATTTCACACTTGAGTTCCTTAAGAACTCTGGGGTGGATGCCATCTGGCCCTGGTGATTTGTTGACATTTAGTTTAGTAAGGCATGTGAGAACATCTTCCTTGTTTATCTCTATCTGGTTTAATTCATTTAATTCCCTCCCTGAAAAAACTGACTCAGCTGCAGGCATATGTTGTCTGTCCTCCTGTGTGAAAACGGAGGCAAAGAAGTCGTTTAGCCACTCGGCAATCTCCTTGTCTTCACTTATTGTCCCTTTCTTACCATTTTCGTCAAGTGGCCCAACTGCTTTTCTAGTTGGGTTTCTACTTCTGATGTACTTAAAGAAGTTTTTGCTATTTTTTTAAATATTCTTAGCTATATGTGCCTCAAAATCTCTCTTGGCTTTCCTGATGGTTGCTTTGCATTTAGTTTGCCAGAGCTTGTGTTCCTTTCAGCCAATGCCAAATGTAGTAATAGCTGGTACACATAAACACGAAAATGGCTGAAGGAGGCGGCACCCCAGCCCCTTCTTTTTCACCGCCATCCAGCCCTTCCTCCCCCCCCCCCCAGCAGCAACAGCAGGAGTTTGGCAGGAGGGGGAAGAAAGGGGGGAAGAGAGGTTTTCCTGTGGCACACCAGGTGATCGCTCACGGCACACTAGTATGCCATGGCACAGTGGTTGGGAAACACTGGTTTAATAAATGATGTGCCTGTTTGGGTTTTTTTTTAAAGCAAGGAATGACAAGAGGAGAATCATTACATTTTAGAATGTACATTTTTTAAAAATTTCCAATATAGTCCTGCAGTCTGTAGATTGCTCAAACTTAGTGGGATTTTATGCTCGTTGGAATAAAGTGAAATGCCTGATCATGCGTGTTAAATGGCACCTTGAACAAAGCAAGTAAGGTTTCATCTACTGGTCCTGTTTATATGCTACTTGCATTCCTTTCGTGGTTCTGTTTTTGATGCATCAGTTGCTGTACCAGTCTCAGTAAGTTGTACAGCTTACCGCCACATATCAACATCATGATTTTGTTCTGACATTACTGGCCAGGGGGAAGTTTGTTGTCCAGCCTTCATCAGAATGTGCAACTATGAGCTGTCAGAAAAGCAGAGATGCAGGGAACCTACTGTATTTTCTTGCGTATAAGGCTATTTTTAAACCCAGGAAAATCTTCTCAAAAGTCAGGTGTTGTGTTATGGGGCAGATGCTGAAACCTCTGAACCAGACTGGAGAATCTGCAATTGCTACGTATGGTGGAGGGAGCTCAAAAATGGCCACCATATGCGGTGACCGTATGAAAGTAGCAAGGGTGGCACTGTACAAGTACAGTAGAAGAAAATCCACTCACCAGGATTTGTGGAAAGACTCACCTGTACAAGTACAGTAGAAGAAAATCCACCCACCAGGATTTGTGGAAAGGCTCAGTACAACTTACTGAGACTGGTACAGCAACTGATGCATCAAAAACAGAACCATGAAAGGAATGCAAGTAACATATAAACAGGACCAGTAGATGAAACCTTACTTGCTTTGTTCAAGGTAACTGACTTTAATGTGGTCCTGATGACAAGGTGAGGAGGCGCTTCACCAGAAGGTGTAAGTGAAGGATGGAGCAAGCAGCAGGAGTCTGGGACTCCCTGGGTATGGAAAAAAGAGATAGAGCGGTACTGTGCCCACTTGTCTGGCCTGCTCTTGTATCCTGTTACCATACCTTCTTCTCTGCCTCTCAGACCTCACTCTTGAGGACTGCAGTGAAGCGGCACAGGCAGGCATATGTGAGATCTGAGAGGCAGAGAAGGAGGCACAGTAATAGGAAAATTACCATATTGAAATCAAATTTGATGTTTTTAATTTTTTTATATGGCATGTATTGGAAGAGGGGTAGTCTTATACAGCACATATATCCCAAACTCTGTATTTTAATTGGAAAAGTTGGGGGTCGTCTTATATGCCCAGTCATCTTATATGCCAGAAAATATGGTAGTTGGGGCTTTTGGAGTATTTAGGTTAGTGGAATCTTCGTCCTTTGGCTCACAACTCTGGCCAACCTTTACAATTGGCCATGGCAGGTGAGCCTTATGGGAGTTGTATACCATACAAGGGGAAGGGTAATCTATAGCATGAAGCAGATGACCCACAGATTAGAAGTAAGATGCACCAAACAAGCCTGAGAAGGAGATGAAATGGAGAGAAGGAGAACCTCAGAGCTCTAATGGTCTCATACAGGGAGATACAATCCTTCAAATAACCTGGACCCAGGCTCTATATTGAACTGTTGCTCCCAAAGCCTTAGATAGCTACAGTCCAGCATCTGTTAGGAGCACATACTGTCCGTTCTTTCTGTTAGGATAAGTCAATATCTGTATCTGATGCTTAATTCCAGTAACCTCCCATCCTCAAAAGCTCTTTTGTAGTTGATGGGACTCCAGACTAGCATTGCCTGCTCTGACTGCCAGCATTTTCTCATCATCACAGGTAGAGGTTTTCCTGATTGTCCCCCACCTGAGCCTTTTAAGTGGATATGCTAGGGACCGAACCTGAGATCTTTAGCATGCAGAGCACATGCTCAGTACCTGTGGCACTTTCCCATTGTTTTGAGGACACATGAGCATACTTCAGATGAGTCCTGGGGCTTTGCAGAATACAGACATGAAAATACCAAAGCAGTTTCTGCATTTAGATTTTCCTAAAAATGAGTTATTAGTTGTCACCTTGTGCTCTGGAGGGAGAACGTTATTCAGAGTGACAGGGCATAACACATCAAAAATAATTTATAGCTTTTCTCGCCTATAAAACAGACATATCGGAAACAGCTTTAGAATATGAAAATGAAAAGCATTATAGCCATTCCTCAAATCAGTGACAAAATAAAAAGATTAACTGTTCATGCTGGGTTTGTCTATTTTACGTAGTTCAGCAGAATTCTTTCAGGGTCATATTTTTGGAAGGGTGTGCTGGCCTAAATATCCTGAAGGCACCATATCCTGTCTGATCTCATAAGTTAAGCACAGTCAGTCCTGGTTAGCACTTGCCAGGTGAATACCAGGTGCTGTAAGCTATATTTCTGAGGAAGAAACTGGTAAAACCACCTTTGAACATTTTTTGCCCAGGCATATATATACACACAGTAGGATACTTACAGTCTTGTTTGTTTAGAGTTCTGGTTTCACTCATGTATTTGATAGCTCATGGACCAGAGCACTGTCAAAACCTGAAAATGGTTGAAATATAGAACCCGGTCTTTCTTTAGCTTGACCACCAAAAAGTGTAAATAATACATTTATTTATTTCATATCAAAAGCATTGCACAAATTAGTATAAAACTGATAAAAATGAAAAGTGTGCAGGCAGCTAAATAGCTTTTGACCAAAAACGGGCAACAGCATTGCCTGTAGCCTCCAACAATTCCTCCTCTGTACATGAGGCTGGGCACAGTGGACAAGCATATAGATGCGGAGTTGTCTGTTCTGCTTCACAGTCACACAAGTTATGAGATTCTTTTAGGTAGTGCCATTTTGCTAGGTTGTCTTTTGATCTGCCCACTCCGCTTCTGAGTCTATTCAGGGATTTCCAAGTTGCCCATTATTGGTTTGCCCCTGGAGGAAGACCCTTGCATGGGGCCATCCAGTTGGGATTTCCTGGTTTAGTGGCCCAGAGGGATACCCTTGCTGTTGCTGGAGGGACGCCAAGAGGAGTGGTAGTTCTCATAAAGCTCTTCCTTGATTTGAGTCTACTGGGAGGAGGCTGGTAGCCATGTAGTGGATGGCTTTCACAGTGTTCAACCTTATTTCTCTCACATTTAGCAGCAACTTCCCATCTGGGAAGTCTGGGAACATTTCAGGAATGTTTGTTGTTATCACTGTTATTTCTGTTATTTTTGCAAAATTGTGGCATAGATGTACCGTGTTTCCCCGAAAGTAAGACACCCCCGATTGTAAGACATATCGGGGGTGTCGAGGGGGTCGGCTTATATAAGCCGTACCTCGAAAGTAAGCTGTACCTCGTCCGCCGCCGCGCCGCCGCCGCAGCCGGCATCATGTGCCGCGGCACACCTCCGGCACACTCCGCGGCACACCTTTTCGCCAGGCCTTCAAGCAAGGGAGGGGGAAGAGAGCCAGGGCGTGGTGAGGAAGCGTCGCGTCACAGTGACGCGTCGGCGCTGTCCCGCCCTGGCTCCTTTCCCCCCTCCCTTCTTTCGTCCAAGCAAGGGAGGGGAAAGAAGCCCGGGCGTGGTGAGGAAGCGTCGCGTCACAGTGACGCGTCGCCGCTTCGTTCCGCCCCTGGCTCCTTGCTTGACGAAAGAAGGGAGGGGGAAAGGAGCCAGGGGCGGGACGAAGCGCCGACGCGTCACTGTGACGCGACGCTTCCTCACCACGCCCCTGGCTCCTTTCCCCTCCCTTGCTTGGAAGAAAGAAGGGAGGGGGAAAGGAGCCAGGGGCGGACGGGCGCCGGCGCGTCACTGTGACGCTGCGCCCCCTCCACGCCTCTGGCTCTCTTCCCCTCCCCTCCATGGAGGCCTGGCGAAGCGGTGAGCCGCGGAGGAGTGCCGGGTGCACAAGGGGCCGGTAGCGGCGGCGTGGCGGCGGCAGCGGCGGCGTGGGCGTGGCGTCGGGGTACGTCTTGGGTTATATAAGACATACCCGAAAGTAAGCCGTAGGGGACTTTTTGGGGAAAAGAAAGTAAGACGCTGTCTTACTTTCGGGGAAACACGGTAGATGAGACGCTCTTGATTGTATATATTTGCCTTGACAATGTTCTGCTTAGAGAGCGAAATGGAAATTTTGGGCTCAATATATGGGTATGGCTTCTGTTCCATCAGCACTGGACAAGGCACGACTTTGCCACACTAGTACCAATTCTCTTCGGCTGGGGACTCACTCAGATGGTTGAGAACTGCCAGCGCCCAACTTCGGTGTTGTCTATTTGAAGCTTGAGTTCTCCTTTTGCCACACTATTGTTGTGGATATTTATCCGCTTTATATGCAGCACGATACTCACCTACTGGTCCTCACCATTACTTACCTGTGTCCAGACTAAGTATTTCGAATTTCCACCACCATCCCAACAGGTGTGATCTTCCACGACATTCAGGAACTCTTTGGACTTATTCCGGAGTTATTCTCCGTCACATGGAACTCCGTTTGTGTGGTTTTCTACATTGACTTCTTACCTGCAACAAGCCCTTTGCACTTATTAATACTGTGTCGACATGATTGTTTCCAGAACCGTACATGGGTATAGTATATAACTATTCTATGTTTGTAGTTACATTTGTGTTATGTTATTGTTAAACTACCCACTATAGGAATATACTTCGATGTGGATGATCACCCAGCCTTTTGAATTTGTATGCATATACTGTAGTAATAGTGACTCCACATTTACTTTTCTTTGACACACACTATGCATGTGTCACAGTAGGGACTTTCATATCTAGAGTTAGTGTAATTTCTGTTTTGTGTTCTGCCACCCATTGGACCATTTGGAGCTTCCGAACAGTCTTCAAAGGCAACCCCACATAGAGCGCATTGCAATAATCTATTCAGGATGTAACAAGAGTGTGGACCACAATGGCCAAATCAGACTTCCCAAGGTATGGGTGCAACTGGTGCACAAGTTTTAACTGTGCAAATGCTCCCCGGTCACCAACGAAACTTGGGGTTCCGAGCTCAGCGATGAGTCCAGGATCACACCCAAGCTGCGAACCTGTGTCTTCAGGGGGAGTGTAACCCCGTCCGACACAGGCTGTAACCCTATGCCCTGTTTGGCTTTTCGACTGACTAGGAGTACCTCAGTCTTGTCTGGATTCAATTTCAATTTGTTCGCCCTCATCCAGATTGTTACAGTGGCCAAGTATTGGTTCAGGACCTGAACAGCCTCCTTAGTAGCAGATGGGAAGGAGTGACAGAGTTGGACGTCATCTGCTATGGCATCATGGAAAGTCTAGTTTTACAAGGTCTTCAGCCTTCTCTGGTAAAGAGTGTGAGTGCCTCACCAACCCACAAATCCCATAATTCCATAGCATTGAGCCATGGCAGTTAATTAATTCTACGTGGTAGATGCACTCTCTTACATAATATCTACTTTATTGAAATTGGTCAGTGGGTGTAAGGGCATGTATAATGTTATTCACATGCTGGGGAAGGAGGATACGGAAAAGGTTTGCCCTACGGTAGTACTCAAACTAGCATTTCCGAATATTGGAACTGAATCATCAAATGGAGCTGAGCTCTGAGAGAGTCCGGATGGATAAAAGAAGTATGTCTTCATTTAGCACGTAGTTAATCTGTGAAATTGCCTTCTGCAGGATGTCATGATGATTAGAAGCCTTGGCCCACTTTTGAGAGCTATGTAAAAATTCACGGGGGGGGTAAGCTCTCTGTAACGACTAGTCTTGAAAGCTGTACATACATGAATCTGAACATCTCCTGGTAGTGAAAAACAGATAACCCTGTGGACCTTGTGTCCTTGTCCAGCAACACCTGGATGGTCACAGTGGCAAAAAAGGGAAGCTGGAATAAATAGGCCCTTTGTCTGCTCCAGACAAAAGGGCTCTTCTTACCTTCCTAGTTAGTCACTAAATGACCTTCTTAGTCATATTATTGATCTCACTGTATCTTTCTAAAACAGGATCAAGATGATGGAGAGGGCCTGTTTGCAGCAGTTACCAATTTTGATTAAGGTATAAAGACACCAATGGCTGCAGAAACAAATTAAGGCTTTATGGTAAGACCACAATTAAAGATAGTAAAACACAGCACTAAGCCAATTCACTTTTAGAAGATGAGAGAGAACAAGAAGGTATTAAAATGAGAGATTGATTCAGTCAAGAAAGTGAGAGCTCCAAGTTTACAAGACCTGAGTGGGGCAACTTTCTTTCATAAGGTTGCCATATGTCCTTGTTAATATTTGCTTGATGGCAAATATTAACAAAAAAGAAGAGGCAAGTCCCTTAAATGTGTCAGATTACATGTGGATAAGACATGTGGAGACTTTGGGTCATTGAAAACTGTCATTGCTTTTCTTTAACTGGTAATCGTTGTTTCATTTTAAACCAAGGTTTGTATCCAAAGCTCACAGAAAATCCCACAAATGTTGATTTGCTTCACTTAGAATCATAAAATTATAAAGTTGGAAGAGACCTCGTGGGCCATCCAGTCTAACCTCCTGCCAAGAAGCAGGAAAATCGCATTCAAAGCACCCCCAACAGATGGCCACCCAGCCTCTGTTTAAAAGCCTCCAAAAAGGAGCCTTCACCACATTCTGGGCAGAGAGTTCCACTGCTGAACAGCTCTCACAGTTAGGAAGTTCTTCCTAATGTTCAGGTGGAATCTCCTTTCCTGTGTAGTTTAAAGACATTGTTCTGCGTCCTAGTTTCCAGGGCAGCAGGAAACAAGCTTGCTCCCTCTCCCTATGATTTACTGAGTGCTATGTTTCACTGTGTGTTTTAATCTAGTGTAATTTCCGATGTTTTAACTGCATTGTGTATGTTATTTTATTGTGTATGTTTTGTGTGAGTTGCCCCGAGCCTTACGGGAGTGGCGAAGAACAAATCGAAACAATAAATAAATATATACAGCCATCATGTCTCCACTCAGTGTTCTCTTTTGCAAACTAAACATGCCCACCTCTTTAAGCCGCTCCTCATAGGACTTGTTCACAAAATTCTTGATCATTTCAGTCGCCCTTCTCTGGACACATTCCAGCTTGTCAACATCTCCTTTAAATTGTAGTGCCCAGTATAGGACACAGTATTCCAGGTGTCGTCTGAGCAAGGCAGAATAGAGGGGTAATATGACTTCCCTGGATCTAGACATTATACTCCTATTTATGCAGCCCAAAATCCCATTGGCTTTTTAAGCTGCCGCATAACATTGTTGGCTCATGTTTAACTTGTCCACGAGGACTCCCTTGTGATGTTGTATGTAGTACTAATATATCCCCTTCTCCTAGTCTACATTCTTTAGCAAGTATGGAAGTTGTGCAGGGAAGACCCAAGACATCTCAGTGAAAAAGAAGGTACAGAGTGGCAAACTTTGTATATAATCAGGGTTAACTGTCTTGTACAATTTCTTGCTCTCAGCCATACTTGGAAATCCAAGTAGAAGGGATGCCTGTGCCAAGATTCCCTCCTGACTTTCCAGATGGGCTTTGCAAAGTAATGTTGATTTTAACAGGCACATTTCCCATCCCCTTTGAAAGAACTTTGTGATGTTGGTAAGACATATGGAGACACTTTTTATTTTTGGTGGTGAAATAATTATGTTGCATTAGGGGGGGGGGGGAATGCTCCTGCTGTGCTGTGATTCATTACCAGTCAATATTGGCAAACAGAAAAGGTGTGAATTTCAACATGAATTGTACTGGCACTGATTGACTGGGAATAATACATAATTTCGTTCTTAAAACTGACTACCTGAAAACTAGTTAAATCTACTAAACGCCTTTCCCCTGAAAAATGCCGGCAATCTCAGTAGGTTACTTCAACTTTTTTAATATCTCCACAAATCAAAACACATATGCGACTCCAATCTGAGTAACCATGGGCTTCTCTTTTTTTAATGTGATAGATATGTTTATGCTTGTAGGCAAAGTTATGTGAACTCAAAATTAATATTTTCCAAGGGATGAGACCCTTGATTTGCAAAGATACATGTCCTGGTTAAAATGTCAGTCTCTCCCTTCAGAAAGAAACTAATGTAAAGTGTTGGGCCAGGTACATTCTTGATATTTGTACAGCATTTTCTATAGATCACCCAATATTTTCCTCTTGATCAGTGCTTCTCAACCTTCCTAATGCCACGACCCCTTAATAGGGTGACCCCCAAACATAACATTATTTTCGTTGCTACTTCATAACTCTAATTTTGCTACAGTAATGAATCGTAATGCAAATTTCCGATGTGCACAATGTATTTTCATTCACTGGACCAAATTTGGCACAAATACCCGATACTCCCAAATTTGAATACTGGTGGGGAGAGGGAGGGAATTGATTTTGTCATTTGGGAGTTGTAGTTGCTGGGATTTATAGTTCACCTACAATCAAAGAGCATCCTGAACTCCACCAATGATGGAATTGAACCAATCTTGGTACACAGAACTTCCATGACAAACTGAAAAAAATAGAAGGATTTGGTGGACTTTGACCTTGAGTTTGGGAATTGTAGTTCACCTAAATCCAGAGAACACTGTGGACTCAAACAATGATGGATCTGGACCAAACTTGGCACAAATACTCAATATGCCCAAATGTGAAAATTGGTGGTTTGGGGGGGGGGGGATAGACCTTGACATTTTGGAGTTATAGTTCCTTTGATATATAGTTCACCTACAATCAAAGAGCATTCTGATCCCCACCAGCGATAGAATTGGGTCAAACTTCCCACACAGAACCACCATGACCAACAGAAAATACTTTGTTTTCCAATGGTCTTTGGCGACCTCTCTGACATCACCTCGTGACTCCTATATGCGTCCAGACCTCCAGGTTGAGAAACATCCAACCCAGGGACTGCAGATTATCGATGGCCTGGGGACAGAACCTGGAAAAGTTTCATTTTTTGATGTATTGTTGAAGGCTTTCATGTCCGGAATCACTGGGTTGTTGTAGGTTTTTCAGGTTGTATGGCCATGTTCTAGAAGCATTATCTCCTGACATTTTGCCTGAATCTGTGGCAACCCTCCTCAGAGGTTGTGAGGTTTTGAGGATGCTTGCCACAGATGCAGGTGAAACATCAGGAAAGAATGCTTCTGGAACATGGCCATACAACCCGAAAAACCTACAACAACCCAGTTTCATTCCTTGGACCACAGCTTCTAGAAATTATCCAGTCAATATGGCCACTAAGAATAGCTGTGCTTGGGATTATTTACTGAAACAAACTGAAATTTAACATGTATTTTGGCTAATCAACACACTTCTCCTTGCTTCACGAGAAAGCTGGATTTGAGTGTCCCCCAGGATTGGAAAAAACTCTGTCAGACACCATTATAGAGATTAAAGTTATACTGAGATGATTTTTTGACATACATTCTGGCCGTTCAGTACTACTTGATTTGAATCAGATCATTCCTGAGTGTTGTCGAGAGAGATTGGACTTTGTGTAATAGGATAGGGTCCCCCCCCCCCTGTTTTTCTGTGTCAGCCTTCTGTACATTCCTTTGGGCACTTCAAGGAAGAAATGGCTGCTTATATTTTATGGTATGAGATGCTCATAAATTCTGCCTCTAAGCATAGGATCAGTTATTTTTATTGCACAGTTGAATCCCTGTGCTTGTAATTGGGCTCTGAGGACCAACAACCATGCTTGCCTCACTCTCCTGAAGTGCATGGCATTGCATGTGGCATAAATCTTTGGGACAGCTGTGGAAATGTAAAGGACTGACATCCATGTCAAATAATTTGTTCCATGGGCGAACTCTTTTATTTTGGAGTAAGTAACAACATATTACTTTCAGAAATCTGTATGATCCTGATGGGATTTTTTATTAAAAAAATACAGCTTGTGCTTTCTTATTAGTCTTCATTTTACATTCTTTTACAGCAAGGATGAACCACTTAATTAACCTATAGGGATGAGGATCATAATGGCTTCTCTAAATTTACTATTTCTCTACTTACCACATTTACCACTAGGTAAAAGCCAAATTTTACACTTAGAATATGGTATGCATCTTCTTTTCAAGGTCAGTTGCATTTTGGGGAGTTCTGTTGGGTATATGCTATCCATATGCATTGTTTGAAAGACAATATGGCTTTTTTTATGCCACCTTCCAAATTTGGCAAAGGAATAACAGAAGCTTTGATTTCAGATGTTCTATGTAGCCCATAGACATCTTGTTGCTTGGAGTCCCCGGTGGTGCAATGGGCTAAACCTTTGTGTTGGCAGAGCCACTGACCAAAAGGTCAGCTGTTTGAATCCAGGAAGACCAGGTTGAGCTCCCTCTGTCAGCTCCAGCTCCCCATGTGGGGACATGAGAGAAGTCTCCCACAATGATGGTTAAACATCAAACATCTGGGCATTCCTTGTAGACAGCCAATTCTCTCACACTAGAAGCGACTTGCAGTTTCACAAGTCGCTCCGGACATTTAAAAAAACCAAAACAAACCTTGCTGCTCACCAAAGGCAATTTTTTTAGTACTGAGACCAGCTTACATGTTGCCATTCCTCCCCATCCCCACATGGCTTTCATCTTGTGTCTATGAACAACAAGGTTCTTTCAATCAAGTGAACTGATCATGTAATTTTATGTCAACCTGGAAATTTACCTGTTAGGAGTTAAGATCTTGTAACCTAGACTTGAGACCACATAACTGTTATGTATTCATGTTTGCAAGCATGGTAGAACTACTAATGCCACTAATGCCTCCCTTAAAAGCCAGGAAAATGTACTGAGCAAGGGAGTTATGTGGTGTTATCAAGTGAGTTCTGAAGGATGATGCATCCATCCCTTTCTGCCAATGAGTTGTCACAAGGATCCTTGCTTCCACTGGTCACACTGCAACTTGCCATTAATAAACAGTTTTGGATGCACCATCCTTCAACATGCTGTCTGCCTGTTTTTGGTTTGGTTTGGGGGGGTTGTGTCAGGAGCGACTTGAGAAACTGCAGGTCACTTCTGGTGTGAGAGAATTGGCCATCTGCAAGGACGTTGCCCAAGGGACGCCCGGATGCTTTGATGTTTTATCATCTTTGTGGGAGGCTTCTCTCATGTCCCTGCATGAGGAGCTGGAGCTGATAGAGGGAGCTCATCTGCTCTTTCCCTGGATTCGAACCTGCGACCTGCTGGTTTTCAGTCCTATCGGCCAATGCCTACCCTGTCTGCCAATGGCACAGAACTCCTTCATTCAGTATTATTGTGTGGATTGTCAGGTGGATATTAAGAAGTTAGAGAGAACATACATATTCCATGTATAATATTGGCCCGTTATTTTACACCCCTGTTTCTAAAGTATCTTCAAGAATCCTGATACATAAGGGTTGCTGATAACAATATCCTCAGATGAAAAGAAACCCCTCCCATCTTTGGACATGTGTTTCACTAATTGATCACTTTCTTTGTTGCAAGATGACAAAGACTCCAAGGGAATTTAAAAAATGACTTGTTTATATCACTCCTACAAAGCATCTTGTCTGAAATTCCTGACATCCCAGAACTGCTGATGCCGCCAGCACATTGGAGCCTGTCATACTTAAGGAAGAGCCTATAAGTATGTGGGCGGCAATGCCATGTCATTCTATATACATTCTTGCAAGGGCTTCAAGATAAGATAAATGTACCTTGGGCTATCCTTGCCCGTGAAGTCTCCAAGAATAAATGGTAGATTTGAAGGATGATTAATTTATGGTAAAATGCATTGCAACTTTTTTTCTTTCTCCTTAGTAACATTTGGTTGCAGATGTGCTCCGCAATTAATGGTGCATTCCCTTAAAATGGCTGAGGTGGAGCTATTTGAATTCCTCTTTTCTTCTGTCAGCAACTTCACGCTACATAGGCTCCAGAGTTTGAGGTTGATTTGTCTAGGAGAGCAGCATACCTGGCTTGCTTTTCTTTCTCCCTCTTGACTTGTTCATGCTTGGGATTGAACCGGTTCCAAAAAGCATCCCCATTGTACTAGTTATGCCTTATGGCAGATGCCAGACCTACATTGATCTAATAAATATAGAGATAATAATTGGCCTTGCTGTCTGAGTGTGGGAGTATTTTTAAAAGTAGCTTAGCCCTATGGTGGCACAAAAAGTGCCATGATAGTGGAAGGCATACAGTGATCTCAGAAGATGGCATTCTATACAAACACAGATCAGCTCTGTTTCCAATTCATCTTGAGTCCCTGCGACAGCTGCCGGAGGTATTTGTCATATCAGTCTGTTTGCTGCGAAGGCAACAAGGTTTCCTCTGGCATGTGAAAAACTTAACAGATTTATTATGGCATAAGCTTTCACAGAAGAGAGTCTGCTCTGTCAGATTTTGGAAGAATATGTGAATATGTGAATCTCTGTCCTTCCACATTTTGTGTAGCTACTGGCCCAGTAGTGACTGGGTTGTGCATAGCAGTGGCAGAAAAATCTACCTCTGTCAAGAAAGTAGGCAATCTTGTTGGCTCCAAGGTGCTAGCAAGGCAGTTGTCATTCCCGAAAGATGTGACTGTCCCTTCCGTCTCCCTGGCAGTACTATGCATGTTATGCCAGCAAAAGGATTGTGTCCAACTCCCATAAGCCCAAGGTCAAGGATGATGGAAACTGTAGGTCACTGGCATCTGCAGAAAGACACTCCTCGCCTCTAATACAGAAGGTGAGGGACTATATTAGTGGGGCTCAGTGCCCATGAAGTAGAAAGGCATTTAAATACATTTAAATAAAAAGTGAAAAGACAATAATTGAAATATTGATTATACATGTTGCCCATGCCAGTGTCTGCAGATGAATAGGAAACCCTTGTCTCAACTAAAACCTGGATTTTAAAAGA
Source organism: Anolis apletophallus (assembly GCA_030556195.1). Taxonomy (NCBI): domain Eukaryota; kingdom Metazoa; phylum Chordata; class Lepidosauria; order Squamata; family Anolidae; genus Anolis; species Anolis apletophallus. Next base: position 30,828,940 of record JARBWK010000008.1, on the reverse strand, counting down.
TAAAATATCTTGATAAATTGATAAATTCTAATCCCGTAATTTTATGCTGGACACTCTTTTGAAATGCTTGAAATTCTTGGGAATGGCAATAAAACAGTGTCTTACGAAATGTTGCCTTACTAATGGATGATTTATTATTTTCCTAAAAGTCCAGTATGTCTTGATTGATGGCAGAAGGCTGGCATTGTGTAATAGTCACCATCAATTGCTAGTTTTTTTTCTTTCCTCGCATAATAGTCACAGAGTGTGACAATACTCGGTGCTTTGGGGCTCTGCAGAGTGAAGAGGTGCAGCTGAAAGGGGAGCGGTTCGCAAGTGAAAACCGTTGTTTGTACACTGTAGCATGTCATGTGTCATGCGTCTTCCCTCCACTAGCTAGACTGTTTACAATGGGGAAGCTGTCTTTCTCCCCTGGCTACATTGTATGCAGATCATCTACAGGCAGTACATTTATTTTTTTCATCGTGTAGTAGTCAGTCACACTGTGACTCTTACTTGATGAAATACAGTATGTATATCAAGATGGAAAATAAGAGTCTAGTGTTGTGGCTGCTGTTAGGTTCTGTGATAAAGTTGGCTGAGAAACAGAATTGGCACCAAATACGATGTTACTGTTATCTGTCAGGATTATGGTAATGGTATTATATTTATGCACTAATTGGACAATCTAAGAATGGTTACTAGATTCTGTTTTTAGACTGGCCTCTTTACATGGGACGATCAAGACAACCAGAGTGCACTTACTCCTATTTATTTGCCAAAAATGCAGTCATTGGATTCAAATATCAGCTTTTAGAATGTGTGGGCCATAATTCAGTGTCCGAACAAGCTTTGCATGGAAAACATTATCTTCCATCCCTGGTATTTGAAGTGGGAGCCACCAGTAGTCAAAGTAGCCTAGGGGCTGGCATCTAATGACCCTTCAGAAGTGCCATCAACTCTGGTTAGATCTGGAAATATAAAAAAAAACACCATAAGTTGCCCAACCTGGAAAAGAAGAAGAAAATGGGCTAAATAACTAGATTTATCTGCAGTATATATCTGCATCTGATATAGATTTGGGTCTGTGATGTAGAGATAAGTCTACTTGTATGTGATGCAGATGTAAGTCTATAAATCAGTGGTTCCCAACCTTTGGGCCTCCAGGTGTTTTGTAGTTCAGCTCCCACAGTTCCTAACAGTTGGTAAGCTGGCTGGGTTTTCTGGGAGTTGAAGTCCTAAACACCTGAAGGCCCAAAGGTTGGGAACTACTGCTAAGTTATCTTTCAGTCCCAATGGTGCTATAAGATTCCTTTGTATACCGATCCAGACTAACACGGCTATGTCTTTGAATTCAAGTTATAGTAGGTGATAAAATGGGCCAAAGGCTGTTAGAAAGTCCAGGAACGTAAATGGAAAATGCAGCAGCTAAGACACCAAGAGATGAATGGAATATCAGCTAAAAAACCAGAACTGTTTCATATAAATGTGATGGTATTGGTGGTGTTCCATCATTGTTAAAATTTTATAGATATTTTCCCAAGCTCAGCTTCCCTTGAGTTGGGTTGGACTTGAATTCACTTGAGCCCATCATTCCCAATACTATCATGGATGGTGATGACTGGGGATACTGGAAATTGTAGCCTAAAACATTTGGAAGGTACCTGCTTGAGGGAGGAGGGATTATTGTGTGGCTTATTTGAAACCTTGGCTTTCAGTTTATAGTAGAGCAGAATAACGATGATTATACTTCAACCTTTAATGTAAAACATCATTAGAAAAGTATTTCTTCAAGAATACATTTTGTCTTAAAAGAAAGGTTATTTCCTCCATGTTCACTTTCTTAACAGACTCCTATCTTTCAAAGTCCTTTGATCGTTCATTCTTTAATGTGGTTTGCTTTTTTTTGAAAGGCTGTATTGTTTGGGACATGAGTCACATATTATTAAAAAGTTTGTTGGCTGACGTTCAGAAGACATTATTTATCTGAGTTTCTCGTAATAGAAAAGTTAGCTTGTTATGGGGGGAAACGGGGGGATGAAGCAAGCTTGTTTATAAGTTTAATCATTAGAGGTTTAGGAGAGAAAGGGCATCCATCTTGTTAAGTGAAAATGAGAACATTCTTGATGTTGGAAGGTGTGGGAGTTTTGTTCTTTCCATACTTTTAAAAGAAGTCATGAAAAAAACAACATATTCTATCTCAAAACCTAGGTATGAGATGTGAACAGAAAGAATATTCTGTTGCTTAAGAACCCACGGAGACTATTATTCCAAATTATCGGTAATAGCTATTAACTTTTCAGGTTAATGTGAAGTTGCAATAAAAACTGTGCTGTTTCCTTGAATTTTACAACCAAGCCTTGTAGTAAAAGTTAGTATCGAAGTTTTGAATAACATACATGAAAAATAGAGCTCAAGGGAGTGGTAACACAGAACACTCCTAAAAGAAAACCCATTTCAAAAAGCTATTCCAAAACAGGTACCTAATATGTTTGGGGGACGTTGTCATACGTGAATTATTGCATTGAAGAATGCAAGCAATTAACCTTCTTTGTGCGAATGCACCTGTTGGGTAGCTAAAGTACTTTAGAAAATTTTCAACACCTAATAAAATGCAATATCGACCTTCCTGGATTTCCCCAAAAGATCTGCTGAAGTATGGGTTATGTTAGATTTGGCTTCTGCTGCCAGACCTCAGCTCCCATTTCACTTCAGTGCCCATAAGCTAATAATATAATAACAATAATAATAACAGAAAAAGGAGACAGAGGGCCTGATTCTGGCAGCCGAAGAACAAGCCATTAGAACAAATGACATTAAAGCCAGAATTGAAAAGTCGATGACAGATCCCAAGTGTAGACTCTGCAAGGAAGCAGATGAAACACTAGATCATATCCTCAGCTGCTGTAAGAAGATCGCCCAGACAGACTACAAGCAGAGGCATAACCCTGTTGCTCAGATGATTCATTGGAACTTGTGCCACAAATACCACCTGCCTGCAACAAAGCTGGGATCACAGGTCTGAAAAGGTTACAGAAAATGAACACGTCAAACTACTCTGGGACTTCCAAAGTCAAACAGACAGAGTTTTTGAGCACAATACTTCTGATGTTATGAATGTGTTAAAAAACAAAATATAGATCGTTGATGTTGCAATCCCAGGTGACAGCAGGATGGAAGAGAAACAACTGGAAAAGCTGACACGATATGAGGATTTAAAGATTGAACTGGAAAGACTCTGACACAAGCCAGTAAAGGTAGTCCCAGTGGTGATCGGCACACTGGGTGCAGTGCCTAAAGACCTTGGCCTGCACTTAAACACAATCTGCACTGACAAAATTACCATCTGTCAGCTGCAAAAGGCCACCCTAATGGGATTTGCACTCTTTATTCGCTGATATATCACATAATCCTAGACACTTGGGAAGAGTCTGATGTGTGATCCATTACAACAGCCAGTAGAGTGACCTTATTTGCTGTGTATTAATCTTGTGTTTCAAATAATAATCTTTATTTTTATATCCTGCCGCCATCTCCCCGAAGGGACTCAAGGTGGTTTACATGGGGACCAAGCCCAATCAGTCAGAGTTAAAATATAACACAATAAAATACATATACAACATCATGAAAACATAATTAAAAACATTATTCATCATACAACAACAAGTAGCAAGAGTGGAGAATGCAGTTATGGCTAGAAGGGCCGATTATTTTGGTGAACAGATTAATCAAAAGTACATTGGAACAACCATGTATTTACAGAAAGTCTTTACAGAAAGTGGACAGGGTGAGTGCCAATCTAATCTTCTTAGGGAGAGAGTTCCATAGCCAAGAGGCAACCACCAAGAAGGCCCTCTACCTCATCCCCACCAACTACACTTGTGACAGAGGTGGGAGTGAGATAAGGGCTTCCTGGCAGATCTGAGAGCTCATGCAAGTCTGTAGGGAAAGATGCAATTGCAAAGTTAGGCTGGACCCAAATCGTTTAGAGCTTTGTAGGTAATAACATGCACCTTGAATTGGGACTGAAAACCAGCAGCCAGTGGAGCTGTTTTAACAGGGGGTTGTGGGCAGTCTTCCTCATGGGTCTCTACATCAGAACCCAGTGGCTCAGTCATTTTCATTCTTGGACAGCTGGAGCTTGGAATTAAGAATAGTGTGTTATATTAAGAATACCTTAAAGGCACCAGATCCTGCCTTATCATGGAAACTAAGCAGGATCAGCTCTGCTTAGCACTTGGTTGGGAGACCACCACCAGTTACTGTAGGCCACATTGCAAAGGAAGAAACTGTCTAAGAAAACCTCCATAAAATGCATGGAGTTGCCATAGGTTGGCAGGCATACACAAACACAGATTAAGAATAACACATCATATTATTTCACTGCATCAAATGATCATTTTTTTTCATTTTTAAAAACAAGGGGATGGATTCCTGCAAACTTTATGAGTTATGTAAAAAAAGGACCTTAAGTGGGTGTTTGTCTCCTGTTGAAATTCCCTCATCTGCACAAATATGAAACAACTCTTATCTCTTATTTCATCTGGCAACCCATCTAGACAAGATAAACAAGTTAGGGATAACCTTGCATGTTTATCAATACTTTCTATGCTCTATTCCAAATAATAAACATACATGAGCTAGTCACTGTGTTATCAAAATTGTGTTATTCAAATCATAACATTTATATGTGAGTTAAAACTCAATACAATATTCACATGTGTATATTCCACTTTGGATATGCACCCTATTCAATTGTCCCAGTAAATAAGAGTTCTCTAAACAGAGTCCTTTCTTCCCAAAATATCCAAAGGGGTCATATGTAATAATGTAGTTCCAAATGGTAGTTCAACAGATATGACTCACGGATCATAAATGATTTCCAAGGACTATGCATTTCCAGGTAAATGATAGGAAACAAAAGATAGGTGTGGCGATATCCAATCCACAAATCGGAGAGGATGTAGAAGGACGCGAAAATCAACAAACTCCAGACAACGGAAGATCGCTGGAATAAAACTGATAAAAATAGAAGGCAGCTAAATATCTTTTGACCAAAAACGGGCAACAACATTGTCTGTAGCCTCCAACAATTCCTCCTCTGTACATGAGGCTGGGCACAGTGGACAAGCATACAGATGCAGAGTTGTCTGTTCTGCTCCACAGAAGGTGATCAAGGTTTGGAGACTTCAGTGAGGAACAGTTGGGTAAGTTGGATATGTTTAGCCTGGAAAAGACCAAATTGAGAAGTGGCATCATAGCTATCTTTAAATATCAGGATCGCTAGTATAGAGAAGATAAAGCAAGCTTGTTTTCTGCAGAGAGTAAGAAAATAGGACATGAGCCAAACATAAGAAAAGAGATTCCATTTAAACATCAGGAAGAACTCCATTATTTTAAGAGCTCTTTGACAATAGACTAAATTGTCTCAGAAGATGGTTGACTCTCTTCTTTGGAGATCTTTTAACAGATGTTGGGTGGGCATTTTTCAAGAGTACTATTTATTTATTTCATTTATTTATTTCAGGAGTTTACCCCGCTCTTCTCAACCCCTGAGGGGGGACTCAGTGCGGCTTACAGTACGGCACAATTCGATGCCTACATAATAACAATATAAAACCCCCACAAAACCCCTTCAACAGTTAAGATATATTAAAATACATTAAAACAGTTGCCTTAGCATCATACACATTCATTCCAGATTAAAACCATGTTCAGTCCATAAAAGCATTGGTCCTCTTCATCTACTTTCTATTTAAAATCCAGTCCTAAAATGCTGCCTAGTGCTGGTGAGCAAACGCCTGGTCCCACAGCCAGGATTTTACTTTTTTCCTGAATGCCAGGAGGGATGCGGTGGATCGTACATCGATAGGGAGTGCATTCCACAGGCGGGGGGCCACCGCTGAGAAGGCCCTATCTCTCGTCCCCACCAACCGCATCTGGGAATTAGGCAGGAGCGAGAGCAGGGCCTCCCCGGATGACCTTAGATTACGAGGTGGGACGTAGCGGCCGATGCGTTTGGACAGGTAAGCTGGGCCAGAACCGTATAGAGCTTTAAAGGTCAAAACCAGCACTTTGAATTGGGCTCGGAATTGGACAGGCAGCCAGTGGAGCTGATACAACAGGGGGGTGGTATGCTCCCTGTGTGTAGCTCCAGTTAGTAACCTGGCTGCCGCCCTTTGGACTAGTTGGAGTTTCCGAATTGTTTTCAAAGGCAGCCCCACGTAGAGTGCATTGCAGTAATCTATTCGGGATGTGACCAGAGCGTGGACCACCATAGCCAGATCAGACTTCCCAAGGTACGGGCGCAGCTGGCGCACGAGTCTTAACTGTGCAAAAGCTCCCCTGGCCACCGCCGAGACCTGGGGCTCCAGGCTCAGCGATGAGTCCAGGACCACTCCCAAGCTGCGAACCTGCGTCTTCAGGCGGAGTGTAACCCCATCCAACACTGGCTGTAACCCTATGCCCTGTTCAGCCTTGCGACTGACCAGGAGGACCTCTGTCTTGTCTGGATTAAGTTTCAATTTGCTAGCCCTCATCCAGTCTGACACAGCGGCCAAGCACCAGTTCAGAGTCTGGACAGCCTCCTTAGTGACAGGTGGAAAGGAGTGACAGATCTGGACGTCATCTGCGTACAGATAACACCTTACTCCGAAACTCCGAATGATCTCTCCCAGCGGTTTCATGTAGATGTTAAATAACATCGGGGACAGTACTGAACCCTGAGGGACTCCACAGAACAACGGCTGTGGAGCCGAACAGGTGTCACCCAATGACACCTTCTGGGTACGACCTTCCAGGAAGGATTGGAGCCACTGCAGAGCAGTACTCCCAAGCCCCATGTCTGCAAGGCGACCCAGAAGGATACCGTGGTCAACGGTATCGAAAGCCGATGAGAGGTCCAGCAGAACCAACAGGGACACACTCCCCCTGTTGAGCTCCCGGCGTAGATCATCTACCAAGGCGACCAAGGCTGTTTCAGTCCCATGTCCCGGCCTAAACCCAGACTGTGCCGGATCAAGATAATCAGTGTCTACCAGGAACCCCTGGAGTTGCGAGGCCACCACACGTTCCATGACTTTGCCCAAATAGGGGAGATTGGAAACTGGTGGATAGTTCACTAATTGAGTGGGGTCCAGTGATGGTTTCTTCAACAGCGGTTTTATAACAGCTTGCTTTAAGCTGGCTGGAATCTTGCCCTCCTGCAAGGAGGCATTAACCACCACCTTCACCCACTCTGCCAAACCCCCTCTGGCTTCCTTGATCAGCCAGGATGGGCAGGGGTCTAGGATGCATGTGGTAGGCCTCACCTCTCCAAGGATCCCGTCCACATCCTCGAGCTGAACCAATTGAAACGAATCCATTAAAACCGGACAAGCAGATGCTCGTGTCACATCCTCAGAGACTTCCGTTAAAGTGGTATCGAAATACTATACATTTGGCCCTCCATACATCTGTGAATTTAACTTTTGTAGATGTGATGATTCATGGCTTTGATTAATATGCTCTCTCTTTAGGTCCTGCATAGCGACATTATGGCCACCTTTGACCAGAGGTTGACCACAGAGTTATCCTGGAGGACCTAAAGAATAGTAGTTAGGTGTTCTCTAGGTTAAAAAATGGGCTTATTATTCACAGTTTGCCCCCTTTTGCAGTGGTCTTGTACCCCTAACCCCAGTAAAAATGTAGTACATGTTCTTGGATGGCAGAGGTTGGATCAGATAGTTCTCGCAGTCCGTTCTGGCTTTAAAATTCTATTATACAAAAGGAGAGATAATTATCTGATTTAGTTTTGTATTCCTAGGCAGATATAGTAACAACAATAACAAAAGTTGTAAGAATCTTTATTTCACATGCCCATCTACCTTTTTCCTATTCCTCCTCCTTTTTGGATGAGCTACAGAAAACAAATTCAATTGTTAGTGGGAATGTAATTTACTTTCCTGCTAAAACCGAGAGAACATGCGAAGGGGAAGAACAAATGAGAAGGAGAAGCCTTGCCCTCCAGCTAAAAAAAAGAAAGGAGCTCATGAAGATTTCTCATGTATTGCTGTCTCTGCCTGCAGACACCAAAACCAACATCCCAGCGAAATGAATGGAATGGAATATATCTGTTGCCCTGGTTTTTCCAAAAGCTAGTGTTTAATTTAGAGAGAACATTTTAAAATTGCCTTTGTTGTGGGTGAAGTTTTAAATACATACACACAAAGCAAAAAAGTATGCATTTCATTCATAGGAAATAGCTTATTGACATTATTGCATGTACATAGCATAGATTCTAATTATTAACTAAAAGAAACTCTTGGTTCTTATTTTTCCAGATGCATTTATAATGCTTCTGATGCAGCTGCATGCCTCAGGGTGTTTTAGGCTAAATCCTGGGACTGAGGTTGGATTGACAGGTGAAACAAAGGGCAGGGATCCTGACTCTTACCTTTGCTGGCAACATAAGACTGATGGGAATTGGAGTTCAACATCTCAGGAGGGTCATATGGGGCAAACTTGGTTTACAAAATGTTTGTATCTGTACTTATTTATTTATTTATTTAAAGTATTCATATACCGCTTACATAATAATAATAATATTTATTTATTTATTTATTTAATATTTATTTATACCCCACCATCTCATGTAAGACTCGGGTGGCTTACATGAGGCCAAGCCCAACAAATATACAACATAAAAATACAACAGTAAAATATAATGAAAATAAAAATATAGAAAGCAATACAAGTAAGCATTCAAAGCAGTATACATTCACAATAATTGAATCACAAAAAAAGGACACTGAGCAGAGCCGGTTGCAAAGATTAAAAGTTTTAAAACACTGGGTGAGAAAGCAATGTAATGTATCTGGAAGGATACATGTAATGTATCAAAGCGGTTTACACAAAAGTAGTGGCAAAATTCAATGCCTTACATACATAAATCAAATGTCAAATCAGCAACATATAACTAAGCATAAATCAATAGGACAATTCACCATAAGATAAGATAAAAAAGACATTTAAAACATGAAATATAAGAATTAAAACACCTAATAAAAGCATTAAATCACATGATCCAAACTCATAGACTGGGCCATTCCAAATGTCGATTGCGCATATTCCATATTTGCTTCTTGTACTGCATTACTTTACTAGCCAAAAGCATATCTTTGTTCTCTTTCTAAAGGCCAGGAGGGAGGGTGCCGATCTAATCTCACTGGGGATAGAGTTCCAGAGCCAAGGAACCACCACCAAGAAGGCCCTGTCCCTTATCCCCACCAACTGCACTTGTGATGGAGGTGGGAGTGAGAGAAGGGCCTCCTGGCAGATTTTAGAGCTTATGCAGGTCCATAGGGAAATATGCAATCACAAAGATATGCTGGACCCAAACCGTTTAGAGCTTTATAAGTAATAACTTGCACCTTGAATTGGGACCGAAAACTTATCAGCAGCCAGTGGGGCTGTTTTAACAGGGATTGTGGGCAGTCTTCCTCATGGGTGTCTACATCAGAACCCAGTGGTTCGGTCATTTTCACTCTTGGACAACTGGAACTAGGAATTAAGAATAGCGTATCATATTTAAAATGACGTAAAGGCACCAGATCCTGCCTTATTATGGAAACTAAGCAGGATCTCGTCCCTATCAACTGCACTTGCGAAGCCGGTGGGACTGAGAGCAGGACTTCCTCAAAAGATCTTAACCTCCTTGATGGTTGATTTAGCTTTGTTTTCTGCTGGCCAATACGTCTAGAGAACCACAGGTTGCCCTCATCCCTTTTAAATCCATTTAAAGCAAGGTTGGGCAATATGTGGCTTTCAAGAGTTATTGGGTTGCAGTTTGCTCAATTTCTCATCATTGGCTATGCTGGTAAGCGCGAATGGGAATTAAAGGCTATCCTTGATTTAAATAGAACCAAAGACATTTATCAATTAAGAATACAGTTCCTATGCTGTCTTATTGTTTTCTTCCTTCTTCCATCCTAAGGTTGATACAGCCCACTAAGGTCTCCATTCATATATAATAAAGGTAAAGGTTTTCCCCTGACATTAAGTCCAGTCATGTCTGATTCTGGGGGTTGGTGCTCATCTCCATTTCTAAGCCAAAGAGCTGGCATTGTCCATAGATACCTCCAAGGTCATGTGGCCATCATGACTGCATGGAGCTCCGTTACCTTCCTGCCGGAGTGGTACCTATTGATCTACTCACATTTGCATCTTTTCAAACTGCTAGGTTGGCAGAAACTGGGCTAACATCTGGAACTCACCCTACTCACCAGATTCAAACTTCAATTATTCAAATTGAATTCAAATATTCAAGTCCAGCAGCTCACTGTGCCACCAGGGGCTCTCCATTCATATATATGTATGTGTGTTCAAATTTTCAAATATACAAGTGTTTCTTTTTTGCTTTAATAAGATATAATAATGATGATAATGATGATTATGCTTTATTTATAGCCTGGCCAATAACAACAACAACAACAACAACAACAACTGGCACACTGGGTCCAGTGCCTAAAGACCTAATCCTGCACTTAAACACAATCGGTGCTGACAAAATTACCATCTGTCAGCAGCAAAAGGCCACCCTACTGTGATCTGCATGCATCATTCTCTAATACATCACACAGTCCTAGACACTCTGGAAGTGTCCGGCATGTGATCCAATTCAACAACCAGAAGAGTGACCTTGTTTGCTGTGTACTAATATTTTTGTGTTTAAAATAACAACAACAGCAGCAACTTAATTTTTTTATCCCACCTCCATCTCTCTAAAGGGACTCGGGCAGCTTACAAGGTGGCCCGGTCAATATTATTAAAATATAACACATTAAAATTCATAAAGCAGTATCAAATCGACAACAGCATAACAGTATCTCCCTGTTTTATTACAACAAAATAAAACACAGTGGCAAACATTCAATGTCGAGGATACCATATAACAAATCATAAACAAACTAAATAAAAATTATAAAGCAACTTAAACAATCCACACAATTGCAACATATTAAATCCCTAAAACCTCTTTAAAATCTGACTAAAATTATTGGAGTGAAGACAGTAAACGGCTTTACTTTTTATAAATCCTATTCTATTGCCACTGGAATACACATTTGGCTGTGCCTACCAAGCATTAAACTTCCAGAACTCAGTATTGCCTGCCTTCTGCTCTTAACTGTTTGTCTTTGGAAATGTTTTGTCTAACCATGACTAATAACTTTAATCTGATACAGTTGGATGTGCAGTAAATCTGCCGGTTTGTTCCATAGCGTTGTGTACAGTGCAGAGCAAAAGACAAATAAGTAAACCAAACAGCTGGATCAAATCTATTACTGTAATGCCTACATGTCAATTTGAGGTCAATTCCAGATTAACATCTGGACCTGGCTTAGCCAGACAAGGACTACTGTTAATATAATATATAGCATATGTTTCATGCCTTGCATGTCTTATAAATTATTCAGTTTCAGCAGTGGGATATTGCTCTAGGAGACCTGCTTGGTTAGACAAGAACATTTCCTTGTGAGATAATGGATGTGGAGGCTTACAGAGCAAAGAATGTAACTAGCTAGAAGAATTTAACTTGCCATGAAGACCACTGCTATTTCTCATTCCTTTCTTCTTCTTCTTCTTCTTCTTCTTCTTCTTCTTCTTATACAGTTTAAAGATGAGGTTGTTTCTCCATGTAATTTGAATTACTTTTCGAAATATGATTATTATAGTAAAGCCCCTTCGAAGCTATTTTGAATCTACAATTACCAGAATTTTTAGCCAATGGTGACTTCCTTAGAGGTTCTGGAAGTTATCATCCAATATTTATGGTATAGTGTTATCTCTAACATGGGATAATTTGGTTCAAGTCCAGAGCCTGCCCTGCCTTTAATGAGAATTAAAGGAGCAGATTTTGGCTGTTATGAAAGGGCAACATATGGCCAGTGATTAATTTTGCTGTAGGTTCTTGTTTTGATGGCTCTTTTTTGCTTCCTTGGATACTTGATGGTCAAAGTAGTTTGGCTACCATGGGTAGACAGTACAAATGCCATGGCTCCATCTTATGAAGCCAATTATGACATGTTCAAGTGTCATATTTGTTGGCCCTGCCTCCTAGTCCTTAGTATATCATCAGAGACTACCCTAAAGGTAATGTAGCATTATGTTCCAGAGCTCCTGAGTCATGTGCGCCACCCTCATTCAGCACTGCCATGAAGAAGATATGGAAAACATCTGCTTTCGCTTTAGATGACTATGGTTGTTGATTGTAGCTGAACTAGGATGAGATAAAGTTAGCATTAACTGTGCTTTGTTTAAATAAACTCATGTTAAAACATGGTGAATCATCATGGATTGTTTAAGTAAATTACACTGAACTGCTAACTTCATTTTTTCTCAGATTATTTTAATGACACAAAAACACAATATGTCACAGCAAACGAGATCTATATGCTGGATTTTGTATCATAAAATCACAAGTCGAACACTTCCCAAGCATCTAGGTCTGTGTGATGTATTTTTGAATGATGTGCGCAGATCCACGTAAGGTGGCCTTTTGCAGTTGACAGCTTGTGATTTTGTCAATGTTTATTGTTTTCAAATACCAGCTGAAAGCTTTTGGCATGGCACCCAGTGTGCCAATTACTACTGGGACCACCTGTACTAGTTTATGCCAGAGCCTTTGCAGTTTGATTTTGAGGTCCTGATAATGACTGAGTTTTTCCTGTTGTTTTTCCTCAATGAGACTGTCACCTAGTATGGTGACACCAATGATCCAAACTTTTTTCTTTTCCACAATTTTGATGTCTGGTATTTTGTGTTCCAAAACTTGCCAGTTTGGATTCGAAAGTCCTACTGTACATTATTTTTGTGTGTTCATTTTCTACTACCTTTGCAGGTTTATGATCCAACCAGTTCTTTACTACTGGCAGGTGGTACTTGTGACATAAGTTCCAATGAATCATTTGGGCCACAGAGTTTTGCCTCTGTTTGTAGTCCGTCTGTGCAATTTTCTTGCAGCAGCTGAGGATATAGTCCATGGTTTCATCAGTTTCCTTGCACAGTCTGCATTTTTGGTCATCAGCTGATTGATATTATTATCTGATTGATATTATTATTGATATTAATTTTTTATTATTTTATTTATAGTTTTTATATCCCACCTTTCTCATTTCGAAGGGGATTAAGAACAGCTTACAGAACACACATACGGCAAACATTCAAGGGCAATTATACAATTAACAAGGACAAACACAGACAGAGGTAAAAGCAATGTTTACCATCTTATTTCTGGCATCTTGGAGGCTGTGCTCGATTCTGGCCATGGGGTGGGGGTTGCTGTCGCTCCTTCTTCCATGCTGAGGAGCTTTACTCCAATTGATGTCCTTTTAAGGGCGCCCTTATTACCTCCCCGCTAAAAGCGGTACCTATTTTATCTACTCACATTTCTGCATTCAGTCTGGGGCTAAGTGGAGCTAGGGCTAACAGCAGGTGCTCACCCTGCCCGGGCTCAAACTGCTGACCTTCCGATAGACAGGATTGTTCTGAAGCATAGCAGTCTAGCTGTGCTGTTAGAGATAACACATTGTAGTTATTTTAAAATGGAATACAATGGTTTCAATCTTCTGTTCAACCTGAGCCAGAAGAGAAAAGGGCCGAAGGGGCATGTGAATTGTGTCTGTAAACGGATGGCTTTTGGCTTAGCACTTTGTCCAAGCTCAGCATGTTGGGAAAGATTAAGTTAATTTACATTTCTCTTGATTGTACCATACCAGGCTTACATTCAATTTAATGCCAGCAGAGTGCCAACTCTCATTAGCATAGATACTGGATCAAACCTTTGTGGAAAGTTATGGAAAAGAGTTCCACAATTGCTTTATGCAACTGTTTGGAACTGCATTGGATACTTTCTTTCACTATTTTTTTTAAATGCAAAACATAAGATATAATTGGATATAAGTGATCATGGGAAATCAAGTGGCCCAAAGGTAAAACAACTGAAAATGAGTATCTGATTGTAGGGATTCCCTACAATTCCCAAGTTATTCTCTTCAATGGATCACACTGGTTTTAGTTTTATGTAAAGCAGTTTTGGAAATGATCCTCTGGTATGGTTTATTTTAAACTAGAAAGAAAATTCTGTTATAATAAGATTTAGATATCATAGGGGTCTGGTCTGTAACAGATGGCAAATGTAAAACCATGTGGATTAAGATGAAATGAATAATGAATTGAAAAGAAAATGATAACAAGAAGCATCTGCTGATTTGAAAAGTGATGCATTATTTTGATGGGGCCATTCTGAAAAGCTAGAAGTAAAATGTGAAAAAACCCTATAATCTAGGCAAACATGTTTTACCACAATGGAATGATTGTGGTAATGACTAATCTCAAGTCTCATAACTGATTTGGAGCTCTCCAGTCTCAATTCATTTCCATTGCAATGCAATGTCTTTTTGCTGTCTACAGATGTCCTCACTTTAGTTTCCCATGTTATTGGGAAACATATTTCTCTTTGCCCATCATTTCCAATGGCACAGTGGGTTAAACCCTTGTGCCGGCAGGACTGAAGACCGATAGGTCATAGGTTCGAATCCAGGGAGAGTGCGGATGAGCTCCCTCTGTCAGCTCCAACTCCCTATGTGGGGACATGAGATAAGCCTCCCACAAGGATGGTAAAACATTGAAAACATTCGGGCACCCCCTGGGCAACGTGCTTGCAGATGGCCAATTCTCTCACACCAGAAGCGACTTGCAGTTTCTCAAGTTGCTCCTGACATGGGGAAAAAAACCTAGTGTGAGAGAGTCAGCCGTCTGCAAGGACATTGCCCAGGGGATGCCCAGATATTTTACTATCCTGTGGGAGGCTTCTCTCATGCCCTTCCATGAAAAGCTGGAGGTCTCAGATGGGAGCTCCTACAAGAGTGGTAAAACATCAAAACATCCAGGCGTCCCCTGGACAACATCCTTGCCGAAGGCTAATTCTCTCACACCAGAAGGGACTTGGGGTTTCTCAAGTCACTCCTGACATGAAATAAATAAATAATCCCCAAGAGGATTTTTTATTTATTTTAATTGCCACCTCTTCTCAAAGTCTTACCTATACTAGAGAGAGTATCCTTAGAGTTAGGCTATGTGTCCATTCTATCTCAGTAATGTCAACAGTGACTGGCAGCCACTCTTCAATGTTTCAAGCAGGAGCCCTAGTCGGAGATGCCACGATCCAATATAACATGCAAAGCAATTAGGTCTACTTTTCATAATTGTTTTGAAATATTGCCCCATTGGGCTTGTTTGGTGAATGGATAGTCTGACTTTCGGAACTCTTCAGAGCATCTGTGGTTTGTTGAGGAAGCTGCCTCATGTGTAGCTAGGTGGGGAAAAAAACCTCACCCTTCCAAAAGTTAGTATATGAGTGAAACTCTTTAGGAGAGATATATCCTTTTCCTTTTTAGAAAGGAGAGCAAAATGTTTGTTGCTGTCATGTGACTTCAAGTCATTTCCAACTTCAAGCGACCTTATGACAAGTTTTTTCTGGGACTGAGAGCATATCTCTCCTAGGGTCTCCAAATGGGTTTCCATGGCTTTGAGATTTGCTTCTTCTTAATTTCCCTATTTCCACCAAGGAAGATAGTAAATTGCCAAGACCTCTGCCCTAGGGTTAAAATTACTCAGTGACAGAGCTACCTAAGGTGGGAAAGAATGCTGCGCTGACCAATGAATTTTCATTTCAGTAGCTAAAAATACTTGCAATGTTATATACATTGAACAACCCTGTGATGAAATTGGACTCTGGCAGAAATATTGTGTTGAGGACCTTAGCGGACCTTTTGAGAGCAAGGAATTTTCATAAGAGAGCAATCTTTCAAATAACTTCAAAATGTTAAAGGTATGAATTTTACGGGTCACTACAGATCTCAGCAGAAACTCATAAAACTATAATTTCTATGCTATACTAGGTTATTTCTTTAGATAAAAATTATAATGCTTTTGGCAGCCCCAATTTAATAATTATGATGTCATATTATTTGGGATGGAAACCAGATACTATTTCAAAACTATGGTTATTTTTATTGCATTGTATTTGAAGCAAAATGTGGACAGCTGCACCGGGACTGTGGCGCAGCTGGATGGGAGTCAGCTGCATTAAGATCACTACTGACCAGAAGGTCATGAGTTTGAAGCCTGCCCAAGTCGGGGTGTGCTCTCAACCAAATTGTGTAGCTTATTGTCGACCTTTGCAACCGAAAGACAGTTGCATCTGTCAAGTAGTTGCTTTCTCATCAGTTTTCTGGAAGCTATTACAGAGCACAGAATGTTACAACAGATGGACTTTGATCTGATTGTGCAAGGGATTCCTCCATGCATCTGTCAAGTAGGAAATTTAGGTACCACTTTGTGGGGAGGCTAATTTAACTGATTTACAAGGCCATAAAATCTCCAGGAAGTATGCAAAGAATGAAGGAATGCGACAGTTTCCCCTGTTGGCCAGAAGCTGGAATGTTAAATAGCCTCTGAGTGTCTGTCTATATATGTTGTGTGTCTATGGCATTGAATGTTTGCCTGTATATGTACATTGTAATCCGCCCTGAGTCCCCTGCGGAGTGAGAAGGGCGGAATATAAATGATGTAAATAAATAAATAAATAAATAAAAATATTCTTCAGGCCTCTATCTGAAGGCTGTTTCAGGATGGAATAAGTATGCAAAGCTGATTTTAGAAAAAAAGATGAAAACATCTGAATAAGAGAACCACACTGAATACACATGGTAAAATGGAGGAGGACAGAAGGAGAAGGGAAAGGAATGTAGCAGCACCTTTAAGTCTTTGTTATCATGTGCCTTCACATCATTTCTGATTTATGACTACTAGGCATGGGCAATCCATGGTTCTAAATGGTTCTAAAGTACTTACAAAACTAGAGGGCACTGGTGCTTTGCTGCTATAGTGTTGCTAAAGTTCTGGTGATGAAAATTTCAGAACTCTAACAAAACTTTCAAAATTTCATTATTATTTAGCTATTTTTTAAATGACAGAACAACTTAGGAGCTGCCATTTATAACAAAATTTGAAAGTTTTGTTAGAATTCTGAAATTTTCACCACCAGAACTTTAGCAATACTTTATAAGCAAAGCACCAGCGTCCCCTAGTTTTGTAAGTACTTTAGAACCATTTAGACCCATGGATTGCCCATGCCTAATGGCTACACTATCACGGAATTTTCTTGGTAAGATTTGTTCAAAGTAGGTTTGCCTTTGATATCCTCTGAGGTCGAGAGAGTATAACTTGCTGAGTTTCTTTGAGAATGAACATTGTTTCATATGTTACAAATACTTTCTTTCATTTCTGAATGTATGAAATACAAAAGTAGTCTCCAATAACCAAGCTCCCACTCAATAACCCCTCCCAAATATATATATATACTAGCTTGGGGACTCTGCGGTTCCCGGGTCATTTGAGAAAGGCATTGTGTGTCAAGGTGGGTCCTTATCAGATGTTTGTGTGGCTTGCGGTGGTTTCCGGAAGTTAGTGAAGGTATTGCAAGTCCCATCATCTGTGGTGTACCCTCCTCCAAGCTGCAGTAGGGTGTAGAGTGGGTCACGGGGGCCCTGTGTGCCAAGTTAGGTTTTGATTCATCATGAGCAGGAGTTGCAGTGGTATTATGAAATTAATGAAGGTACTGCAAGTCCCATCATCTGTAGCTCACCCTCTTCCAAACAGCAGGAGGATGTAGAGTGGGTCATGGGGGCTCTGTGTGCCAAATGTGGTCTTGTTCCTTCATTAGAAGGCGTTGGAGTGGTGTCATGTAAGTAGTGAAGGCACTGCAAGTCCCATCATCCATGGTCTGCCCTCCCCCAAGCTGCAGGAGGGTGTAGAGTGGGTCAGGGGCCCCCTGTGTGCCAAGTTAGGTCTCGATCTATCATGAGGAGGAGTTTCAGGGGTATCATGAAATTAATGAAGGTACTGCAAGTCCCATCATCCGTGGTGCAGCCTCCTCCAAAGTGCAGCAGGTCATGGAGGCTCTGTGTGGGCCTTTGGGTCTGTATTATTGGATGAGGGTCACAGTGGTCTTAGGAAGTTAGTGAAGGTACTTCAAGTCCCATCATCCATGGCCTCCCTTCCCTCAAACTGCACCAGGATGTAGAGTGGGTGTTGGGGGGGGGGCTGTGCGGCAAGTGTGGTCTTTTTCTGTGTTCTAAAGGGCCTAGTCAGGAGAAAGAAGAAAAGTAAGTCTTACTGTGAAAGAAATCAGGCTGAGGCCTAGCCAGGAGAATGAAGTGGAGGAAGTGGTGCTGTGTGTGGAGGGTGAGGCTGAAAGGAAGCCTGTTTACAAAGTTCTGTCTGCAAGAGGTTTAAGAATAGGGAAGGAGGAATGATGGCCAATCAGAGCCGGTGTAGCAAATGCTGACTCTGTGCCAACCAATCATGGTGTTTGAGGCAATGGTTGTCGCACCCCAAGAGCCTCCAACGACATCTTTCCTAGGGGCTGCATTTTGCCCGCCTGACTTCAAGAAACTTTCCAGCACAGCTGGGTTAACTCCCGGCTCCTACAGTGGGCCTCTTTGCTGTTCTCCTAAGAAACATGCCATGCTAAAGGCATGTCAAGGCCAAGCGGAGCCCACCAAGCTGATAGTAGAAGCGGGTACTCGGAGCAGTAAGCGCTACTCCCCAGTCCAAGTGGCTCGCACTAACGAGGGCCTACATTCTTTAGGACTGAGGTTCTCAAAACAACCTGGGGCTCATCCATCATCCAACTTGATGTTCGGCCCACTGGGCCCTGCTGACAGAAATCCTATAAAAGCTGTGGGATCCTGCTTAGACGCATCTCGTACCAACGACCGCTATTGCCATGATGTCTATAAAAACCAGGCCTTTTCGGGAGCTACTAAGATCCAGCCAGCCAGCCTTCCTTGGCTGCCTCGTTCCAGCATCTAGCCTTCTTCCTGTTCATCGTCGAGCCCTACGGGGAAGCCGCATTGCTGTTACATTGACTTTGCCTGCAGTACCTAAAGCCGGCAACCTTCTTGTGCCAGTTGGGGGCTCAGAGACTATCGCATCCCGCATTTGTTCCTGAATTTCCTCCGCTTGAGATCCTGTTGTTGCGGATCCTCAAGCCTTGCTGATTCCAGTATTTGCTGCTATCCAGAGGCTGCATATTAAAGGCTTCCTGGACTATATACTCACCTTGCTACTTTATAATCAATAAAGCTTGTTGTACCTCAGCTGTCTTGTCTGTTGTCCGGGGAGTCCAATCAGGGCCCAAGGTTTAGCAATCAGAGCAATGGTGAGCCAATGGTCCAATCAGGGGTTTAGGAAATTCTGCCTCTGTGGCAACCAATCATGATGTTTGAATGTAGGGGGTGGGACTTTAGAGGCCGGGAGCCAATCAGAACGCTGGCACATATCCACAAACCCACAAACAAACAAACAAACCCACATACAAACTTTCAGCTTTATTAATGTATAGAGATAGAGAATATATGTATACACACACACATACACATATACAGACAGACGTGTATGTGTGTGTGTGTGTCATTTATTAGATCCTCCAGAAGTAAGGACATCAGCCATTATCTTACATTTGAAAAAGTAACAGTTTCAATGATGTTACCTAAAAGGTTACATAGTTATTGTAACACGTTACTTCCAAATTCCGCTGGGGTTATGGAACGATGACAAATAAACTACTGCTTTGTCTATTAAAGGTAAAGGTTTCCTCTTTACATTAAGTCTGGGGATGGTGCTCATCTCAATTTCTAAGCTGTAGACACCTCCAAGGTCATATTGTCAACATGACTGGATGGAGCGCTGTTACCTTCCCGCTCCATGCTTAATTGATCTGCTTACATTTGCATGTTTTCAAACTGCTAGGTTGGCAGAAGCTGGGGCTAACAGTGGGAGGTCACCCTGCTCCCTGGATTCAAACCACAAACCTTTCAGTCAGTAAGTTCAGCAGCTCAGTGGTTTAACCCGCTGTGCCACCAGGGGGCCTTGTCTAGTATCATTATTATTATGTTTGTTTATGTTTATGTTTATTTATACTCCGCTTTTTCTCTCCACAAGAAAACTCAAAGTCTCTATAGTGCAGAGCAGAGAATAAAAAAAACCCTCAGAAAATGGAAGTAAGACCTCCCATAACATTATTTACAAATTTGTGGGTGTGTTTTAATGTAGTACATAAATGAAATAAGGGGAAATCAGCAAATAAAATGGCTTCTAAAAAAATTTGGACTAAGACCTTGTTGCCAACTGTGGAGAAGCTTTCCAATAACTTTTCCTTTATTATTTGGAGATCCAATCATCCGCTGCCCTGCAGCTCTCCTTTTTCTTACTCCGCTGCTCATTGATTCAAACCAATATATTTGTCTGGCTCAGAAAGCAAGGCAAAGAGGATCTGAAATCCTGCTTTTATGGGAAAAAAAGGATAAATTATTGTACTTTTTAAAAAAAACCCAATACCAATGTAACCCGGTATACTTTATTCTTTGACAGGTACTGTGCGTTTTTATGAGTAATCTGTAATTGTTTGTGTGTATGTGTAGAATAGTGGTTCCTAGAAAAGTATCTTCCTGCAAACACAAATGACTAAATTTCTATCTGTATCTGAATTTGCACAGAGGTGCTAATGAATTTCAGTCTAAAGCAGGGATTGCAGGCATATGGCTCTATCCCTTGGGCAGGAAGAAAGGGGAGGAAAGTGACCTTAAGAGTGGTGACATGCCATTACATTTCCCTGTTATCTTCCTGCATTCCTATAATAACACTTTATTTGTATACCGTCCTATCTCCCCAAGGGGACTCAGGGCGGATTCCAGCATATACAAACCCAAGGCAAACATTCAATGTCTTGTAACATCAAACACAAATGCACAGATAAAGGTGAAGGCTTCCCCTTCATCTCCAGCTCTGGGGGTGGTGCTCATATCTATTTCTAAGCTGAAGAGCCTGTGTTGTCCATAGACACTTCCTATGTCATGTGGCCTGCATGACTGCATGGCATACCATTTACCTTCCTGCCAAGGTGGTAGATAATGACCTACTCACATTTGCATGTTTTTGAACTGTTTGGTTGTCAGAAGCTGGGGCTAACAGTAGGAGCTCACCTCGCCCCATGAATTAAAACTGCCAACATTCCAGTCAGCAAGTTTAGCAGCTCAAAAATTTAACATGTTGCGTAACTGTGGCTCTACTGCTTTCTTCAACACCTGACTCCTGAAAATGGATTTCTTTCTCTGTCTTTAAACACTGGCAAGACGGATTTCCACGCACAGCTACTGGAAGTGGCAGTGCATCATGGGATGGCCTCCATTTTGCCAGCGTACGAATACGATAAGTAAATGGGGAAAATTAGAGTATGATAAGGTCCTTAGTTAAAACTGTTGTGCTACATTGTGTCATACTGACCCTGATTGTAATAGTTATAGCACATTTCATAATCACTGGCCTGGTTTTAGCACATGCTCTATAATTCCTGTATGCAGGGTATTTTTTATATCTTGAATGTTTGCGAGCCGGGGGAGACTATGGAAGTTGTGATTCAAATCTCTACTCGGCCATAAAGTTCGCTCGCTGACCATGAGCCAGTGACGATCACTTAGCTTAACCTGCCTCACAGGTGAGGATTAAAATTGGGAGAGGGGGCCATGTGCCTGTGAGCTCCGTGGAGGAAGGGGATATATGTCAGAACAATAAAATAAAATACATGAATCAAAATAAGATGGTGTGAACTACCCATTAATAGACACTACCCATTCCTATTTCACCATTTTTACTATTATGATTCCTCTTTAACTCCCATTAAATCCTGGGATTTGTAGGTTTGGTGTTCTAGCTGTCTCACTGTAAAAGGTAAAGGTTTCCCTTTGACATTAAATCTAGTCATGCCTGACTCAGGGGGGTGGGGGATGTTGCTCATCTCCATTTTTAATCTGAAGAGCTGGTGTTGTCTGCAGATGCCTCCAAGGTCATGTGGCCAGCATGACTGCATGGAGTGCCATTACCTTCTCGCCGGAGTGGTACCTATTGATCTACTCACATTTGCATGTTTTCAATTCTAGTTTGGCAAAAGCTAGAGTTAACAGCGGGAGCTCACCCTGTTTCCCAGATTCAAACCACTGACCTTTTGGTCAACAAGCCCAGCAGTTCAGCAATTTAATCCACTGCGCCACCGGGGGCTCTGTCTTACTGTACAAGCTGGAAATACCTTAGTCTTCCATAGGATGGCAACCCATCAGTTAAAGTGGAATCATGTTGCTATAATACTGTAGTGTGAAAGGGCTCATGGTAAAATAATTAATTTCGCTCACTTTATTCTGTTGTTGTAAATAGCTTTATATAAAAACCAGTTGAACCTCCCTGCTCTGCATGTACAGATATAACTTCTAGATTTTGCTGCAAGAAATGCCCATTTAATGCTGGTATACACAGGAATTCCATCTGCCATCTGAAATATATTATTTTGAAAAGGATTGCCCTTGGATATGGCAAGCTGGTATCACGATGCATGTCATAGTATTCACAACAGTAGTTCACTAAAGCACAAATCATTAAAAAAGTCATCTTACATTCATTCAATGATGGTGGTTTTTTTTTAAAAAAAACCCCTGTTTTGGAACAGCTTCAACAAATAAATGTACAATGCCACTAGAATGACAGAGATTGTACATGTTTTTGCTACAGGGTAAATGTGATCTGTGAAAAGGCGCGCACAGAGCTTGATTTCATTGAGTGCTTGTTGATCTTCATAAAAACCCAGTACATTGTGAGATTGGGTTTTGGTGCCTTTGACTGTAAAACCATCCTAAAAGAATGAATTAACTTTTGTACTTACACTGAATGCAAGCATACATAATTCCCAGAGGCTTCTGTAGGACTGAAAGCTCTAGTCTATTGTAAGGTTGAAGGAAAAGTAGAGAGCGATCAAATTCCTACAAAATGTTTTCCCCCTGCCAGCCTCAAGATATGAATGAACACAGTGTTCTGTTAAGTAGCTTTGCTAGTAGTATATGTTGCTTATTACATGAATATCCTATGCACTATTCTTGGTTTTATGTTTGTTCCAAGTAACCAACGGTCATCAGAGATGCATATCTATATAAAAGAGGTTGAATTTGTTTGTGTTATAGCCCCAAGATTGTGAAACCTTGACTCTTCAAATGTAGCACACACCTTAAGGCAGAGCTTTCCAAACTGTGTGTCATGGACATGTTAGTCTGTTGGCTGCAGTGTGTAGGTGTGTCACATGAATGTAACAGGAAACCTCTGGGGGCACTTCCAGACAACACTATATCACGGGTTTTGAACAGGGGCAAAAAATCTCGGGACTTCAGAAGAGGTCCACATACAGACCTGTTGGTCCCAGGCTTTCTGTCTCCATTGTCCAGACTTGATGCTTTGTTGCAGACTTGATGCTTTGTTGGCCATCATGGGACTTCTGGCAGAAATTTCAGCAGGGTTTTTTTTAAAAACAACTTTAGATGCAAACTTGTGGAGATGCAAATTATTGTATAAGTTTTGTTCCTGGGTTATATAAACTGCAGGGCCGTCTGTGCTGACAGGGTGTTGTTCCTGCAGTATACATGTCTGTTCCTGATTTATCTCATTGTGAAAAGTTGTACAGTGTTGACTAGGGGGCCACAACTTTGTCCTGGCCAGAGAAAATGTGCTCTCCACACGCTTCATGAAGTTTCTGGCACACAAACAAAGTTTTCACGTTGTACTTAGAATGCTGCCGCCACCACCAACAAGCATGTGGGGAGAAAAGAGGATAGGATAGTGGAGTGGCTGAGCACTTTATTATGTTATATACTGTATATATGTTTGTTTGAGAGAGACTTGTATGAGGCTTGACTTTTTAAATGCTGTTTGTATGTGACACTTTAATGTGCAACCCAATACTGTACAATATTCAACTCCAGTATGATCTTCAGCCATCTTCCTGTAGAATATCTTCACTCCAGTAACTTGACACAAATCTTTATTGTAAGACTTGAACAAAGAAATATTTATTTATGGACTCTCAGGCACACAAAGCATATTGTTTACACAGTATTTTCTTCACAGTACTTCCTGGATATTGTTACAATTGACCTTTATTATTATGAGCACATGAAACTGTTACAATATAACTTTCAGAATGGCTTATCTTATGCCAACTTGGTTTAGTAATTTCCTTTTACTTTGAAATGTGATTCTTTCCCAGTCTCCTGCCTGGGCAATTTAATCTTGTAGTTACTTCACCTTATCAATAGGTTAACTGTCAATTTATTTCTCAAAGAACACTTTTCTCCTCCGTCCCACTGACTGATACGTATGCAGAGATTATCCTTTTATTTACTTCAGTTCTGTCACTGAAAACACAATATAATACTGGGAATTCCTTTCCCCTAGCTCACAAGCTAGTTTCTAATTCAGAATGGTTCCTTTAACACTTTAAATATCAAGGCTGATGACTTTAACTTAGAATAGGAACCTCCTCCATCTTTCACATAGCTAGAGACATCTTCCCTTTAGCTCAACCGGCAAAAGACTGGCTCATATTTTAAAATACCCACTTTTTTGTTGTCAGTTAGCTCTGCCCCTTTTTCCTCCTAGCTCTGCTGAAATGGATACATTTCTACTGCATAACTTCACTCCTATGGCAACGCACCAACCAAACTGCTGCAGCTAAGGCTGGCCTGTGCTTGCCGTATACCAACATTCGAAACTTACATTATAATTAGATATTACATTACATTCTCAACTGTCACTTTATTTTTAGGAACCAACCAAGCAGGAACAATCATCTAAAACCTAGAGACAAACCTAGGTAAAAAATCCTGTGATTTCTGATTGTAGGGACTTACAGACATGCAAAGATCCACATATTCGGCTCAAACTGTGATATTCCCACACCTGGAAATCTCACGTTTTTTGCCTTTTGTAGCGATTTCTTCTGCGTTCACAGGGAATGGTGTCTGGCTACCCTCCTCTTTGCTACGGAAGCTTCTGGGATAAAGGAACTGTCTGGACAGGCCCTGAGTTTATGTAAAATAAGCAATAAATCAAATATTTGATATATATATAATTAAAAGAATTTCATAAAATACATTGCTTCTCCACACATTTTGTTGTTACAACTTATTTATATATCTGTTTCTTACAAGGGGCTGGTTTCATCTCTGGTTTGCTAGTAAAACTGAATTACTGTGTCACAAAATGTTGCATGTCTAAAAAGTATGTTGCCAACATGAAATGTTTGGAAAGCTCTGCCTTTAGGTATACATCTTTATTTCTGGGTTGTTTTGCTTCTAAAATGGATTATATTTTATTAATTAAAATCTATCGTTAGCCTGTAGTGCCATATTGAGACTTTGTGTCCTAACCAAGAGAGACTAAGGCAAACACAGGCTTGGAAACTCCTAGTTTTAGTTAGGACCTCATCACATTAGAGAAGGAATGCACTTTAAATCTGGTTGCTGCCTCCTGCAGAATTCTGGGGTTTTGTAGTTTAGGTAGGAGCGCTTAACAGCCTCACTAAACTACAAACCCCAGAATTCTGCAGGAGGCAAAAACTGCATTCCTTCTCTAGTGTGATGAAGTAATAAGTTAGCTGATGATGGAGTGGGAATCATGTTGGTCTCCAACTGTTGCTGTATTGCACACCCCTAAGCAGCATAAACAGTGTTAAAACATGTTTGCAAAACAGCTCCAGAACTTTGGAGAAGTTTTCTAAAGTTTGGATTAAATCCCACAATTGATTCACCACTCCAGCAACATGAAAATAATCTCTCTCTCGGCATTACTTCGCGAACGAATACTCTAAGGACTCATCCCACGCTTTTTACAAGCGCATTGATGTCTAAAAAGGCCAATCTGAGATAGGCAAGTTTGGTTGCAGAAAGCACAGCGGAAAGTCTCCTTGGGTGATGTTTTTTCCAAGTTGTGGTCCTTTCTGTGTTGTCGTTTCTCTTCTAGACCCATTCGGTGTGTCTTCTTGAAAGAAGCCACAGCATTGTGGATAGTGCGTCTCCATGCCTCCCGATGTGAGGTCAGGGTAGACCATTGCTGGTGATCAATCTGGCCAAGTCTGAGATGTTGTTTCAGGGAGTCCTTATATCTCTTTTTGGGGGCGCCTCTCTTGCGCTGACCTGTGGCGAGTTCACCATAGAGTAGTATCTTTTGGAGGCGGTGGTCCTCCATCCTAGAGACATGCCCTGCCCAGCGCAGCTGTGTTCTTAATAGCATGGCCTCAATGCTGGTGATCCCTGCTTGCTCAAGGACTGCAACATTAGTCACATAGTCGGTCCAGTGTATATTCACCACTCCATTAACATGAAAATAATAAGCAACTAGGAAACATTATCTTACCCCCACCCTCTCAAATCAATGGAAGAATAATAGATTCTGTTTCCACACCATAATGTCCTTTCTGCTTGGGAAACATGTAACTGGAATGAGCAAGCCAACTTTCTTGAAATCACTGATATTTATTCCTGAGTAGTGTTGATGGGAGTACCGTGAGTTGAAATTATAGAATAAACAAGTCTTTACACTGAAGTTGGCTATGTCACGGAAAACACGATGCTGTTTTTCATTAGTATTTAACAATAATATCGGCAAATAGACCAATCTGTTATTATTTGCTACAGATCTTATATATCTAATCATCAAGGACTTATAACCCTTTCCTTTAAAGTTTAACTTTGATGCCTAAGGCAAGCAATATGGTTGGCGGAATATTCTTCTCCTTAAAAACTAGTCTATGCTTTTTATTAGTTTCGTATCAATAGAAAGCAGCTCAGCTAGGGGCAAAGCTAACTTTCCACATATTAAAAGAAGAGAGTTGCCCTGCAGTTATTTCAGCAACTGACGCTTGGCTTAGGCTTCAAATATTAAAAGGGAGCAACCCCATATACAATGGCTATTTATTTGTATCATATGTGCTTCCTGTAATTCATTTTTCTCTATATGAGTGATCTCAAAAACAGAGCTTAGAAGTTATTTTTCAAATAAGTTGTTCATGAGTCCCCAACGAGGAGATAGGGAGGGATATAAATAAAGGTTATTATTATTATTTCATTCCTGTTGCTATTTAAAAAGTTATTTGTGGTAATTTCTTGTTACGATGTTAAAAGTAACTCCTTGCATTGCTTTTGTGGTGATTGTTACTTTTCTATTGCCTTTTCCATACTTTTATTTAAAAAACACATAAGCCTGATAAGTGAATGGTGTAAAAGTGCAAAAACTTCTCTCTGAATGCAAATAAATGCCCTTAAAAAGCAGCTGTACGAAGTAACTATTTCTCATTGGACAAGTAAAATAGCCTGGTTCTCACTGTTTACATTACTTTTCAACTATAACTTTGTTCCAGTCTTGTCACTGAGCTCAATGAGAAATAGATCTGGAGAAATTGTGCTTGCTTTGGAGGACTTTCAGAGACAGTGTAAATCAAGTATTGTAAGGTCGGAGCTTGCAGAAGAAAAATTTCCATCTTTAAAGGATATCAACTAGATCAGGTATGGGCAAACTTGGGCCCTCCCGGTGTTTTGGACTTCAACTCCCACAATTCCTAACAGTCAGTAAGTAAACTGTTAGTTCAAAACACCTGGAGGGCCCAAGTTTGCCCATGCCTGAAGTTGTTCGATAGACTACCATGGGCCACTGGCTGGAGGAACATTGGAACTATAAACTAAAAAGTAACTTAAAAGTAACTTTCCCAAGGTCTGTTTTAAGGCATTTTCCCTACTCTTTCTTTGATGGCTTTATAATTTCCTGAAACATTGGACATTGTTTATAAAGTCATGATGGAGGATCTAGAAATTTTTAGAGGCAACATATAAATCAAACACATTATAATCAAATCCGTAAAAATTAAACCCACAAATGGGCCAACTGTAACTTTATCAAATAAACAGTTCATCACTGAAATATCTCACATAATTTCTGCTCTTCCTTCAATATGGTTGCCAAAACCATGCTGTGGATATGCCAGCAATTCTCACAGTAAAGATAATCACAACTCATATTTAATTAACTTGACTTTAAGTAAGTTTGTTGTAATCTGCCAAACTGTTGACATATAAATAAAAATGGCTAAATCAGTTGACCTGCTCTCTTAATCCTAATGATGATAGAGTAAAAAATAATTGAAATTGTTTTGCTTGCCAGTTAGTAAATGGTGATTGCTTGTGTCTATAGTCAACTGTTATTTGAAGGTTTAAATGAATTTATTGATGAATTTTATAATGTTTTAATTGAGTTTTATTGTTTTTAATCAAATGTATATGTTGACAGCATCACCGATGCTTATATGAAGCTGCCCTTGTGGGAGAAGGGTGGGATAGAAATTAAGGAAATAAATAAATAAATAAACTCTTCAGTCAAATTTCCAGCCTGCTGAAGTGGTTAGTGGTTTCACCATTACGGAAACCACTTTTAAATAGCTTACATGCAATTCAAGGTTGTTTTCCTTTCTCATTATTATATTTAACTGACTTTGATTTTACTGATAGTTTAATTACAGTTATTCTTCCATATTTGCAGTTTTTACTTTTGATTACTCATGGATTTGATGAAAATGTTCTCTATAGGAATCTCTAGGTCATCCAACTGAGTTCTGTGGTCGGCTTCCAGTTGAAGGTGACCATGGAGCTTTGTCCTGAACTGGCAAACATCAGATACAAATAAATATCATCATTATGATAATGCTTGTGCAGGGGTTCTCAAACTGTGCTCCACAGAGCCCTTGGAGCTCCATGGGTGATAGTGAGAAGCTCCACAGTGCCATGCTGCTTCCCTCCTCCTCTTCCTCCTCCTGAGAAATGCAAGAAAATTAAAGTTTTGAGCTGCTAGAAACAACAGCAGCATCCTCTTGCATCACATATCCTTTCTTCCTGCCCCTCTCACCACCCAGACCCCTTTCCTTGCCACCCAGATCCCCCCCAAACCCCTATTTCCCTCCCTCCACTTAGGGGGTGTTTTGATTGTGTTTTTCCTGAATGGCAGAAGTAGTTTGGATTGGATGGCCTCTGCAGTATCAACTTTTTTTTATTACTACTACTATTACAGATGGTTGGATGGCCATCTGTTTGGGGTGCTTTGAGTTTTTCCTCTATGGTATCTGCTATTATTATTATTATTATTACTTTTACTACTACTATTAGTAGTAGTAGTTCTATTATGTAGCGGAAAATTTTAGATTCTTGGTTGCAGAGCCCATAAGGTGGAAGAACTCAGCCAAGGCTGATGAATCCAAACAAGACTTTTAATCTCAATCTGATCAGTATTGGGTGAATAGCCCTTGACCATTGCAGGTCAAGAAACAAAATGGCTATCACCCTGAGCTATGCAGTTACAATGCATTTATACTCATTCTTATCAGCAACAACATTCTTCACATTTAACCCTTAGTATGGCTCCTTCTCTGTTCTGCTGTCTCTGGGCAGATTATTGCTAGCATCTCCTATTGGGAGGGGTACTTTTTTACTTTTAACCCCTTCATTACTACTACAGATTACTGGATGGTGATATGTTGAGAGTGCTTTGATTCTGTTTTTCCTGCATGACAGAAGGGGGTTAGACTGGATAGCCTCTGGGGTTTCTATTAATAATAATAATAATAATAATAATTACTACTACTACAACGACTGGGTGGCCATCTGTTGGGGGTGCTTTGATTGTGCTTTTCCTGCCTGGCAGAAGATGGCCCCAGGGATCTTCAACTGAAATACTATTAGGTTTATGTTGGTTAAAATTGTTTTTCATTTTATATATTGTATTGTTCTTTCTTTCCTTTCTTTCACACTATGTGAATTAGTTCATACAAACGCTCTCCATCCATCTGCCACTAGTCTGGTCCATGCCTGAAATATATATATTATATATAATAGATAAACATATCTTGGGACTCTACAAGAAACATCTGTTTCAAAAAGGGTTCTGTGACTGAAAACATTTGAGAACCCCTGCCCTAGAGAAAAGGAGGGTATAAGCAGAGAGATTGGAAATGAGAAAGTATGAACATTGACTAGTTCTCTTGGCTAAGAAGCACATCAAGACATGGGTGAGTGTGAAGATAAATCTTAAGTCCAGGACAAAACCTAGCACTTGAGATACCACATTTGAGGATAGCATGACATTCCAGGCATCCCAAGGACTTATTATTACAATTCATCAGGAATCCCAGAACAAGAAACACTGGAATTGGAAGAAAAATGGAGTGCAGCTTAGCTGAAAATTGACTCTAGTTCGTAGGCGTGGGATTGTTCAACTCCCTGAGGACATAATGCAGAACCAAGAATGTATTCAGGCTTCTTTTGCAAAAATGAATCTAATTCGTGTAGATTATTCGCTTGGCTTCATTTTCTGGAGTGCCAATGTTTTAAAGTGAGATGACAATGTCAGGACAATGGAAAGATTTTGCTGGGCCAGACTGAAAGGAGTTCAGGTATAAGCAAGTGTCCAAATCCAGGGTTTGTGGATTGTGGATGTAGCCACTGCCTTTATGGTTACATAACCTCAAAGAAGAATCAAATGTTCAGAAAAGAGAGTAATACCAGGCATCAAACTTGAAGCTTTTTTGGAGTACTTTTTAGCGACCAACAGAGTCCTCTTTCTGGCACTGCATCACTCACAAAGGGTGACAGAGAACCACAGAGAACACTGAGTTCAGGTTTGCAAGTCCTCTTGTAATTTTGGGAAACAGGATCCAAAGCAGTCGCCGAAGGGAGATGTCCAGTTAATCAAAAGGGAAGGATAATTGTACTTTTTCTGAATAAAGAGTTCTTGGCTCAGTATGGGGGGTGTACTTTGGCAGTGGTTGGCAAGCCACAAAAGAACAAAGCTCTCTCTATGGTTAATGAAGGAATGAGAAGGTGTTGTCCTGCTTGTGTGCATGACAAAGCATATTGGTTTCTGTGTGTCCCAGAGCTCCATAGTTAGGACACCGCCTTGCCCTTGATCCAAAAATGCTCATTGTGTCTGAAGTGTACTATCTTTGGATCCACTAATGGAAAACAGACCCGTTCTTTCTTTTGTCATGTGGGGTTTTCAGTTTGCTGAGCACAGTAAAAAATGGGATGTTAAATAAAATAGCTGAGGCAGCACAAAACGTTATTATGAATGTGGAGAGTCAAGTTAACTAGATAAGAGAACCACAGTGGATGTATGTCAACATTTTGAGATGGGTTAGGAAGGTTCTGTGACCGCCTGAAGAGTTGTGGAAGCTGATCCATCCCTTAGATATGAGCTTAGTCTCAGAAAGGAGTATACACAAAGTTTTTGCATTTTATAAAATAGGGGAGAGCAGTTCAGTTTATACCGCATTGATCATAGGTTATGTACAGATTATGTAACTAGGTTGTTGTAGGTTTTTCAGGCTGTATGGCCATGTTCTAGAAGCATTCTCTCTGTACATTTCACCTGCATCTATGGCAGGCATGCTCAGAGGTTGTGAAGTCTGTTGGAAACTAGGAAAATTGGGTTTATATATCTGTGGAAAGTCCAGGGTGGGAGAAAGAACTCTTGTCTGTTGGAGCTGGGTGTGAATGTTTCAATTGGCCACCTTGATGATTAGCATTTGATAGCCTGACAGTTTTAGATGTAGCTTGTTACTGCATGGGGGAATCCTTTGGTGAGAGGTGATTAGCTGTTCCTGATTGTTTCTTGTCTGGAGTTCACCTGTGTTTGAGTTTTGTTCTTTATTTACTGTTATAATTTTAGAATTTTTTTAATACTGGTAGCCAGATTTTGTTTATTTTCATGGTTTCTTCCTTTCTGTTGAAATTGTCCAAATGCTTGTGGATTTCAATGGCTTCTCTGTGTAGCCTGACATGGTGGTTGTTAGAGTGGTCCAGGATTTCTGTGTTCTCAAATAATTTGCTATGTCCAGGTGGTTGACCAAGTTGACCAAGTGCTCTGCTATGGCTGACTTGTCTGGTTGAGTTAGTCTGCCGTGGCTTTCAAGTTCCTCGATTCGTGTTTGGGCAATGCTGCATTTGGTGGTCCCTATGTAGACTTGTCTACAGCTCCATGGTATATGGTAGACTCCTGCAGAGGTGAGAGACTCTCTGAGTCCTTTTCTTAGATACTTTTTTGAGTTTTCATTGGCAGGGGTTATTATTATTATTATTATTTATGAGTCGCCCTCTACGAATGTGCTCCGGGCGACTTACACAGCTTGGCATTCTGACACAAAAATATTAAAATGTTAAAATGTTAAAATATTGGAATAGACAGATTCCAGGTCACTGATTGTCGCATTATGCATATGCTCTTCTAAATAGCCATGTCTTAAGTGCTGCCAGAAATTGCGGCAGGTCGAGGATGGCTCTTTGGGCTGGCGGCAGGGAGTTCCACAAGACAGGGGCCACAATGGAGAAAGATCTCTGTCTCGTGGACTCCAGATGTGCTTCTTTCAAACCCGGAACACAGAGAAGATTCTCGTTGGCTGGCCGTGGTACTCTCAGATGGATGGGTGGTATCAGACGGTCTTTTAGGTATGTAGGACCCTGGCCCCGCAAGGCCTTGAATGTCAGGGTCAGGGCCTTATAGAGGATTCTGTACTCGACCGGCAGCCAGTGCAAATGCTGTAAGGATGGCGTTATGTGGCACCTCATTGGTGTTTTTGTGAGGAGCCTGGCGGCAGCATTTTGTACACTCTCGATCTTGCGAGTTACTGACCGAGGTAGACCCATGTATAAAGCGTTGCAATAATCCAGCCTTGATGTCACCGTGGCATGGATTACCGTGGCTAGCGCCTCCGTTGGTAGATAGGGCGCCAGTTGCCTCACTTGACGTATGTGGAAGAAGGCCCTTTTGCTCGTGGAGGCAATCTGGGCCTCCATCGTCATTTTAGAGTCCAGGATGACACCGAGGCTCTTCACAGTGGAGGATGGAGTCAGCGGTTCCCCTTCGAAGGGTGGCAGTGGATTGACAATTTCTGATGGACGGCCCGGCCACAAAATTTCAGTCTTTGCTGGATTTACTTTCAGTTTGTGGGCCCGAAGCCATCTCGTCACTGCTCCTAGGCATTGGGTAAAGTTGTCAGGCACCGAGGTTGCTCCAGGTTCCAGCTTTAGGAGGAGCTGAGTGTCGTCGGCATACTGGTTGCTCCCAGCCCAAGGCTCCGGACTAGTCCAGCGAGAAGCCAGACATAGATATTGCACAGCATGGGTGATAATATGGCGCCTTGGGGTACTCCGCACTCAAGAAGGGATTTTCCGGATGTTTGGCCTAGCCATTCTACTCGTTGACTGCGTCCTCGCAAGAACGAGTTGAACCAAGTTATGGCTGATCCTTGGATTCCCGTGGAGGCTAGTTGTTGAATCAGCAGATCGTGGTCCACCGTATCAAAGGCAGCGGTGAGATCGAGCAGCACCAGAACTACTGAACCTCCCTTGTCTAATTGACGGCGGATGTCATCCGAGATGGCCACCAGAACGGTCTCAGTCCCGTGTTCGGGACGGAACCCTGATTGAAAAGGGTCCAGGCCATCTGAGTCCTTAAAGAATTTTTGGAGTTGAGTCGCTGCCTCACGTTCAATCAACTTGCTGAGGAACGGGAGGTTTGAGACCGGGCGGTAGTTGGCTGGCGTCGCGGGGTCCAAGCTAGGTTTTTTAAAAAAGACGGCGAACCATGGCTTCTTTTAGAGTGTCCGGGAAGATTTCCCGCTCCAGGGAGTTGTTTATTATGTGCATCAGAGGAACCTGAAGCTCCTCTGAGCAGTCTTTAACTAGCCGGGAAGGACAGGGGTCCGTGGAGCAGGTAGTTGGTCGTGCTGTGGAAAGGATTTTTCTGACTGCCTCCAAGTCTAGTGTTTTAAATCAGTTGGACAAGATGGGCCTTGGGATCCCATCCAACTCTATGATTCTGTAATCTCCTGATTTGAGCAGTTTCTCCCCTAGACAGGCTCCATGGGCAACCACCTCACATTTTGGAACATATCTCTGGATCAGCATTTTTTTTCATTTATGATGCTGTTATGACCACAGCTTATACTGAATGGTAACTCTCTGCTTACCAATCTCCATTATATTTATTGCTTCTTTTTATCAATCAGCCTGGTATGATGTCCTCTAATGATTATGATACATGAAAGTATTTTACTCTCACTTTTTAAAGACAGCATTATCCATAACCCTTTTTCGTTTTGCTGAGCACAGTATAGTCACATTCAGTTTTGCAGGAATCAGATCGGTCTGTCATGTGCCTGCATATTATGTGGGTCATGTGTTAGAACTCTTTCCAATTTTACTCAAATTAAAGAACTGACTTTAAAAAAATTGACAAGGAAGCTTCAACCACACCAAAAGACTGTCTTTGATAAATGGGCATTTCTTTTTTCTTACATAATGTCTGTCTGGCTTCTTTTATATGCTTCCTTTTCTTTTGCGTGGTCTGCAGGCATTGAGGATAACCAGACTACAAGGGATGCATATCACATGTGTGCTCTGTTCATTGCAAAGAGCCTGTGTGCGTGCATCAGTGGCTTGGATCTGTAGTAAACCTGGAGATAGTACGTGAGAAATGAACAGGAAATAATAGAGCTCACTTAATAATGAATACTCAGCAGTAACAATTGAGCCCTTTCACACTGATGAAGCATCCATTTATTTTGTATTCGGTTGTCTTGGCATTAATGAATTATGAATAATGCTTTTTTGTTCCAACAGGTATTTGATGAGTGATTATATAAGGCCCCTCTTCCACAATGCACTGGATATTGCTGTTGTTTTGTTATGCTGGAGTATGTATATGTTTTTTTAATTGTTGGATCTTGTTTTCAACTTTTGTATCATGCAGATTTTTAATGATTTTTAAAGCTGTAAGCTGCTTTGAGTCCTGATCTGAGAAAAAGTAGGACAGAAATCAATGTAACAACAACAATAACAGAACAGCCATATTTTCCTGGGACAAAGGCAAAAGGAAGTTACTTTTTGTAAGTGATGTGCACTAAGATGCTTCTGTCTGATGCTTACTAGTTGTCTTATCCCTAAATATTAACCAAGGGACTGCACTAGAGAGAGTATAGTCTTATTTGCTGCACCTATTCTTTCTTTGCAGTTCTCCCCAGGGCATCTCCTGCAGTGCTGCAAATAGTGTAGCGTCCTAGTAGTTTCCTCTCAGAGTCACTGGATGGAAGTATGTTGAAACTGTTTCTTATATGGTTGGGGACATGGTTGGCACCTGGATTTCTGGCATGTAGTGGGAAGGGGGGGTGTGTCTTGAGGGGCTTCAGCCCCCTCCCCCCGAAATTCTCAGGGTGCTCTGCGAGAAGGCCTTACTGGTACATTATTTAAACTGTTATGTGTATTCATATCATGATCTGATCACCATGCTCAATATATCCCATATGCATGGGGGTATTGGGATAATGATACAAAAGATTTGCTCACTCAGACACCCCCCCCCCCCAATCGAACTCAGACACACACACCCCACTCCGAATTGAAATCCTGGCTACGGCCCTGTATCCATGTTATGTATCCTATTATAAATCAGTAGTTTAAGATGTGGAGGGTATTTGGGGGTCATTAAGGTCCTGTCTTCTAGAGCTTGAAAGAAGGCTTGTAGTCTTTGACTCTACCATCATATCTCCAGGACATCTTCCTGATTACTTCCAATATGAGTGGATTCCTCCACTCAATTACTGAATGGTGAATCAACTCCCAGATAATGATGATGATGCATCGTGTTGTTGTTGATGCAGGGGCGGTCCTACAAGATAGGCCAAGTAGGCGGCCGCCTAGGGTGCCATCTGGGAAGGGGGCGCCATCCTGGCCGCTTGGGGCGCCATCCTGGCCCTGCCGATGTTCCTCAGACAGTGCTGCACCTGCCTGCTTTTTGACCCCGGCCTTGTGCGCTCCGACGCCGCTACTGGGCACGCGCGGGAGGTTTTCACGCAGGCGCAGTTGCTCCGGAGCTGAAGTTGAGCGCAGGAGCAACTGCACGTGCGCGAAAACCTCCGTGCATGCCCAGTAGCTCCCTTGCGCAGAAGCCTGTAAGCAAAGCACTCCCTATCGCGCCGCGCACGCGCGCGTTTGCAGGGAAGGAGAAAAGAATCAGTGAAGGAAGTGTAAATGAAGGAATGAATGAAGGGCTTTCCTCCTCCTCCTCTGTGACCTCTTCTCCCCCTCCTTCCTTTCTTCAGCTCTATTTCTGTCTAGACTTGAGGGGCCTGAGGCTATGAGGAGTTGTGGGAGTTGGAGGCCAAAACACTTAGAAGGAGGGAGGGCGGGCCCAAGTTTGCCCATGCCGCGCTGCCTGTATTCGACCTCATTTGAACATTTTGGCTGTTTTTCTATTTACATTTACATTGGGATCCTAATTTTGGACTTATGGGAGACTCCTATGAATTATGAGTCGGGTGATAGGTAATATATTCTGATTTTGATGCATTTACATTGCATTTCTTGTTGATTATTATACAGTTCTGCTTAATATTGTCATACAATATAATACAAATACAATATAACAATAGAATAATGATATATTTTATATTACATGTAATATTACAAACAATATTGCAGTATAGTGGTATTGTACAAAATAGTAATATATAATATTTTATTTTACTTTATTTTGGGTTATTTGAGTTTTATAGGAGTCATGAAAATATTTAGTAGAGGATAATTTTATTTAACTAAATAATTTTATTATTTTATAATAATAATATAATAGAATGTCAATATATTATAATATAATTATATTGTAATGTAGTATAATATAATTATGATATAATATAGTATGAGTATGGTATAATATATTGTATATACATTGATACAATATAATACTACTAATGGTATTGTGATATTATAATTGTATATTTGTTTTACATGGGGCGGCAAAATAATGTTTTTTGGGGGGGCACCAAAATAATGTTCGCCTACCATTTAAAATTACCTTAGACCGCCCCTGTGTTGATGATATATAATGTTATTTCTTACCCGCCTCTCCTCATGGTTTGAGGTGGGTTACAGAAAAATTAAAACACATAAACATTGTAAAAATGCCATAGATACACATATTTAAATTGATTTCTATTAAAGATACATATTAAACACATTTCTATAAAATATGTATTACAATACAGAAGACAGCGATTAATCTGCCGGAAGAGATAGGCATTTAGATGCTTTTAAAATTCCGACTGCTCATTTAGCTGTTGGAGCTCTTCTGGCAGGTTGTTCCATAGTCTTGGGGCAGCCAATGAAAAGGTCCTTGGGTGATGGTCACCAGGGGGGTTCAAAACAATTAAATGAGCTGCAATTTTAAAACAATATGAAATATTTTAAAAACAAAGCAAACAAGTTTAGAATCCATATATAGCAGACTGACTTTTGATGAGATAGTCTGCTGAATTGGTTATACATAATTGGCAGGAAGCATACTTCTTCTGCCACTGCCGCAGTGTGCTTTGCCAAGAATATGAACCTTTTGCAGGAGCAGAAACACTGAATCCAAAATAAGGCGTGCAAAAATAAATCAGTTTATTAAATATAAGCACATTTGCATGGCTTTTGAGTGCCAAGTATATTTTACGGACAAAACCTCATTAGCTTGATGCAAAATTCATGTTAATTTTTAATATGATTTTTTCTTCCCCGCCTTAGTTATATTTTCCCACATCATATAACAGGTTGTCACATCCAAAGAGCTCCTTTGGCTAATGCCAAGAGCCTTTTGCTGGACCATTTTTTTCCTCTTGAAAAGCCAGTTGCCTTGTAACCACATTACAAATAGCTTTGTAAGTGTCTGTCTGTTTCAGAAGCATTGTGCCATGCAACATTGCAAATGGATGAGTGAATGTGTGTTTCAGATTGAGGAAACTGAGCCTGAAATCCACTAGGATTCAGCTCTTTACATTTTGGTATTTCCCTTTGTCCCTATGCCCACTACAGATGTCCATAGCAATAACGTGCACATCTGTGAAATTCCCCTTTCCACATTCAGTGCCCGGCCCTGATTTTTTTAAATGGGAAGAAATCCAACATATTGCAGATTAAGTATCCCTTATGGTCAACTTCCGGTAGAAGCATAGTATAGAATCATGGTGGGAGACCTAGAAAATTCCTCGAGAGAACTTATTTTTTGGATATGGTTAGATGATATCACGGCTACTGGTCCTGGGGATATGGGGATCATGCTATATCCCAGAGGAGTAGAAAAAAGGAATTCCTAATACAGAGATACCCATTTATGTTATACTTGGGCCTCTCATTTGCAGAAAAATATTGTGATGAATGAGAAACTAGCTAAAAAGTAAGCGTTTTTGTTTGGAAAATTGAGAATGCACTCACATGGACCTCATCTCTTTATTTACTGTTCCTGAGCCCTGAGAAACCCAAATAGATTCTATCTAGAAGGGTGGTTCTCAACCTGTGGGTCCCCAGATGTTTTGGCCTTCAACTCCCAGAAATCCTAACACCTGGTAAACTGGCTGGGAGTTGTAGGCCAAAACACCTGGGGACCCACAGGTTGAGAACCACTGATCTAGAAGAAGATGCCTAGACTATGTTTGGGCAATAATGTTACAAGAAATGTTGATGTGTGGACTGAAAACAGCCATACAAGATAATTTTCTAGCCAGTTATTTTTATTACCAGCTTCTAATTTTGGCAAATAAAAATTCTTCATCATATGGCCTACCAGCCCAACACATACAACACTGGAGGAGCAATTGTCCTTGTGGTCAAGAAGTTAAATATGAACCAACAATGTGATGCGGCTGCTAAAATAAGCCAATGGGATATTGACCTGCATAAATAGGGGTATAGTGTCTAGATCCAGGGAAGTCATGCTACTCCTCTATTCTGCCTTGGTCAGACCACACCTGGAATACTGTGTCCAATTCTGGGCACCACAATTGAAAGGAGATGTTGACATGCTGGAATGTGTCCAGAGGAGGGTGACGAAAATGATCAAGGGTCTGGAGAACAAGCCCTATGAGGAGCAGCTTAAAGAGCTGAGCATGTTTAGCCTAAAGAAGAAAAAACTGAGAAGTGACATGATGACAAATTGTATTCATCCACATGCAGACCATAATCTACCTGTGGACCTGGGCAAGTTTGTTGATGTTTTGACCAGAATGGGATTCCTTATACATCTTTAATGCTTACTTACAGGGGAGAAGGGCATATGAATCTGGGAGTAAGTGCATAGGATCAAGTTGCATGATAGATATTATGTGTTCACTTGATAAAAATTAACGTATGCATTTTGGTGAGGCAAGACAATGTAGAATGAGTGAAGTATGTGACTTGTTTTGTACTCAGGCTATAATGAACAGGAATATGATTATATCCTGTTCATTATTATGTATGATAGGCAACCCATTTAGCACCATATGTATAGTCAAGCCAAAGCTTCAACAGCTGCAAAATTAGTTTTTGTCAATAGTTTCACATGCTTCAGTTAGCAAAAAATGTACCTTCCTGGAAGTGTTAACCTTTCTTTCCCCCTTTGCATTACACACACATTTGTGATTGCAATCTGAAATTCACTTATTTTTCCTCTCTCTATTTGTGTGTACATTAGAATGATATGCCATCTGGTTGTCTGTTCAGTTCTGTGAAAAGACGACAGCTCTAAAAAACAGTTTCATGAGATGTGCAGCATCCATTAATTTTCAGCATGAGCAACATTTCTTCAAATAAGACCATAGTTTCCTAAAAAAATGATTTTTGACCCATCACCTTAAAATATATGGCTTCTGATGAACTCACCTGTGTGCTGGGGAAAAAAAAAGAATACCTCAGGGCACGTTTGGCTGTAATGCTAAACCATTGGAAACAAGCCATTAAGAACTATGCCCTGTGTGCCACGATCTGATCTCTTCCAGCATGGCCACAGAGAAATCTGTTCCTTCTTCCTCTGTTTTTGATTGACCAGAGTTTAGTGTGTTGTGTGAAGGAATGATATCTCAACGCACTATATAACAAGTAAAAAAAAGATAAAAATCAATAAATTATCATTGAAATACCGTATTTTTCGCACCATAAGGCGCACCTGATGATAAGACGCACCTTGATTTTTGAGGGACAAAATTGGAAAAAAAATTGGGGGCTGGCTACACTAACATGGAGGGGGGAGGCGCTGGAGCAGAGGGGGCCGCGATGTACTTACGCTATATTCGCGCCCCCTCCGGCGGCTCCGGCGGCTCCTGCCCATGCCCATACTCTCGCTGCCGTGTCGCTGCATCCAGCCGGCGGCGCGGAGGAACGAGGCGGAAGACGGGACTCATGGGCGGCCTCGCCACTCACGAACCCGAGGAGGAGGGGGGAGGCCACGAGGCGGCCCCCACGGCGGCGCAGCGGCAGCCGTAGCAGCAGCCGCAGCAGCAGCGGAAGGGCCCGAAGCCAGTGGCGCTTCTTCCTGACGACAGGAAGAAGCGCCTCTGCTGAGGAGGAAGGGGAGGAGGCCGCGCGCTGTAAGAACGCCCAAAAGAGAGGCCGCAGGGAGGGAGGGAAGGAGGACGAGTTCCCGCCCTCCCTCCGGCCTCTCTTTAGGCCTCCTTGCAGCGGCCGCTTCCCTCCTCCTCGGCACAGGCGCGATGAAGTGACGTCAGTTCGTCGCGCCTCTGACGAGGGGAAGCCCTTGCCGGCTGCGCGCTTACAGCGTTCTTAGCGCGCAGCCGGCGAGGCTTCCTCCTCGTCAGAGCGCGGCAGTGACGTCAGTTCATCGCGCCTCTGACGAGGGAGCCCTCGCCCGGCTGCGCGCTTATAGCGTTCTTAGCGCGCCGGCGAGGGCTTCCCCTCGTCAGCGGCGCGACGAACTGACGTCACTGTCGCGCCTGTGCCGAGGAGGAAGGGAAGCGGCGGCGGCCGGAGGGAGGGAACCTTCCTCCCCTCCCTCCCTGCGCCTCTCTTTCGGGCGTTCTTACAGCGCGGCCTTCTCCCCCTTCCTCCTCGGCAGAGGCGTTTCTTCCTGACGTCAGGAAGAAGCGCCTCTGGCTTCGAGCCCTTCCGCTGCTGCTGCTGCTGCGGCTGCTGCTACGGCTGCCGCTGCGTCGCCGTGGGGCCGCCCTCGTGGCCTCCCCCTCCTCCTCGGGTTTGTGAGTGGCGAGGCCGCCCGACGAGTCCCGTCTTCCGCCCCGTTCCTCCGCGCCGGCTGGCTGGATGCAGCGACACGGCGGCGAGAATATGGGCATGGGCAGGAGCCCGGGAGCCGCCGGGGGGCGCAAATATAGCGTAAGTACATCGCGCCCCCCTGCCCCAGCGCCTCCCCCCCCCTCCATGTTAGTGTATTCGCTCCATAAGACGCAGCTAATTTTTCGTCCTACTTTGGGAGGAAAAAAACTGCGTCTTATGGTCTGAAAAATACGGTATATCAAAAAGTAAACAGTTGAATACATAATAATAATAATTATGAAAATGAACAAAATCTGGCTACCAGTATTTTAAAAAACCTGTAATATTATAACAGTAAATAAAGAATAAAACTCAAACATAGGGGAACTCCAGACAAGAAACAATCAGGAACATCTAACCACCTCTCAACAAAGGATGCCCCAGACAGGAACAAGCCACACCTACAAACTGTCAGGCCATCAAATGCTAATGAAGGTGGCCAATTGAAACATTCACACTTAGTTCCAACAGACAATCTTTCTCCCAGCCTGGAATTTCCACAGATATATAAATCCAATTTTCCTAGTTTCCAACAGACCTCACAATCTTTGAGGATGCCTGCCATAGATGCAGGTGAAATGTAAGGAGAGAATGCTTCTAGAACATGGCCATATGTGACGAATTGCCTATATTTTGGGCCAGAAGAAGCCCAGGAGGAAAAGCCCTTTCTGGTGGGTTGTCCAGTTAATGGTCTGTTCTGGAGGAACGGCCATTGTAAGGTTGGGTTCCCAGGTTAGGCTGAGTTGGAGATAGCCTAGGGAAGGGGACATAGAACCTTAGGGAGCCAGTAGGCAGTTAGGCCAGGCACCAGGGCAAAATGTCAGTTGGAATTTCAAAAACTGACAGTTGGAGCAGTTAGGCAGTTAGGGAGGCCACGGAACTCTGGAGGGAGTTGATGGTCAGTCTCTGACAGAGAAGGTCAGAGTGAGTTAGGCTCCTGAGAGAGTTAGCAGCATTGTGCTGGGTTTTGAGGACTCTGGCTGAGAATAAGCAGAGTCAGGTAGTTGTAGGCAGCAGATAATACCGTAGCGAAGTATTATCTGGGGTGCTACGTTGAATGTAACTCGTTTAAGTTTGTGCCAAGTTTTGTTTAAGTAACCACACGCTCCAAAGCCTCATTGTAACCATTACGCAAAGTGTCTGTGAAACCTCTCACAAGATTGTTAAAATAAACTTATTTCTGTTCACCTTTATCCTTGCCTCCCTGTGGTTTAAATCTCTCCCGGTGCTTCAATCCTCCCTGTTTTTAAATGGTGGCAGTGTGAAAGAAGAGAAACCCCTCCAGCCTCTTCATATAAAAGTTCCCTGACACTTTGCCCAGCCTTGAGGATAAGGCGAGCCCTCACCACGACACTCGGTGGCAGCCACTGTGTTAAACCAGCCATCTACCACCACACCATACAACCTGGAAAACCTACAACAACCCAGTGATTCCGGCCATGAAAGCCTTCAACAATACATAATAATAATTATTTATTATAAATATAATAATTTGAAAGGGCCTGACAAATTATACTATTTTGCTCCTCTTCGTAGTAATGTTACATCAGTATAAGGCGTACTTCATAACAAACTGGAGTTAGTACTCTGTGTATGTGGGGAAAAGATCAAACTGAATCGCTCAGGAAAGAAATAACATTGTGACCATAAAAAGCTGAAAATTAGCTGAAAGGGAGACAGATGCTCAAAGGGATTTGTTAGAACCTGTCTTGGCAAAGTGGGCAGGAGCAGAGAAGTGGTGAGTCTGTATGACAGAGCCGGGAAGGAACATTACTTTCCTAAGGGAGATTAGTCACAAAGTAAAGGATGGTTTTGGGAGCACGGAGTGAAAAAAGAATGGCCCAGAAATTGAGTGTTGGCAGCCGCCATCTGTTTTTTTGACCTATTAATGATATGATTGAGTCCTCTGGCAAATTTTGTCACTTTAGAGAGCTTGAAGAGGATTCTTGTTTGAAAAGAGTGAAGCATTTCAATGTATGTTTGTCTGTGTGTGTGTGAGCGAGAAGTTATCATTGTGTGTGTCCGTGCCTTCAGGTTGTCTGTCAATTTATGACAACTCCATAAATTTTAATTTACATTTACATTTTAGAAATAAGAATCACTTGTAAATATCAAAACAACAAAATTAAGTGGTCAAGCAACATTCCTTCCTTCCACCTATCAAAGCAC
This sequence comes from Anolis apletophallus, assembly GCA_030556195.1. NCBI lineage: Eukaryota > Metazoa > Chordata > Lepidosauria > Squamata > Anolidae > Anolis > Anolis apletophallus. Next base: position 30,785,702 of record JARBWK010000008.1, on the reverse strand, counting down.
AACCTGGAAATTTCCCCTGTTGTGTCTCTTGATTTGCAAGCTGATTGCCTCCAGAAAGTTTGGACTAAAAGCTCCATAGTGGCTGGAAATTATGGGAATTGTAGTACCAAAAAATAAGTGTATGGTTGGGGAGTTTGGTAGTTGAATCATATTAAAAGTAAGCAATCCTGAAAATGTTCTTTTACTAGATCTTTCCATCCAACCTTTCACCTATCTTATTTATTTATTCAGTTACTTACTTACTGAATTTGTATACCACCTTTCTCACCCCTTAAGCGACTCAAGTCGGTTAACAGGGCAAAATTCAAAGCTTACAATGTCATAAATACAATTAAAACATAACAAATAAAAAACTAAACAAATCAGTAAAATATAAATTTATAGTGTCTCCTTGTTAAAAACATAGTCTGAACTCATTGTCTAGTCATTCTATTTTCCTATGTCATTTTCTCTGCATATAGGACTGTTGGTTCCTTCCCTGACTGCACAAGTCACCAGCCCTCAATGAGTAGTTAGCCTAGATAGATTAGAGTGAGGGATTCCTTCCCCATACTCCTTGAGCATGTGTATCTCAAGAAGGGGCTTAGAAGGGTGTTTTATTTTTTTGCTCATCCTGCATGCCACTATCTCCTCTCCCTTTGAATACTTAGCAGTGTGATCTCTTCAGGAAAAACGTAACTTTCTCTTTAAATGTATTTTTATTGCCCTGGTGAAGCCATGTGGTCAATTCTCCATGTTGGCCTCACACTTTGTTCTGCTAAAGTAAGGAGGCATCTTGCCATTGTCTAGGCAAAATGTAGTAGATATAGCTATTTTGTTATTTTCCCCTTTCCCTTGCCTTAGATAGCTCAGAGAAGCTAGTTAGCTCCAAGAACCTTTCCTATCAAGAATGGATTTCTTGTATCTTTAATAAACATATTATTTTTGATCCTATAAAGTTGCGGATGTGCAATCCTGTTCTGTCCTGTTGAATGGAAACCAACTTTTACTCTTTACACATAAGTTTCTGCTGGTTATGAACTGTCCTTCTGGCACTCTGCTATATTTTTGTGGAATCACCCCCAAGTGAGGGTTATTTTGAGCCTAACAGTTCCTGATTCCCAACAAGGACACATCTGGATCTTGATCTTCGTAGCAGGCTTGGAAGGAGTGGACAAAAGGATGAATGAGGGACGTGGGAAGGAACAACAGCAAGAAAGTGACATTATTTTGTGGATTGAAATGATCTGGCCATATAGAGGATCGTTCAAAACATCTGGAGGGCTGATGTTTTCCCATTCCTGCTCTATATGTAACGTTGGGAATTGAAACATTGTTTAGTGCACTACGTGATCAGAACTCTCTGGGAGAGAATTCTAAATATTGCCCAAGAAACTACAAGTGGAACCATGGCATTTAAAGTAGTATCAAAGTTGTGGCATTGTGTAGTATGGCTTGGCTACACCTTTGAACCAATGGTAGTCCAAACACATGTGGTGGGCATATGTGCACCGGGAATGTGGCGCAGCTGGCTGGGTGTCACCTGCATAAGATCTCTACTGACTAGAAGGTCATGAGTTCGAGGCCTGCCCGGGTCGAGGTGGGCTCTCGACCTATTGTGTAGCCTGTTGTTGACCTTTGCAACCCGAAAGACAGTTTCATCTGTCAAGTAGGAAATTAAGGTAACACTTAGTGGGGAGGCTAAATTTAACTGATTTATGAGGCCATAAAAAGATCTCCAGGAAACACGCTGAGGAATGAAGGAGTGCAACAGCTCCCTCTGGTGGCCAGATGTTAAATTGCCTCTGTCTGTCTTGTGTGTTTGTGTGTCTAAATGTAATGTGTACATTGTAATCTGCCCTGAGTCCCCTGCGGGGCGAGAACGGCGGAATATAAATGAAGTAAATAAATACATAATAAATAAATAAATAAATATTCACACCACATAGTTATAGCACTATGATTCTACTGTAACAGCCATGGTTTCATTCTGTGCACTCCTGGGGTGTGTAATTTGGTCAATGATTAAGGGAGGCCTCTGACTGAGAATACAACACCCCCCCCTCCCTAAACTGCAAACTGCAAATCCTAGATTTCTGTGAGATGGAACCTTGGCAGCTAAAGTGGAATCATAGTGTTATAATTGTGTAGTGTGAAAGGGGCGTCTGATTTTCTATGTAGCCACCTCTTGTATCTAGGAAACCAAGTACACTGTGGACTGATGCTTGAGTCTTAATTTTAGGTGATCACAGGAAGAGGCAGGAAGAGTAGCAGCAAAGGGTGAGCCAGTTGGGGAATGACAGGCAGTGGAAAGTTTGATATGGCTGCATTCAATTTGCCAGCATGCTAGCAACAGGCATTCATATACAAATAGAACTGAAAGCACATTCATAGCGTTTATATATGTATATCATTATCTAAGTTTTTTAGATTAACTTCACTTCACATCACATCTCAGTTATGCAAATGTGTATGGCGGCAATAGGGAAGCATTGTATTCTCAGATGGCAAAAAAAACTGGGTTATTGACTCATGAATTTTCAGAAAGTGTACGATAACTAATATTAATCTCAGAAGAATTGTGCACTTGGCTGCCTTAAATATATTCGGGATCAAAACACTATTATTTATGCTGTCAGTCAGAATGGAATATTAGACTAAAAATACTCTTTATTTGGTAGGAATAAAAATGGAGTCTCTGAAAACACTCCAGGAGTATTTAATAAGCATTCTTGAAATATGAACAATTGAGTCTAATAAAAGTTTGCTGCTTTCCCCCATATATCCCCAAACGACACTAGTGGAAAAAATATGGGAGTGCATTTTTATTTCTTGCATTTGGATGTTTCCCCTTTCTCGGGGGTTTAGGGCACCACCTCAGCTTTAGAATATCCCTGTTAAGGTATGTTATGCTGAAAGATAGCAAGTTGCCAAAGACCACCTAGGAAGAATTACAACATCTCCCTAGTAACATAGCAGAAATCCCACCACATGGAATTTGTATGACAGTAGTAGCTTGCTCTTAATGAGTCTGAACAATCCTACTATTGTGTGTGTGTGTCAGGAGTGATTTGAGAAACTGCAAGTCGCTTCTGGTGTGAGAGAATTGGCAATCTGCAAGGACGTTGCCCAAGGGGTGCCCAGATGTTTTTGATGTTTTACCATCCTTGTGGGAGGCTTCTCTCATGTCCCTGCATGGAGAGCTGGAGCTGACAGAGGGAGCTCATCCGTGCTCTCGCCAGATTCAAACCTCCAACCTGTTGGCCTTCAGTCCTGCCAGCACAAGGGTTTAACCCGGGGGCTCCTCAACCCTACTATCATAACACATATGCCATTGTTTGCTGATGTAGCAGACTACATTATCAATTTTATTACAAACCATGGCTCCTGAAACAAGGGCTGGGTTATCAGTGGTTCAAGTAGTTCTGTTTGCTTCCGACTAGGTCTCCAGCATCAAAAGGGTGCCATTTGCTTCTTTTTTTCATTGTCACTTCCAGTGATATGTTGAAGTCACCCAGCAGCAAAGGTCTGGGTGACTCCAACAACAATCTGAGACCAGTTCTGTGAGCTTGGCCAGGGAGTCTGTTGGGCAGCGGGGTGGACGGTACAATAACAGAATCCCCAGTCTATCCCTAGTTTTCAGACTCAGGTACACACACTCAATGTGATTCAGCTTCCTAATGGGTACTCTGGTCTGGTTAAGATGGTCTCTATAGACCACCGCTACCCCCCCCCCCCCCGGCCGCCCACTTATCCTCACCTGTTCACTGACTCCGGGCCCAGCTGGGAGGGCCTGGGCCCAGATTGGAGCAATAATACCCCAGCCAAGTTTCAGTGAAGCATGCAAAGTTAGCTCCCTTATCTTTGATAAGATCATAGATGATATTAGTCCTCTTTTTCACTGGCCTGGCATTACTTAAGAGCAAAGTGAGATGGTCTGGCTCACTCCCCAAGTTCCTCAGGCTGGAAGGGTGACAGGAAGATGAGATAGATATTTAACACCTTTTTCTCCTTCCTCTATGGTGAGCCATATGTAATCATTGAAAGAGCCAGATATGGCTCGCGAGCCATAGGTTCCCGACCCCTGCTCTATGACATGTAACCCTACCATCACCATATTTCCCTCTGCCCTGTATAACTTGTATTGACGCCCCAGGTTCTACATACATTGAATTAAAACAAATAATAAAGGGCAAAAAGACATTAAAAATAAAAAGATAAAGACAAATGAAGAGACTTTAATGCAACATTTAACACATAGTTGTGAAGAGCTGTGCTCAGTATGCTGGTACAGCTGATCTTAGGCAGAAATCCTCATAGTCCAGAAGGCAGGTAAACTAGGAGTGCTTGATGAAGTTCTTGCCTTCTGGACTGTCTGCTACTGAGCAGAGCAGGCTTCCAAGGTGTCCAGTGACTTGCCCCCAATTATTGATGTCCACAGGTAAGTACTACAGCAGCTGCAGAGAGCCACACCCAGAATGCAAACTACATGGGTAGACATTAGTCATTGTAAATCTAATCAAATTTGTTACATTCATGCTTATGATGCACTATCCAATGCACGGGCATGGCCTACACCAAAAACTTAAGAATTGAAACTTACCCAACAGTTTTTCATTTGAATTTTGTAAATCTTGGAAGCCTCCCAAAGTCAGTTTTATTTTCAATGCAAGCAAGCAAAGCCAAGCCAAAAAGGCTGCCATTCCTCTTTAAATTAATGGCCTCTCGCCATTAGGAGAGGGAAGCAGCAGGGAGAATGCAAAGTTCTCTGGGAAAGAGATTGAGAAAGCACAGAATTCTTGGAAATGTAGTTTGGGAAGGCAAGAAGCCCTATGTCAGAGAATTTAAAAGGCCTGCCCTAAACTACATTTCCCAGAATTCTGCTCAGTATCAGCCCCAATCAGGATAAGGTAGAGATTTGTTCTTCCATAGCAGCAGCCATCCAGAGTTCCAATACATTGTTGAACCTGCAAAGAGGAGGACTAACTGATACTTCTAGGAAGTAAATTGCTGGGCTGAAATCCCTATATGGAAGTTCTTTTGGTTAATATGAGAGACATTCAATAAGATAGCTGTTTTAAATTTTTGTCAATTTTTTAAAATCCCTAAAATCAGTAGATGTATGAATATATCTGAAAGTTGGAGGGCATTATCCCGTTATCTTGTGTTATTGTTCAAAAAATTCAAGGTGATAGGTCTTGTAGTTTTAAAAAATGTTGTTTATAAAACCTTTGAAAGATCCTTTTCATGTTCACTGTGAATCATACCAGTGATATTTAAGCGCCAGCGCAAGCAATGTCGGAACCTTTAAAATACAAATGTCAATCATTAATAAGGCCCGCCCCTACCCTATAAGTAGCCCGACACAGGCTGACCCCTCAGTTCTCTTTTTTCCGCCGAGCAAGAAGGAACCTACAGATAAGCTCAGAAGAAGTGAACTCCTATAGAAAGAAAGAATGGCATCAAATTCTTTTAAGAAATGTAAACAATGTCCAAATGTTTACTCAGAAAATGATGGACATGACATATGTCTGATGTGCTTAGGTGAAGGGCACATTATTCAAAAATGCAAAATTTGTATGGCTTTTTACGCCTCAAACAAGAAAAATAGAGAAAATAGGCTAAAAGCAGCTTTATATGAAAGCATTCCTCGACCACAGACTCTTCAACAGCAAAAGAGGTTAAAAAGTGGTCAATTTACCAAAAAGAAGAAAAAAAGGAAAAAGGTGAGCCCTATGGACTTAATAATAGAGGGCTTATCCCAAGGAGAGTTGAGACCGTTAAATCCGTTGGAGCCATCTCTCCAGTCGCGTGGCCCAACTGTCAAGCAAACAGCTGATGGAATTGAGTCAGCGCGAGAGCCTGCAAGACCATTGGGACATGGTCATGAAGTGAGCCCGGTACGGGCACCAGAGGAGGAGGCAGGAAAAGGCACGACCGATATGGAGATGCCTATGGTTCTGCATCAGACAGAACAAGGAGCGCAGACTCCTGTGTTAGGGGCGGAGCAAGACGCTCAAACGCCCGGACCTCCTCCTCCATCGGGACCTTATTCGACTCAGGCTCGGTCCCCATCGAGAGAGATTTCAATAATACGCTCTCTCTCAAAGGAACACTCTCCTAATAGATCGGAGAGAGGAAGGAGTTCCCCCCGTACGCACACTGCGGGACCGCAGCAGCGCACGTCCGAAAGGGGTCTCCATATGGAGGCGCGTTCCCCACGCTCAGAACGCAGCCGCTCGGGAGCGCGCTCCCCACGATCAGATGGAACGCAGCGGAATAGACGCCGCTGGGATGCCCGCTCTCCAAGGAGGGAGATGCCGTACCGAGAGGCCCCGTACCGGGAGGCCCCGTACCGGGAGACCCCATACCGGGAGACCCCGTACCGGGAGGCCCCGTACCGGGAGGCCCCGTACCATGAGGCCCCGTACAGAGAGGCCCCGTACCGAGAGTCTCCATGTCGAGATAAAGACCATTACGAGGCTGCCCCAAGCCGACAAGTTCTGCACCGTGATGCCCCAGATTGTGAGGCCCCATGCCGCGAATCTCCACAAGAGGGCGCACGGCACAGAGAGAGGGCACGTCCTCCTTCGAGAGATTCAGCACAGGGTAGAGAGAGGAAGAGGAAAAGATCCCCAAGTCCTGCTTCATCATCCTCATCTTCATCCTCCTCTTCGAGGACGGCCCCCAAAAGAAGGGGAAGAGAGAGAAGAAGCAGAAGCATGCGCTCTGCTCCAGCATGGAGAGAGAATGATCATCCACCATATGGTCATCTTCCATATGATCATCCCCCATATTACCAGTATAGCCATTATGACCAGAGACAATATGACAATTACTGGCAGCATAGAGAGCCTTATCACTCTTATAGGCAAAGAGAATACTACCACCATAACTACAATCCTCATCCATGTGAGAGGAGACAGTGCGACTGTCATCACTCATCCTGCCACCCAGATCTGGACAGACAAGCGTCTGTGGTACACTGTTGTCGTCCTCAACCGCTGCATACAGAGCAACAGTACTCACATTCGCAGCTTGTTCAGAGAGGCAATGTGACTGGAGGACAAAGGGACATAGTTCAACCCTGTCAACCAGCAGATATCCCAGTGTTGCAGGAATCTCCAGTAGGCACAACACTTCATACTGATGATATTCAAAAATCGAGTGGGTTATCTACTCAAAGAGGTGAAATGAATGAAACGGAGATAATAGACTCAGATACTTCTGATGATGACAAAGATGGAGACGATGACCTGCTTTCGCAGTCTGAGCTCTCCAGATTTCTGACAATTATGAATAGAATAGTTAAGGTTCTGAATCTACCAATCCCAAAGGTGCAAGGTTCAGTGGAGGACCCTATGTGGCCTTCAGAGGAGCAAGATGCTCCCACTTCTCAAGCGTTGCCACCATTACCTTATATATTGAAACTCTCATTAGTGTCAGAGGGTTCTCCTGCAGGTCTCTAAGAGGATAGATAATATGTACAAGATAGATTTGTCAAGGGCAGAGTGGGCAGCACGCCCAACTGTCCCGAATACAGTAGTCTCAGAAATAGTAAAATCGAAACGACCCAAGGGATCTTTGTCGGCTCCGTTGCAAAAAGAGGAAAGGAGATTAGATGCTATAGGCAAGAAAATTCATGTATCTTCAGGTCTCCTTACACGTATCGCTCATTATATTACTTATATGAGTGGATACCAGACGTTTCTGTGGACAAAAATTCTACCTTACTTAGAACTCATTCCAATTAGAGACCGCGGTGTACCCAAAACTCTACAGAGAGAAGCTTTAGTTCTCTCTAAGCTTCAAAAAAATGTGGGAAAGCATGTTTCAGACACCGCAGGAAGGTTGTTTGCGGCTGCAACAACCTTAAGGCGTAATGCCTGGCTAAAATCTTCCACTTTGTCTGATGAAGGTAAGGCCCTAGCAGAGGATTTGCCTATGAGTGAGCAAGGCCTCTTCCATCCGGATACGGATGAGAGAATAAAGCAGAAGCAAGAAGTGAGACAGGCAACGCATAGGCTGGGTCATCCTCCAACACAAAATTTTTATCAACAAAGGCCTAGATGGCAGAATCCCACTCCCTACTACAGAAGGCCATTTGTTAGAAAGACTAGAGGTTGGGGAAATAATAGATTCCAGGGGCCTTATTAATGATTGACATTTGTATTTTAAAGGTTCCGACATTGCTTGCGCTGGCGCTTAAATATCACTGGTACGATTCACAGGTGAACATTCAAGGATCTACGGTTACAGGTAAGCAACCAATATTTCCTCAAAAATCCATGGATAAGTGAAACTTTCTGAAACTTGATGGGCTTACAGTGATAAATGTGTTCTACCATAGTAGCATGTTTAACACCAATAGCTGTAAAATTAGGGAGAAAGAAGCCCCTCTTTTCCATATAATGAACTAGCTGTACCCAGCACGCGTTGCTGTGCCCTTTTTAGGAGATGCGAGAAAGTCCAATCATCCACGGTGTGCCCTCCTCTAAACTGCAGTTGGATGGAGTGTGAGTCATGGGGGCATGGTGTGCCAAGTTGGGTCTTTATTGGTCTTGGTTCTGGGCCACAGTGGTCTGTGGGGAATGATGGGTTTTGAAGTACTACAAATCCCATTTTCCATGGTGGTACTTCAAGTCCCATCATGCATGGTCGGGGCTCTGTGTGCCAAGGTAGGTTACTGTAAATTCAGGCCATACACAATGTCCCATGAGCTGAGGCCTAGTTAGGAACAGCAAGTTAATGAAGCCTTACTGTCAATTCAGGCCATACACAATGTCCAATGAGCTGAGGCCTAGTCGGAGAATCAAGTTAATGAAGCCTTACTGTCAATTCAGAGCGTAAACAGCTTCCCAGTAAGTGAGGCCTAGTTAGGGAAATCAAGTTAATGAAGTCTTACTGTCAATTTAGAGCGTAAACAGCTTCCCAGTAAGTGAGGGCTAGTTAGGGAAATCAAGTTAATGAAGCCTTACTGTCAATTTTGGGCGTGGTCTGTGTTTTTTTGGGGTGTAAATTTTCGGTTGGAAGTGATTTGGGTGTTTGTGTTGGTGATTGGCTCAGGCCTTTTCCTTATTTTGTTTTGGCAGTTTATTAAGGATCGGAATTTTCATGTTGGCTGGCTAGTGCAGCAGTTATGCAAATCCGCCCTTATTGGCAGCCAATCATGTTGTTCAGAATGTAGAGGCTGGGTGAGTCTTTGGCTGCCCCGGAGGATGCTGGTAAATGTAGTTTTATTTTTACTCGTTGTTTTGGGGGCCTTTTAGGTTTTGGGGGAAAGTTTCTTTGCTACAAACGTACCTTGCTTGAGGCCTATTTCTGTTGGCAAGTATTGTTTTTCTGCGTTGTAAGGTTTCTTTGTTTGAGGTATACATCACATGACGTGAACCCATTTATATAATAGATGAAGTAATGAAATTTTGTTACTCTCACTATTTATTTATTTATTATTCAGACTTGTATGTTGCCACTCTCCGAGGGCTTGGAGTGGCTCACAACATGCAAATTAACACAACAAAACCAAGATTAAAATTAACTAATAAGATTAAGATTCAAATGCCTGCCAAAACAGGTGTGTCTTGCATGCCCTGCGGAAGGTTGATAAATCTCGCAGGGCGCAGACTTCAGTTGGCAAGGCATTCCAAAGCGATGGCACTACAATTGAAAAGGCTGTGTGCCTGGTTGCTGTTAAGCGAAAGGTTTTAAAGCTGGAAACTTACAATAGATCTTGATCCTCTGAGTGGAGTGATCTCTGGGGTTGGTAGCGGAATTGCAACTGAATTTTCACTAATGACACTTTAGAAGCACTTTAGAAATGAAATGCTGGCACCCCTAGTTTTGTAATGAATTTTAAAACATTTTTTCATCGATTGCACAGCCCTAGTAGATATGTATACTGTACATATACCTTTACCTTTAGTATATGTGCTGCCAAAGTGAGTGGATGTGAGGGAAATTTGGCTGCAACACCTGTCTCTCAATTGTCTACCTTTATATTTGTATATATGGACCACTTATGAATCTTGCAGTAGTGAAGTAGGTAATTGAGTCAACTTCCTCCCATGTTACTAATCCAGTGGTTCCCTACTTTGGTCTTCCAGGCATTTCAGACTTAAGAAACTCCAGCCAACTTGGCCAACAATCAGGAATGTTGGGAGCTGGGAGTTCAAACCATCTGGAGGACCAAAGGTTGCCACTGTACTAATCTCTTCCTGGCTCTGATTCTTTAGAGTTCTAGTCAAACAAACAAAGAAGCCACAGTCTGTCCAATCCTATTTCCAAGCAAGCGTTAAAACTTAGCTGTAGTTTAAGACAACATTTTTGTCTTGATGCTTATTAGCAAGCCTGTTGAATAGCCAACTGTTGATATGAGAGAAAACAAATATGTTAAAGTTAATGGAACTGTTTGAAACTCACACATGGAAATGGAATGCGGTGTCAATTATGTCTGAGCTCAGCTGTAATCCACACATCTGGAAAGTTATTTCTACTCTTTTACCTTGGTAGGTGGAATGATCTATAAGACTGTCCAGCAGCTAGTCTGTACATGCCAGAATACTCACCCCTCCCTGCTCTGCACAGCCGTGCTGACAAGGCATCTGCTTTCACTACTGATTTGAGAATCCACTGGAGACAGACAGTTGTCTGTTGTATCCTAACACAGATTTACGTTCCACAGGTCTGGTAAAACAAAAACAAAAGAGAGAGAGAATGTTAAAAATCCGCCACCCAATGCTTTTTGTTCCAAAGAGATCAACTGGCAACGCTGCCGTTTAAATGCAGCTGCATAACGCACCGCTTCTTCACTGACAAGCCTGCTGAAAACGGAAGAGAGGAAGGATTTGGGATTGGTGTTTGTGTGCCTGTGCATGCCTCTACTCTAATAGCATATTTGTCCGGTGCAGCAGGTAACATTCCTGCATATTCATGATGTCCAAACCTTCGCGCTTAGCCAGACCGTTGTCTGCTAACTCTGCATCCAGGCTGCCTTCTTCTAGGAAAGAAGATTTTAGTAGCAGAATGAGAAAAACTAGTTTAGGGGAAAAGATTTTGAGAGCCGGCAGTGAAGGGAACCTGACTAAGAAACAGCCACAGCAACAGCAGCAGGTGCAAAAGACAGAAGCGCTCCTTTTGCGAAGGGTTCCTGTTGGGAAAGGTAACACTGTTTTTCCTTCTTAATCTAGCAGACCAGACTCGGCAAAATCAGGCAAAGTGGTCACAAAAGCATATTCATGCCAATAGGAGGAAGGAATAGAGAGACCAAACACTGGTGCCGTGCTGGCAATACTCTAACTGTATGTAATATAGGCTCTCATAATAGTATATAGGGTTTGCTTTGGTTTGTATTTAAAGTGTTCTTCTATAGGTTATTGATCTCTAAAGGGTGAAGGAGAACATGTATCACTTTTTATAGCTTTAATTACTTTTTAAATGAACTGGTACTTACGGAGTAGTACAGCTTCAGGGTTTATGATGAAAGTAATGCTGAAAATGGGACCTGCAACTGTGAAATAATGTGGAGAGATTCGAGCTGGTAAGCATACCAAGCTCTCAACATGCTGAGAAAGCCTATAGCATGTGAAATCTAGCAAATAATCTCTGGAAATAGCTCTTATGAAATGTCACAGGGAGGGATACATTTTAAAAGGTTGAGCATAGATGAGTGAGGGGACCAAGTAGAGTAAATGTATGATCTTATGCATCCATCCCCAGGTATTCCAAGGAAACTGCCGAAGGAATTGTGCAATGATCGTAGTCTGTAGATGTTCATTAAATGTGAGGATGGATTCGTGAGCTATTATGAAATAAAAGCATTTTTTTCCTAATTGAATTTTAAACAACTTTTCATCTTATAGTCATAATAGAGGATCCATTATAAAGGATCATTTTCTTTCATAATGCCAATCAACTGCCCATTCCATTAGAAGCCTGTAGCAGTTAAATTACAGTCTTTGTAACTTGAAACTATATTCGCTTCACATACTTTCATACACTCACTCAACATCAAAGCTTACCTTTTTTTGTTCTTGGGAATGTTTTTAAAAGATGCCCCCTCACTGACTTCTCTCTCCTGTTTCATGAGAGGGTTGATGGCACTTAATATTACCTGACGAGATGGAAGATGTGTTTGCACCAAAGGCACCATTGGGCCTGATGAAAGGCAAAGCAGGCGCAAACAGCAAAACTCCAGTTTTGGAGTCCTTTTAAAGTGTGTGGCCTTACTTGTAGCAAAATGTGCATAGTTTGGTAGTTAATGTGGAAACTTTTTTTGATCTGACTGAAGTGTTAAAAGAAGCTCTAAAGCAGCATTTCTCAACCTGGGGGTTATGAAAAGATGTCAGACCATAAGAAAATACAGTATTTTATGTTAGTCATGGGGGTTCTGTGTGGGATGTCTGGCCCAATTCTATCGTTGGTGGGGTTCATAATTTTCTTTGATTGTAGGTGAACTAAAATCTCAGCAACTACAACTCCCAAATGCCAAGGTCTATTTCCCCCCAAACTGCACCGGTGTTTACATTTGGACATATTGAGTATTCATGCCAAGTTTGGTCCAGATCCATCCATCATTGTTTGAGTCAACACTGCTCTCTGGATGTAGGGGAACTGCAACTCCAAAACTTAAGGTCAATGCCAACCAAACCCTCCCAGTATTTTCTGTTGGTCATGGGAGTTCTGTGTGCCAAGTTTGGTTCGATTCCATCGTTGGTGGACAACTCCCAAAATGACAAAATCAATCCCCCAACCCCATTAGTATTCAAATTTGGGTGTGTTGGGTATTTGTGCTAAATGTGGTCCAGTGAATGAAAATGCATCCTGCATATCAGATATTTACATCACGATACACAACAGAAATAAAACTACAGTTATGAAGTAGCAACGAAAATAATTTTGTGGTTGGGGGTGACCACAACATGAGGAACTTTGTTAAGGAGTTGTGGCATTAGGAAGGTTGAGGACCACTACACTAAACCTTTATTTGACGAAAGTGCGAGGAGAAAGGAACTGTAAGTAGTAGTAGTTAGAGTAGTAACAGCAGCCAGAGTTTTATTCTGGACTTTATATCAAGACTAGAAAGTAATTATAAAGACACTAAAATTTAAAGCATTGAGAAAATCAGGTCAGCATTGCTTTAAATCATTGACCAGAATGTAACGTCCTTCTTCTGCCTTGGCTCCTAGCTGTTTTCATTTGAATGAGAAATCGCAGAATAAATAAAATTACCTCTGGTGTTGCACTTTTGCATCTTTAAAACCAGGACAGCTTTTAGCCTTAAAAGGAATGAAATGGCTGCTCAAGCAGTTTGTCAAAACATTACTTTGCCTCTCCTTACATTTCCTTAAATGTTGTTTTAAGATTAGAAGTTATGCGGTTTTATAGAATATTAAGTGATCCTTTTAGGTGGCATGACATTTATGAAGCTCTTGAGGCATGTTTTTACCTGCTTCCTTTCAAGTGTTTTTAGAGCTACATAATATGCTGTGATGAACAGCTACAGCTAGTACTGCATACCGTTAGTGCTGTTTTAAATTTACTGTGAAGGCTTCTATAGAAATAAAAACTGGTAGCTAGAAGTCAAATCATGTTTGAGCTTTTGTTATTCAGAGTCCTATGATTGATTTTTGGGAACACGAAGTACTTCCTTTTATATATTGCATTTAAGGGTTTCAATACAGTACATGTATGCATGAAGCAAGGCATTTAAGTAACTTACTTTGGGGAAGAAAAGTAATAATAGGTCTGTGTTAATCTTAGTTGGTGTCAAGAGACTCATATAAACTATATCACAATAATATTGTGGGTGGGTGTTGGAAATAATGCTGATGGTATAATCATTCACTTGAGCAGCACTATATTCAACTACTACATCTGAGTAAACACACTGAACCCTATTGTATTTCTAAATAAGCATTTGTAATGTCAGAAATTAGAAGAGTTAAATTCTTGGACTACAGCCCTTCCAAAACCCTCCATCAGTATGGCCATTAGTTTTGTTAGGTGGGATATCTTGGAAGTTGTAATCCAAAAAGTAGCATTTCTATGCTGAGTTGCAATGATGTGATGTTATTCTAGAGAGAACCTGGAAAGATGGCCGTGTAGAGGTGAAAGATTCTGGAGAGCATAGAATTTTTTTTTAAAATGCCAGGTTCTACATAGTGTGACACAGCTCTAACATGAATCAGAGCAGAACATGGTAATGCTGACTAAAAAAACTCAAGGAAGTCTACGAAGTATCTGTTTTGAAGCTCTGATTCAAGGTGAAGGTCTAGCAATGTGCAGATGGGCTGAAGCATTCCATACTATCAGTGATGCATTGTCAGAGAACCTTAATAGTGATGAGGCTAGATAATTGCTCTTTGTAGACTGAGAGTGTAGCAGTGAGTGTGTTTAAAGGTTCTCCACCTCCTGCTGGTCATTAATACCTCACCTTCTTCCCAGTAATGGGAAGATGGCCTGCAGTTTATTAAAATAGATTTAAAATACCAAATCAGTAAAAAAATATTCATATAAATGATATTTAGAAATCATTAAACAATCTGTAGAGTTGAAACTATTTAAAATGCATTTAAGGACCAATTACAGAGCAACAAAACAACACAACAAATTAATAAAAGCCCATCACAGTGAACTTCTAAAGGCCTACTGGAATGCTCTTTCTTGCTGGTGCAAGGAGAGAGCCATTCTAGCCTCTCTAGGGATGGGTCCAATGAAGGAACCATGAAGAAAGCCTCACCAGCTAAGCCTGAGAAAGACCCCTCCTGAAGATCTAATACAGTCACGAAGAGAGATAGGGTCCTTCCAGTCACGTGGACCGAAGCTATTTTGTACATTGTTTCAGTACAAAAATGTTAATGTTGGGTAGATCCATTATCATACGAATGTAAAGTATGTACTTATTCATCTAGTTATGTATTTTAAATTGGAGAATGCCTGTCTAGATCCAAACTTCTAGCACTTCCTACACAAGATCCCATGGGTTTCCATGCTGAGCTGAATGCTGTGGCTATTGGAAGAGTCCTATGTTTATTACAAGCCTATAGACAGCTGTTTCTCATTAGCTGAAGGTTTCAAGGTGGAGAAAAGTCTCTGTGGCTTTAACAATAAATGTGATGAGTGGTTGGTTTGTTCCTAAGCAATTTGGCTAAAGCTGGGGCCTGTTAAACTAAATGGAGAATGTCTGGTTTCACCTATGAGCATGCATTGCAGCAGAGTTTTAAGAATGTGGATTGTTCAGTGTGGTTTTCTGGATATTACATCACTGGGATCGATACATTTAGCCTAAATGGTGTTTAAAGCAGCTCATGGCATGATTTCAATTCAGATTCACGTCAAAATGCAGGAAGTCGTGCTATTGAAAACCAACTAATACAGTCATCCTATTAAAATGATAACTGTGTTTAAAACAATCTAAAATATGGGATGACAGCCATCTTGATATTTAAGAGCACATCACACACTACTGCCTTTTGCAGTTCATTCCTGCTCCCAAATAGGAGCTTCTTGTTCTCTCAGCACAATATAGCATGGAAAGTATTAAGGAACCAGCAGCATAGGAACAATCTTAGAAAAGGCAATGCGTTTCATTGTGACATTTTGTTCCAAGGTATGCAGGTGGCAAAGTCCCTCTTGTGTATAGTAGATTTTATGCAGCAAACGATTGCCACCGGCTATCTTTCACTATGCCCATACCTATAACTTCTATGGTTCTTTGACTCAGGATATTGTCTCCCTCTGCATACCACCATCTTGTATTATCTTTTGTTGTCGCAGTGTTTAATGTGCAATCTAGTGTGCCTTTTTATCTGTGGTTTTATTGTGGTTTTAACTTTCGCTGTATTGGCTGTTTTTATAACATGTTGTGAGTCGCCCCGAGCCATTGGGAAGGGTGACAGACAAATACGAATAAATAAATAAATAAATAAATATTGTTTCCTGGTTTCCATCAACTGTATGCAGACATCCTCTTCATGTAAGAAATAGCTATACCTATTAAATTTGGCTCTGTAAGTGATGGAAAATTTCATTTCAGTTCATTTTGAAGAATTCATAAGCATCAAATGTTAGACATCTAGAATACGGTATTTAAAAATGCAAATGCAGGAGAAACAAATTGATTTCCCCATCCCTTTCTATGCAGCATGACCTTCTGGAATGTGTCTTGCAAGTAGGACTGGTTCAAAAACATAGTCCCTCTCAATTTCATGTTGGGAAGCTTTTTCAGGAAGATGTCATGGTTGATGGTTTTGGAGGATCAAAGAAAGGCAAGAGGCCACATACATCCCTATCCTGTGGTAGATCTTATATTGAAATGTAATCAAGTCATTTTTCGCACCTAACTTAAAGGCAGGTCAGAAGCCAAACTGATATGAATGTAGATAACAATGTCTCACCCAGTAAACCCTGGCACTGAGTCACTGAAGTATCTTACTCAAAAAGGAACTGAAATCTGCTGAAAATTGCTTAAATCAGTAGGCTCAAATGGCCATTACATAACATGACCTCCTTAAAGGCAGTTGAAGCTATCTACCCATCCAAAAACACAGTTGTCAAATATCCATTCTGATTTGCTCTAATGCTCCAGAAATGCAAGGGTTGAGAACATGACCACATATTTCCAGTATTTGTGCCCATCTCATCAGGCAACATGAATGGAAAGATATCCATCTCCATCTGATATGACAGGGCCAATACATTAAATTCTGGCCCAGTAAAGAAGGATTTGTGTGTAAAGTGGAATACAAGCCAGTGCTCATGAATAGGCATATCATCACAGGTTGTCACTCATGGCTGATTATGATTGCCTTCCAAGTGTAGAGTCTTGGTGGTGGGTCCTAAGTGACCGTAGAGCTCTATTCTGCACCTGCATATTCTTTAGCAGTGAGGATATTGATTTCCAGATGGAAGGTGTTCCTGACAAGGGTTGGCGTGACGCACCTTCCTCTTGACACGTTTTTCCCTTTCACTCTCCCTTTGTGTCTCTTCAAAATCCACAGCACTGTTGGTAACAGCTTGACTTCCAGTTAGAATGCTCAAGGGCCAGGGCATGGTCGATTGTGAACAAACGCTGCACCCATCTTGCGGAAAGCTTTCTCATACACAAGTTATCATTTAAAATTGAAACCACTGAGCCATGTGAGATGCCTATGGCTTCTACAATCTCTCGTACTTTCAATCTCCGATCATCCAACATCATATTGTGAATTTTTTCAATTGTTTTGGGTGTAGAAACCTCAACTGGGCGTCCAGAACGTTTGGCATCTTCCGTGCTTGTATGGCCACAACGAAATTCAGTAAACCACTTTTTTTATCATTGAAATGGATGGTGCAGAGTCCCCATAGTATTTATCAAGCTTAGCCTTGGTTTGAGTGATGATTTTTTTCAGCAAAAAATAATGCTTAATGAGCACACAAAATTAACTTTTTTCCATTTTCTCCTAAAATCACACGGTAGTCTTCTATCAGTGGTCCTTGAGCATTCTAACTGGAAGTCAAGCTGTTACCAACAGTGCTATCTGCTATCAATGGCTGTCAAACACAAACTAAATGACGCGGCTTGCTCAAATTTTGACAGGAGTCAACTGACAGGTGCCTGCTGACAGGAGCAGTGTTGCCCTTTCAGTTAAGAGGCGGGAAATTCAAAAAATCACAGACTTGTTGACCCGCCCTCATACATCTGAAGTTTTCCATCGTTTATGGCAGTGGTTCACAACCTGTGAGTCCCCAGATGTTTTCGCCTTCAAATCCCAGAAATCCTAACAGCTGGTAAACTGAGAGTAGTAGGCCAAAATACCTGGGGACCCACGGGTTAAGAACCACTGGCTTGTGGGTTTGGTTTATTGAGGTGTGAACTAAAAAGGTCAATTAAATCAGTGCTTGCGTACCAGTTCAAGACCTATATGCTACACTTTACAGTCCTGTGGGGCACAGTCTGGCCTCCCTATGATTTACCAGCACAGAGTTTGAGAGTTTCTTGTTTGGACTCCAATGCCCAAAGCCCTTCAGTTAGTATGACTATTGCTCAAAGATCATAGGAAGTTGTAACACAGCATTTCTAGATGGCATCTGATAAACTATTGGAACTAATTCCAATTGTTTGACCCAGCTAGAACGTAAAGGGGACTTACACCATTGCATATATGTGATCCATTGATTCAGTGGTACTGTGATGAAAATAATAGGGGTTAATCTTTTGTGTGAAACAAAATAAATCCTATTCTTGTGATAAGGAGGATGCCATGGTAGGGGATGTATGAAGGCCAATTATAAGTTACAATCATCCTTTTCACATGGTAGTTAGAGTTGAATTTAATACATTTCACCTCTGAGTAGAAATCCATAGGGATGTGCTGTGAATTCCAGACCATACTCTAATATAAATTAGATATGTTATTTTGGAAATGTAAGAAGAGACAACAAATAATGTTGGTTTACATTGTAGTACCTTTGTTTATATGACACGGATAAATATGTATGACGTTACTATGTGTATCTAACTATGATGAGCAACTTTTAATCATGCAATAGTACTTAAACCTAATTCTAGTTTGAGTATAGTGCATTATTTTAATCATGTTATCTACAGCTTTTATTGAAACCATCTGCTACAAGATGTGGTAATATTTTTACAAAACTG
Source organism: Anolis apletophallus (assembly GCA_030556195.1). Lineage (NCBI taxonomy): Eukaryota > Metazoa > Chordata > Lepidosauria > Squamata > Anolidae > Anolis > Anolis apletophallus. The sequence continues at coordinate 30,767,086 of JARBWK010000008.1, read as the reverse complement.
TGGACATGTTAAAGACTGTGTATCATCGAAATAAATATAGTTTCTGCTTTAAATGCAAGACATTTCACTCTTGGGACACATCTGAAAAGTTATGCCTATGATTTTATGTTAGAAGAATGGAAATGCTTTGATATTTTATGACTTAAAACAGAAGGCCATTAAAATATGTTGTAACCAGTTAACCAGACAAGGAGTTTTAGGGTCTTTTTAAAAAACAAAAATTAAAATTATATTTTATGTCTGTAGTCATGATGATGACAGAACCTTGATAGCAATTAAATTTACTCACAAGGATATCTTGGACATTTCAGTTGACAATAATAAACATATCTAAAACTTACACTTGTTTACACTTTATTTATTTATTTCTGGTATTTGTACCATGTCACTTCTCTATCCCGGATGGGGTCTCAGGATGGCTTACATTGGTAACGGTACAAGGCCGCTACATCACAATTACAATAATATAATCACAATCACATACATAAACATTAAAACAATTACATAGTCATTCAAAACCAGTACATGTAGCATTTGTTAAAACCATAAAACAAATCACAATGTCATCTGTTGTAACGCCATTCCAGTCAATGTCCACTAAGGTGCAAATTACGTCTGCTGCCCCAAGGCCTGGTCCCAGAACCACTATTTAAATTTTTCCCTGAAAGCCAGGAAAGATGGGATCGATCTTATCTCGTTTGGGAGTGCGTTCCATAGGCAGTGGGCCACAGCCGAGAAGGCCCTGTCTCTCGTCCCCGCCAAACATGTTTGCGATGTTAGGAGAGCGAGAGCAGGGCCTCCTCAGAAGATCTTAGGTTGCGAGATGGGGCATAGAGGCAAATGTGTTCGGACAAGTAAGCTGGGCCAGAACTGTATAGAGCTTTGTAGGTCAAAACCAGCACTTTGAATTGGACTCAGAGATGGACCAGCAGCCAGTGGAGATGACATAACAGGGGGTGGTATGTTCCCTGTATGTCGCCCCAGTTAGCAATCGGGCTGCCGACGGTTGGACCAGCTGTAGTTTCCAAGCCGTCTTCAAAGGCAGCCCCACTTAGAGTGCGTTGCAGTAATCTATTTGGGATGTAATGAGGGCATGGATGACTGTAGCCAGATCAGACTTCCCAAGGTACGGGCGCAGCTGGCGCATAAGTTTTAACTGTGCAAAAGCTCTCCCGGCCACCCCCGAAACCTGGGGTTCCAGGCTCAGCAATGAAATGCCCCTTTAATTAGGCATTTTGTTACAGAAACCCACTGGGAGTCCTTGGACAAGTCATACTCTTTCAGTCTCAGAGGAAGGCTATGGCAAACATCTTAAGATAGCCAAAAAGCTCCCAGTGGTAGTCACCTTAAATATGAGTTGAAATGAAGGCACATATAACAACAAAAAATAGTATTAGGGACGGGGAACAGAAAGATCTCATATGCCTCCATCTGTTTCTACGGCCCACTCTAAATATGATGTTGCTTCCCAATAGCCCCTTTGATGTCAATCTACATCTGGCATTCTGTTGATTTTTTAAAACATAAAATTCAGATGACTGCCAAATATGACTCTACTGTGTTGTATGTTTATAACAGTAATTACTTTTATACTAGCTATTGTGAGCAAAATGTATTTCCTCACAACTTATGGGCTACATAAACTTTACTGCTGTCCTATTAGTAGAATGAACGGAAATGCAATACACAAAAATAGCTTCCTGTATTAATCTTTTTATGATGAGATGAGTAGCTGGGCAGATTATTTTTGCAGGCTATTTATTTTTCAAGAGAGTAAATAGATTTAGTGCAGTCCTATGTGATGTAATCTCCCTGGTGGCAATAATATATGGTACAAATGTGGATGAAGGGACTCTGTTAGAAATACTGTTTTAGTCTGGTTCAGAATGCCAGCTTTCCTTTGAAGCTTATAAAAATATCTACATTCTACCAATGTTTTGAAAGTCATTTTGCCTCTCCTGCTGGGCTGTGTGTGTGTTTAAGGTTAAGTATTCCTTATCTGAAATGCTTGAGACCAGATGTGCTCTAAATTTCAGGGGTTGGGTGGGTTTGGAATGTCTATATTTGCATATACATACATAATGAGACATCTTGGAGATAGGACCGAAGACATGATATTCATTTATGTTTCATATTGAAAGGTTTTATGCCATATTTTAATAATTTTCTGCATGAAACAAAGTTTGTGTACATTGAACCATCAGAAAACAAAAGTCTCGCTATTTCAGTTATCCATGTGAACAATTTCAGATTTTGGAGTACTTTGAATTTCTGGGTAAGGGATGTTCAACCTGTACTTCTAAAATTCTGTGTCCTATTGAGCAATGAGACCATTAAATAACATTGATTAAATAGTTTAATGGATTAGTAAAAGCCAATGTACTTATGGTAGCTTAATGAAATAGCTTACACTTTGATAATTTTGGAGGCTATCATATGGGAGAGGTAAACTGGGATACTTTAAAAAATGTCAGAGAGTACTGAAAAAGTGTCAGAGTACTGATCTTAGGGCCTTTCCACGCAGCCATATAATCCAGAATATCAAGGCAGAGAATCCACAATATCTGATTTAAACTGGGTTATCTGAGTCCACACTGCCATATAATCCAGAATATCAAGGCGGATAATCCTATAGTGAAAACTCATCAGATAAACATTATAAATAGATTAATGGTTTGAACTAGGGACAAAATTCGGTTAAGGTTAAAAAAAATCTAAATTATTTTATCATTTAAGTTAATAATAGTACTATCCTGTGGACATCTTCTCAGATGTAAGCCTCACTGAATTTCATGTAAATTATGCTAGTTAAATATTTAGAGGATAATTACTTGGGTGTTATTCATCTGAATCTGTCCTTATAACCAATAATTTTCTTTGGAAAGGGAGTAAATCTCAGTGTGTGTAGTATGCAAGGTATTATTTGTGCTGTGCTTTTTCCAGAGTAGAAACAGAATTTTAAATTGCAAAGGCTACTTACAGGAATAAAGGCAGGTAGAAGGCAAGGATCAGTGTACAGAGACATCTTTCCTACATAAAACTAGTTGGAAATAGTTTAGCAAGTTGATGATGCTTGTCAGGAATGAGAAATGTGTTCCTCTTCAGATTTTGTGTTGTAACTTCCATCAGCTCAAGCCAACATAGACAGTGGTTGAAGAGATACTAGACCTATAGTCTAGCACTAACTGGAAAATCAGAGCTTCTCAATCTATACTTAATAGAGGATCAGATGGAATTGGGGCAATCCACTCCTACTGTATTGGCAGCCTTTTGTACTTCCGCAGGTGCCAGTTTGACTTTTTCAATTGACTTTTCTGGATTATGACCATAGACAATTGCCTTTTCTGTATGTTCCTTCTTCCTCATTCTGAGTTGATTACTTTTCTGTTTATGTATTTTGCTTTCTCTCTTTGTAGCCTTGTTCTCCTTTCTTGTTTTTTCCTACATAGAGACTTGCTGATGGATTCCTTGCTCATTATTACCAAGTCTGCTTTTTTGTTATGCATCTCACCATCTCCCTTCATTCCTTTTTCTATCTCTTATCATGTTTTATTGGTCACTCTATCACATTTATTGCATACATAAGGAAGGAAAGCACTTTCAATATTATTAAACCCTAAAATTATGAGACAGGGACTCTCTCCATCTTCTCCTTGCACTGGAAAGAAGTTTCAACTGAACATTTAAGCAACAATACATTGTATATGCTCTTTCTTTGTGTTTGTGTTGCTTGACCCTTAGGCTTCTTGGGTTCCTGCTTCCCTCACACCACGTTATTGGGTCTCATATCAGACTACTTAATAATAACATTGCCGTCTGTGTTTCAAAAATTATTTGGTTTGCGGCTCTTGTGAAAAATATTACGTTCTTTCATGACATATAATCAAAAGATTATTAAAAGAATGTGGATAGAGGAAATCTATATCACAAAATTCCTTAAACTCAATATTTAAGATAGCATGTTCTTCTTTCCAGTTATGCTTCCTTCTGGCAACAGGAGCCCTTCCAAAGGCATAAATAATGGTACTTGGAACCCCACTCATTTCTGAAGGAGGTGGCCTTCATGCTTATGTTCAGATATGAAAGCTCAGCATCTATTGAGACAATCAGTAAACCTATGACCTGGTTACAGTTGAACGAACATTCTGTGGGAATCAGAACTTGAAAAAGTGTAGTGGTGGCGATGATGATAAGGATCATGGTCAGGACAATCATAGTCATATCAAAAGGAATACCAATATGCATTATACTTTTTACATGTCTTCTAAAGCACTTGCAAATCTCATCTAATTGGGATTTCAAGATGGCAAGGCAGCAGTGATGGCTGCCACTATCCTTCTGAAGCCCAGGTTCTGGAGGTGATTGGCAAAGAGATCACTGTTTCTCTGTTCCCCCTTCCCCAAAACCCATGGGATGGCAGAATATCAGCTATGGCTACTGCCAACCACCTCCTGAAGCCCATGCACCATCTGGCTTTTAAAGGTGGTGAGCAAAGTAGACTGCTGCTACTCCATCCACCCAAAATCCTAGATCACTGTGCATATACAACAGCTCTGGAATTCAGGAGAGGATTAGTGGCAGTCATGGTGATCGCTGGCGTTTTCCCCTCACAAAACTCAAGGCTTCTGTGTGAATGTGCAGGAGAGGGCATTGTTACTTTTTGGGGTCATGGCAAACCTGCAAATAATCAAATCCACGAAAGGCAAATGTCTAGTTGGTTGTTTCTCAAATTAGACTCTGCCATGACCCCAAAATTCTGAATCAGGCCCCCAGGCCTGATCTTCGATGGGCTCCCCTATCTACCGCTAAGGTTAAGGGCAGTGTGGCATATAATAAAATAATTAACTTAAGTTGAATGGACAAACACAAGTCAATGTTTTATAAAGTTGGTTTTTTTTGGTCTTCTGTTGATCTAATTTAGTTGGCAGAGTGCCCCTAATCTTGGACCCACAAAGTAGAGCCCTGTCAGCCTCCCCTTGTGGGGGCTATAGGGTCTCCACATTTCATTTCTATTGTGAGAGACAAGCAGAGCTTAGAAAAGTTACTTTTTAAGACTACGTATTAACAGTTTGAGAATTCCGATTCTGGATTTGACTCTGAACCTGGAGTCCCCAGGTATCAGCAGTGATCAGGAGTGCTTTTTCTCAGCTAAAGTTAGTGTGGCAACTTTGCTCATTCCTGAAGAACTCATATCTGGCCACCATGGTACATGTCTTGTGTACTTTCCAGTTAAACTACTGTAATGTGCTCTACATGGGGCTGCCTTTGAAAAGTGCTCAGAAACTTCAGTTGATCCAAAGAGCAGCAGTCAGACTGCTAGCTGGGGCTGGCTACAGGGAGTGTACAACAGCTCTACTGGTTGCCAACACATTTCTGGGCACAATCCAGAGTGCTGGTTTTGATCTTCAAAGCCCTATATTGCCCTGGTCCAGGCTATCCGAAGGACTGCATTTCTTTCTATGAAGCCATTTAGGGTTCATCAGAAAAGATGAGTAGGTGTGTTGGGGGCTTAATGAGTCCCTAATACCTTTTCTCCCAATTAGACACTAGAGACAGGAAATCCAAACTCCAGCTTTATTACTGATCAGAGCAAATCTGAGGGTGACCAGCAAAGGAAAAATTGTGCCACGAGGCTGAGATGAAACTTGACCTTTTTATAGTCAGAACTTTTTGAGCACGTGCAAAGTTCAGCTTACTTGTCCGAACACATCTGCCTCTATGTCCCATCTCACAGCCTAAGATCATCTGGGGGAGGCCCTGCTCTCGCTCCCGCCTACATCACAAATGGGTTTGGCGGGGACGAGAAACAGGGCCTTCTGAGCTGTGGTGTCCCCGTCCCCCCGCCGCCTATGGAATGCACTCTCAAATGAGATAAGATCAATCCCATCCCTCCTGGCTTTCAGGGAAAAAAATAAAATCGTGGTTTTGGGACCAGGCCTTGGGGCAGCAAACGTAATTTGCACTTTAGTGGACACTGACTGGATTGGTGTTGCAGCAGATGACATTAATAATGGTAGGTTACATACCTGTGACCATCTTTCTTCGAGTGAAGCTCTGTGAATCCACACTTATGAAGTTTGCGCGCCAGCGCGGGCTTCCAACGGAAACTTTCTCAGTTTGAAAAGTTTTGGCGGTAGCTCCGCCCAGCCGGCCCGGAGGGCATAAAAGGCGCCTCCATGCGCGCCCACCCCATTCCTACGCCACGCATGCAACTAGGAAGGGATGGTTTGAGATAGAGGGGACGGCCGGGCGGGCCGTGTGGATTCACAGAGCTTCACTCGAAGAAAGATGGTCACAGGTATGTAACCTACCATTCTTCTTCGAGAGCCCTGTGAATGCACACTTATGAAGACTTACCGAGCTAAGGTAAGGGAAGGTGGGAACAAACCAGCCAATTTTAGGAAAAACCGAACAGGTTTATTGCAACCAGCAATATGAATAAATAACATATCAACAATATAATAAATAAGAGTGGAAGGCATGCTCCCACTTGTAAACATAGTGCAACAAGCACCATTCATGTCAGGCACACAGGCCTCACAATATAAGTGCAACAAGCACCATTCATGCCAGGCACGCAGGCCTCATAGCAGTAAGTGCAACGAGCACCATTTGAGGTAGGCACACCGGCCTCACAGCAGTTAGTGCAAACAAGCACCATTCATGTCAGGCACGCAGGCCTCACAGTATAAGTGCACAACAGGTGCAACATAGAACCTAGGGATTCTAGGTAAGCGCGCTTAACCGGTAGACTGTGCCCCGGGAGCCGGGGCACGGTGAACACTTAAACGGTTACAATGGCAGCACGGTTCGGCCGACCTTAAACTGTCAACCGAACCGTATGGAGAGGGGAGAGACAGGGTTACCCTGGGGTTCTAGCCCTGAAGGTCCGTCAGAGTGAGGACCGCTCGACCAAAAGCTGCCTCCCTTCGAAACAGGGTGTCTACCCGGTAATGGGATGTGAAAGTGGAGGGATTGGCCCAGATGGCCGCCCTACAAATCTGGTCCAAGGGGACTCCTTGGAGAAAAGCTGTCGATGTGGCCACAGCTCTGGTGGAGCGGCCTTTGACTTTAGGGGGGCATGGTTGATGCGCTACCTGATAGCACAGTTCAACCAGGGAAGCCACCCAGTTCGACAGTCTTTGGGACGACACCGGCAAGCCCAGCTTGTCGGTGGCGTAGGAGACGAAAAGTTTGGTCGACCGACGATAGTCTGCCGACCTGTTCTTGTACACCCAGAGGGCCCGTCGGACGTCGAGGGCTCTGAGTGTCGACTCAGTATCTCCTGAGTTGGAGGACTTCAAGTCCGGGAGAACAATGTCCGTGTTCAGGTGGAACGGGGATACCACCTTAGGCAGGAAGGTGATGTCCGTTCGTAGAATGGCCCTGTCCGGCAGGAATAGTAGATAGGGCTCGTCCACACGGAGCGCCGCCAGCTCGGAGGGTCGACGCGCTGAGGCAATGGCGACCAGGAACGCCACCTTCCAGGAAAGGAGGCGTAGGTCGATGGATGACAACGGCTCGAACGGTGGAGCCGCTAGGCAGGCCAGGACCAGGTCAAGGCTCCAGCCCGGCGTCGGTGGAAGCACCGGGGGAAGGGTGTTGTTTACCCCTCTCAGGAACCTCTTGACCATCGGCAGCTGGAACAGCGAAGGGGCGCCCCTTTGCTGGTTCTGCCAGGTGAGGGCCGCTAGGTGAGTCTTCACCGAGGACATGGACAGCCCTCTGTTGACCAAACCGGCCAAGAAGTCAAGGACCGCCGGAATGGAGAGCGGGAAGACAGCACTGGAACGGTCAGCCTGGAACTTGGCGAATCGGGCGATGCAAGCCGAGTACGCCTTCGCCGTTGCCGGTTTGTGGGCTGCTGCCAGGATCGCTGCTACTGCTGGTGAGACGTCCGGTGTCGGAAGATCCTCCATGCAGTCAAGTGGAGGGACGACAGGTCCGGGTGCAGGAGCAATCCGTTCTCCCGAGTCAACAGATCCGGTCGACGAGGGAGGGTCATGTAGTTGCCGTCGGCCAGGTGGAGAAGGGTCGGGAACCAGACCTGCCTCGGCCAGTAAGGAGCTATGAGGATGCAGTCGGTCCTCGATAGCTGGATCCTCTCGACGATCCGGAGGAGAAGCGGGAACGGCGGGAAGAGGTAGAGGAACCCTGTCGACCAGTCGAGCAGGAGTGCGTCCCCGAGGCACCCTCGGTGAGCATCCGGGGCAAGCCGGGCACCGAAAACCGGTAGTTGGTTGTTTACCGGCGATGCGAAGAGATCTGCGTCCGGGAAGCCCCAACGTTGGAAGACGCGGTGGAGTTCTTCCGGATGCAGCATCCATTCGTGGGACGACCAGCTGGTTCTGCTGAGAGAGTCCGCCTCCTGGTTCTCGACTCCCGGAAGATGGACAGCTCTGGGGGTCACTTGGTGACGCACACACCACTCCCAAAGGTTCTGGGCCAAGGCCAGAAGCTTCCTGGAGCCTGTTCCGCCCTGCTTGTTGACGTAGTACATGGCCACTATATTGTCTGTCCTGACCAGTACTACGTGTCCTCTGACTAGGGGGGCGAAGGCCCGAAGAGTCTTGGCTATGGCCAGGAGCTCGAGGTAGTTGATGTGGTGGAGTCTCTCCACCTCCAACCATTGGCCGTTGATCGACAAGTCGTTCATGTGGCCTCCCAGGCCAGCATCGGCGCCGGTCGTCAGCGTGATGGACGGGGTCAACGTGTGGAAAGGCCCCCTTGCAGACGTTGGCTTCGAACGTCCACCACCGGAGGGAGTCCTTGACCGCCCTCGGGAGAGAGAGTCTCTTCGAGTGGTGTTCTCTGACCGGATCGAAGTGGTCGAGAAACCAACGCTGTAGGGGCCTGAAGCGGAGCCTTGCCAGCGGGGTGACTGCCACCGTGGACGCCATGTGGCCCAGCGTGACCTGGATCTGCTTTGCCGTGATGCAGGGCCCGGTGCAGGTGCCCACCTCTCGTCGAAGCGCCTGGAATCTGACCTCTGGCAGATAGGCGAGCTGATCGACGGAGTCGAAAATCGTCCTGATGAATTTTATTGACTGGGACGGGGCGAGCTGGGATTTTTCCTCGTTGAGCCGTAGGCCTAACGACGACAGTAATTGCAGTGCCGTCGAGACCTGTTGGTGCAGCAGGTCTGGAGACTGGGCCGCCAGCAGCCAGTCGTCCAGGTACGGGAAAATCCGGATTTTCTCCCTTCTCAAGTGCGCAGCCACGACCGACATGCACTTGGAGAATGTTCGGGGAGCCGTCCCGAGGCCGAAGGGAAGGACGTTGAACTGGTACGCCCTCCTGCCACCTTGAAGCTGAGGAAGCGTCGATGGGCAGGCCTGATCGAGATGTGGAAGTATGCATCTCGAAGGTCTATCGAGGCGAGTGGTCGCCTCTCCGGAGATGCGGGAGTATGGACGACACCAACACCATCCTGTATTTCCTCGGCGAAACTTTCGCGTTTTAGACTCTGAGGTCCAGGATGGGACGCAGGGAACCGTCTGGCTTCGCACGGTGAAGTACCGTGAGAAGAATGCCCCTCTTTCCTTGCTGTGCGGGAGCCGTGAAATCGCTCCCTTTTGAAGCAGGCTGTCGACCTCTTCCAGAATCACCGAAGATGGCGCCGTCTCGACGATGAACCCCGTTGGCGGGAGTTCGTCGAATTCCAAGGCATAGCCGTCTTCGACAATCCGGAGAACCCATGCATCTGAGGTGATGCGTCGCCAGGCAGTGATGTAACGAGCCAGGCGGTCTCCGAACGGCGGGTGAGCTGGTGGAGGTCGAGGGCTGGGAGGAGGCATGGTGGTGGCAGCGGTACCTGGCGATGAGACGGTGTCGTCCATCGCCCCGTCAAACACGGCGATTGGATTGTCCGTTGCCGTTGTTTTGGCGAGGTCGCGACTTATTTCCCTGGCGAGGTCGGTTGGACTGCTGCCTCTGCTGCTGCCTCGGCTGCTGCTGTTGGGTCTGCTGTGGAGCCGAGTATGGTCTCGGGGATTGGCGGTACTGCTGTCTGGGCTGAAACTTCGCCCGCTGATAGTACTTGGGCCTGGGCTGCGCCGGTGGTCGGTCCAACTTGGCCGTCAGATCTCTGAAGTCGTCAGTGGCCTTCAACTTGTCGTCCGTGCCCGCAAAGAATAGTCCTTGGGCATCGAACGGCAAGTCCTCGATGGTTTTCTTGGAGTTGGAGGACAACCCCGACGACTTCAACCACGCGTGTCTGCGGATGGCGACACCGTGGGCCAGCAGCTTCCCTGACGTATCCCCGGTATGGCGGGCCATCAGGATCTGGTGATGTGCCAGCGCCTGGGCCTCTTGTGAGATGGAGGCCAGTGCAGTCTGTTGCTCTTGGGAGAGATCCTGGAAAAAGGGTTGAGCCCTTTCCCACAGGATCTGGTGGTACGCTCCCATGCACGCCCCGTAGTTCGCCATTTTGGTGAGCAAGAGTCCGGCTCGGTAGATCTTTCTGCCGACCGTGTCGAACCTCTTTCCTTCCTGGTCAGAGGGGGTCGTGGACTCTCGGCCCGATGACTGGGAGGAGGTGACGATCATCGAGTTGGGTGTCGGATGATCGTGTAGCCATTCCTTCTCCCTCTCGTCCACCTTGTACCACGCCTCGATCCGAGTCGACGTGGGTGGGATGGTCGACGGGGTCTTCCAGGACGCCTTCACCACCTCTTCCAGTGGTTCCAGCATGGGAAGGTGTGGTTGAGCCGCGTCCTCAACCTGCACCCTGCTGAAGACGGGGCAGGCGCTGGACCTTCTGGGGACATACGTCTGCATGCCCAGAGACCTTGCCATCCGGCCGACTTGCTCGCCGAAGGCTTTCGCCGAGTCTGTCGGTGAGGAAGACGGCTCCATCTCACAGCCTCTGTGGGAAGGCGTTCTGTCCATGTTGAGGGACAGGATGGACCCCGATCTCACCGATCGAGGGGCCTCGCCTTCCTCGACCTCATCTCCCGACCATGGACGAACCACTTCCGGTTCAACCGGAAGCTGGGACGATGGCGGCGCCCTCGATGTAGAAGGGCCCGCGGTCACCACCGTCGATGGAGGGAGCGTTCGGGCCGCTGGGGCCATGGCGAGCCTCGTGGTCTGTCTGCCTTTCTCGGGCGACGTCACGAAGAGTTGTCGGACCGAGGGCTGAGCCAGGGGAATCCGGACGACCGTCTGGACCGATTCCTCCGGCGAGATGGTTTGGTGCTCTGCCCCTGTCTCCACAGCGAGAACCGGGGCAGGCGGTGACGGACACGACGCCGATGACGATGACGTCAGAGTCCTGCGTCTCTTCGGAGACGGTGGTCTCGAGGCTGCGGCCTCCAGAGACTTGCCCGGAGTCACAGGAACCAGGCCTCTGGTCTGGGCTCTACGGGCTTCCTCGCTCGACCTCCGGAATGCTATTTCCATAGCTCTGTTGGAGGGAGTCTTCGAGATGGCCGACCTCTGGGAGAGGCCTGACGCCATCGAGCTCGTCGATGAGCGGCGAGGTGGAGGCAGCTGGACCGTCTCGGTGGTCACGGTGCAGGGCCTCTTCGACACCGAAGTCTTCGAGGAGACAGACTTCGTGCCCTTCTCCTTCCGTGGACGCTTCTTCCCGGCCGGGTGAGCGGTCGACACGGATGGGGCCGGAGCAGCCGCCCCGGACCCCAAGGAGGTAGATGGGACAGCCGTCGCCATCTCTGGAGGGCAGAGAGCACGCTCCGTCAGGTAGGCCTGAAGCCTCCGGGCTCTCGCTCTTCTGGTGTGCGACGAGAAGGCCTGGCAGTGTCGGCAGGTCGGAACGACGTGTCCCTCTCCGAGACACCGAAGGCACTTCGAGTGACCGTCGCAATCCGGGATCTTGCTACCGCAGGATGAACACTTCTTGAAACTGGTTGTGGACATGCTATGCTCACACAACCAGCCGTGTTTCCGATGTTGCCCAAGTGGCGGAAAACAAAGGAATGGGGTGGGCGCGCATGGAGGCGCCTTTTATGCCCTCCGGGCCGGCTGGGCGGAGCTACCGCCAAAACTTTTCAAACTGGGAAAGTTTCAAGCTGGCGCGCAAACTTCATAAGTGTGCATTCACAGAGCTCTCGAAGAAGAAATAACTTGCAAAATTTCTTCTTCTTCAGGTCTGTCAGAACCTGACATGAATTGTTTGAAGTTGTGATAATAATTAGACTCTCAATTATTCAGTGTCTCAGCTTTTCCTTTGATTAGAGTTTTTCAGAACTAGTGTGGTTGCCTCAAATATAAATAGTTCTACTTTAAGTCAACCCATTGAAAGGGATGGAACTATTTAGTCATAGTGGTTATTCAGGCTAGTTCTATAAAGGGATATGTATAGCCTGTTAGCATTCATTTGGGATGATATATCACTTCTGACATTAACAATGGATATGATAAATGTTTGCAGTGCTGATATTGATATTTTACTGAGCTGCCTTGAGTCTCTCTCTAGAATAGACAGAATATTCATGTGAGAAAATGAAAAATGCTGCTTATGTTAATTACGATACAATTTGCAGTGTTGATATTTCTGATTAATTTTAAGGTGCTTTGTGTATAAGTCGACTGTGCCTGTAACAAAATGAGTATCAGTAAATATATTAAAATATTGTTAGTGCATTTGCAAAATTAGCTTTTTAACTGGTGGGCGGAAACTATGTTCATTTTGTCAGAATGGTCCATGGTGTTAAAGCTACTCATGGGTTTATTTTACAAACTAAAACATGTGAAGCTAGGAAGCGGAAGGATAATATAATAGTAATCCTTTCGATAAATAATTTTCCACACTCTGGTTTTACAAGATTGTGTGTGTGTGTATGCATGCACGCAAACTGAAGCAGACTGGAGAAGAATCTAGGAGAAACTGATACAGTAGTTGCCTTGGCATTTGCATCTTTACCTGTGTCTTAGTTCCCATTCTTTCATAATGCAATAGATTTTCAGTTAACCCGAACTCAAGCAACCACAACTCTTAAGCAACTGGCAAAAAATTGAAGAATTAAAAATTAAATACGTGTACAATACATGTATAATAATGATTAGAACTGTGTTGCATTAAGTTAAATTTGTCTTTACTTCCTTTTAATTACTGTATTTCAATATTTATTTCAAGCCAATACAGAATTTATGATATGGTATAGTATACGGTAGTATGCAATAAAGTATTAGTTAGGACTACTTTTAATACTAACACTTAAGTAACCAGAAGCTATATGTATTCTGCATCTACCAATCCCATGAGTGCCGGTCAACCTCAATGGCAGTGGTTCTCAACATGTGGGTACCCAGATGTTTTGGACTTCAATTCCCAGAAATCCTAACAGCTGGTAAACTGGCTAGGACTTTTGGGAGTTGAAGTCCAAAACACCTGGAGGGCCAGTAATTGCCCACCCCTGGTATAAGGATTCAAAAGAAGATATTTCCACAAGGATTATTGAGTTATATCATTTAAACCAAGCATTGCTAAGGGAAAGGGAGATTTATTTTAGGTATATCATAAAGAACAATGGTTCTGAATCATCCTTTCTGTGCTTAGATTTCATGCTATTGTTGCAAAGTTAGAGAAAGCTTTGACAAGACGTTTCCACACGCCCTTGACTTTGTACCTCTGCTGGGAGTTCTCAGCAGGAAATCCTCCACATGTTTCCCTTTATCACACACTTAAGAGGGCTGTCTTGATTCAAATATCTGCATGTAGAATTAACGTAACAACCTAACCAGGGTGATGATAAATGTCACCACAGATGAAAGGAGCACAGTGATTCGACTGGAGTAAATATTCAACCGTACAATACTGAAAAAAGGAAATCCCACAGATGGTCACCCAAGGGCCCTTTAAAAGTGTAAGCGCCGCTACATTTTTGGTGTGCTGAAAAGTGAATCTTTGAAGGATGGATAAAATGATTCCTATTAATCTCACAGGAGTAGAGCAATGCACTTCTTGAATGCTTTACACTTCTCATTTGAAAATCTGGATGACTTTAAAAACAAAATTGCAAGAAAGTTAAAGGAACAATGTGGGCTTGTTACTTATTGTTAATTTCTATGGACAAAACGTAGATTATCATGTTACACATACATTATAGTTTTAAATCCAGTTTTTGTATGTGACCATTATTATGTTGGGACAATGAAACAATGCTTCCTTTTTCCAATATGTAATGACTTTAAGGTCAGATTTATTTATTTATCGTTACCAGGAGCAAACCAAGGGTACAATAGTGATGTATTTGAGAAAACGCAAATTAAAAAACTTGGCATTATATTAAATGTCCTTTGACCAATACCTGGCCACTTGGAGTGCCTCTGGTGTTGCTATCAGAAGGTCCTCCATTGTGCACGTGGCAGGGCTCAGGCTGCATTACAGTAGGTGGTCTGTGGTTTGCTCTTCTCCACATTCACATGTTGTGGACTCAACTTTGTGGCCCCATTTCATAAGGTTGGCTCTGCATCTCGTGGTGCCAGAGCACAGTCTGTTCAGCACCTTCCAAGTTGCCCAGTCTTCTGTGTGCCCAGGAGGGAGTCTCTCATGTGGCATCAGCCATGGATCGAGGTTCCAGGTTTTAGCCTGCCACTTTTGGACTTGCTTGCTGTGGTGTTCCTGCGAGTGTCTCTGTAGATCTTAGAAAACTACCTCTTGATTTAAGGTGTTGGTGTACTGGCTGATATCCGAACAGGGGATGGGCTGGGGATATCACTTTCTTGGTTCTTTCATTATTGGCTGCTCCTCCCCAGCGGATGTCAGGTAGTGCAATACTGGCTAGACAGTGTAATTTCTCCAGTGGTGTAGGGCACAGACAGCCTGTGATAATGAGGCATGTCTCATTAAGAGCCACATTCACCCTTTTAGTGTCAAATAACAGTTGCATATTATAATATACCTTTCTGTATACTGCAATGTACAAGAAGAAAGTTTAAAAATACTTTTGTAAAGACCAAATCAATTTATGATACTTTGCTTCACTGGTAAAATATATTAAATCAATAAATCACCTAAAAGGAAAGTTTTTAAACTCTAATAAATAGTCTATGAATATCATCTATAACACCAGAG
Organism: Anolis apletophallus; assembly: GCA_030556195.1. NCBI lineage: Eukaryota > Metazoa > Chordata > Lepidosauria > Squamata > Anolidae > Anolis > Anolis apletophallus. Next base: position 30,752,046 of record JARBWK010000008.1, on the reverse strand, counting down.
TAATCACTTTATGGTTTTTAGTAGGTTTTGGGTGATAATTCCTTTCACCTGGAAGGGTTAGAAAAATGGGAGGCAAAAAAGAAACAATTTTCAAACTTCAAAGGAAGGAGGGAGTTTTCAGAAATGAGGAAAGAGTATAATCCTTGCAGCAGGCTTGTAAATGTTACTTTTTGACTACAATTTCAATGAACTGGGAATAGCTGGGGATTCCAGGAACTGAAATGTGAAAAGTTCCTTCTCAGGGCACTTCTGGTTCTAGCCTCATTGAAAGATTCCATCAGCACCAGGGCCGTAGCCAGGATTTTGATTCCGGGGGCTGGGTTTGGTTCGGGGGGCTGAGACTGGGTGGAAGAGGGTCTACCCTAGCAAACCTTTTGTATTGTTATCCCAATAACCCCATTAATGTGGGATATAATGAGCATGGTGATCAGATCATGATATGAATAAACATAACAGTTTAAATAATGTACCAGTAAGGCCTTTTCGCGGACCACCCTGAGAATTTCGGGGGGCTGAAGCCCCCTTAGCCCCCCCTGGCTACATGCCTGATCAGCACTGTCTTTGAACAATTCTGCAGGTCTCTTAGGAAGGGACAGGTGGACAAACATCTGTGTTCTGGAAGAAGCAAAGACCACCAGCATTGAAACAATGATTCTTTGCCATCAACTTTGCATGACTGGCCACATTGTCTAAATGCCCAATCACTGTCTTCCAAAGCAGTTAGTTTATTTTCAGCTCAAGAAAAGAAAATGGACAAGAAGAGAGATTAAAGCTAACCTAAACACTGTGGTATAAACACAAAGAACTGGGAAACCCTGGCCCTCAAACATTCTAACTGGAAGTCAGCTGTTACCAACAGTGCTGTGGATTTTGAAGAGGCACAAATAGAGAGTGAAAGGGAGAAATGTGCCAAGAGGAAGGCGCATCAAGCAAATCCTTGTCATAACTGCCTTCCATATGGATATATGTGTCTTCAATGTGAGATAATGTGTGGATTCAAAATATGTCTACATGGTCACTTACAGACCCACTGCCAAGGTTCAACCCTTAGAAGGCAATCCTACTTGGTTACAAGTGATTGTCCATGACTCTAACCTCAGTGACTACAATATTCTGGATAAAATGTCTTATGGGAGCCAATTGTATGTTAATTTAGAGTGAATCCAGACTGGCTAAAAAGATTGGAAAGTCTTAGATTTTGTCCCTATTATTTTGGATAGAATCATAGAACCATTGAGTTGGAAGAGACCTCATGGACCATCCAGTCCAACCCCTTGCCAAGAAGCAGGAAAATCACATTCAAAGCATCCCCGACAGATGGCCATGCAGCCTCTGTTTAAAAGCCTCCAAAGAAGGAGCCTCCACCACATTCTGGGGCAGAGAGTTCCACTGCTGAACAGCTCTCACAGTTAGGAAGTTCTTACAATTGTTCAGGTGGAATCTCCTTTCCTGTAGTTTGAAGCCATTGTTCCACATCCTAGTCTCCAGGGCAGCAGAAAACAAGCTTGCTCTCTCCTCCTTATGGCTTCCTCTCAAATATTTATACATGGCCCTCATGTCTCGTTTCAGCCTTCCCTTCTGCAGTTTAAACATGCCTCGCTTTTTAAGCCACTCCTCATAGGGCTTGTTCTCCAAACCCTCCACCTCATAAAGAGCCATACACATTTTGTCAACCAAGAATATGTTTCATCAGCTCCCATTAAAGAGACTTTAAAAAAATTACTGCCTAAATCAGTTTATTGTAATCCAGTATATACAAAAAACAGGAACAAAATCTGAGACTTCACAAACAATCTCGATGTTCCCCCAGAAGTTAAAATCCTATGGTAATAACATTTCAACATGATAGATTTTACTTTATACTGAGATATTAATGCAATCTGTTTGTTTAACCCAACAATGGCATACATTATTGGGTTAAATAGCCAACTGTGGGCTGAAGTTTACTGTATTTGAAACAACACACAAAAGTGCAGCAAAAAGTTACAGGCGTAACTTCAAAATGTAGATGTGATGTTATAAGAATGGGAATTAGATGTTTGGGAAAGCCCTTAAAATAAATATCTTAAACTTTCCTATACAAATAGTATGGCATTGAGAGCCAAGAATAATTATTGTCTTAAGTTAGCCTCTTATTTTTAATGACTTGGCAAAGACAGAGCATTGTGGAGAGTGAGTTCATATAAATGTGTTCAGGAATAGCTTTCTGCCAATGCCAGGGCAATGGACTTGAAGAAAACAGCTAAAGAAGTAGTGAATTCTTTTGCTTAACCCCAAGCAAAATACCTCCTACTGCTTTAATCTTAAGCAAAACAACTCCTCCAAAGTAATCAAACAGTCCCTCTCTGGATAGTTCATACTTTCTGAAGCAGTTTTTGCCTTTGGCCAGGGCAAAGGCAGACATAATGTTAAATGCATGAATGCCTTTAATATGTCTGTTTTCCCCTTTAACAACAGCAGCTGCAGGATTTAGGGATCAGAATTGGGACCACGGTACCATATATTTTTAAATTTTGCATTTATATTGTGATCTGACTCTGTCATCTCCCCTCCCTGCTATTTACATTGGGAAGGGATGTTCCCCTTGGCACCAATCGTTGTTCCTAATCAAACTTTATATTTCTTGTGTTCTGACAAACCCTGGAACACTGTCATGGTCATTCTTCGAGTCTTTAAACAGCCACAAGCGTCATTTTTCGTACAACAAATACTACGCCTACCACTCTGTAAAATATGTTTTCTGGGCGGAAAAAAATGCTGCCTGGAGAAATTGCACTCTCCCCCAAAAGTACCTTTTTTTAAGCTCAGGAGAAATCTATCCAGAGTTTCCTACCATGTTGCTGCATGGTTAGATTTTTTTTTAAAAAAAAGACAAACTATTTTAAAGGTGCCTTGAGCCACGCTTAACTCCATTTCTCCATTCAGTGACTGCAGTCATTGGAAGGCAGAATGTCAAAGAGGATGGAGATGATGTATGTTTTCATTACAGACCAGACTGAAGGAGAAAACTGATTTTAGCTTTTTGTGCATGGCAAAAGAAGAAGCCTTTGACAAGTAAGCACAACCCTGAAAAAGGCAACCATTTTGAAAAGGCACATTTTGGAAAGTTCATAGGGTCAAAAAGACCTCCATTCTGGTGGTACTGGTTTCATGCAGACAGTTTATGTCTCCCATGACATGGTTGAAAAAAACCAATGCATAGCACCTCTGTTTATAGAAAACAGCAGTGGTACACAAATATGAAGGGAAATTATTTATTTTCAGTATACATTATTCAGCCAGGCAATAATAATAATAATGATAATGATAATAATAATAATCCCAGGTAACATCAGGATTGAAGAGAAACAACTGAAAAAGCTGACACGATATGAGGATTTAAAGATTGAACTGGAACTATAGGATTTGTACTCTCTCTTAATGTAGAATAGATATTGACTAACTCGCTAAGATTTGTGGAAAGAAGCGAACTTCATTTATTATTATGAATCAATCAATTAGAGTAAAGTTTAAGAGGAAGAAATACCCAATACCAACAGGTGAAGGGTTCAAGGCAAGTTAGTCAGAATAAAATATTTAGATGTTAGTTAGTGAGTGTTTGTTTATTTGTTTATTAGTTTGGTTATGTTATAATTATGTCATTTTTTCTTGTATGTCTTTTTTTGTATTTTGTCAGTAAAGGTGTTCCCAGTGGTGATCGGCACACTGGGTGCAGTGCCTCAAGACCTTGGCCTACACTTAAACACAATTGGCGCTGACAAAATTACCATCTGCCAGCTGCAAAAGGCCACCCTACTGGGATCTGCACACATTATTCGCCAATACATCATATAGTCCTAGACACTTGGGAAGTGTCTCATGTGTGATGCAAGACAACAGTCAGCAGAGTGATCTTGTTTAATGTGTACTAATCGTGTTGTGTTTGAAATAATAATAATAGTAATAATAATAATAATTTAGATACCACCCTATCTCCCCAAAGGGACTCATATATTTGTCTTTTAAATGTTTGGGCTTCATGGGCATTTTTGAAAAATGAAGAGAATTATTCAAAACAACACATTGTCAACATTGTTTTGACCACACAGAATATAGACAGAAACTGAGAATTCTGCAAGGAATGACAGGAAGCAGCCTGTTGTCCTTAAGCATACAAGATATGGTCAGCTATATAAAATATCCTCTTTGGGTATATCTACACTGGGCTCCCTGATGGTGCAGCAGGTTATACCGCTGAGTTGCTGAACTTGCTGACCAAAAGTTTGGCAGTTCAAAACCGGGGAGCGGGTGAGCTTTCGCTATTAGGCCCAGCTTCTGCCAGCTAGCAGTTTGAAAACATGCAAATGTGAGTAGATCAATAGGTATCTCTTCTGCGAGAATGTAATGAAGCTCCATGCAGTCATGCTGGCCACATGACCTTGGAGGTGTCTACGGACAATGCCAGCTCTTTGGCTTATTTATTTATTTATTTATTCATACTTGTTTGCCGCCCTTCCCAATGGCTCAGGGCGGCTCACAACATATTCATAAAACAGCAGAATAAAACAAAGTTAAAACCACAATAAAACATCAGATAAAAGGCACATAGGCCACACATTGGAATAATGCGGCTTAGAAATGGAGATGAGGACCACCACCACCCCAAGAGTAGGACACAACTAGACTTAATGTCAAGGAGAAACCTTTACCTTTATCTTTACACTGTAGAATTAATGCAGTTTGACACCTCTTTAACTACCATGGATCATGGGAGCTGTCACAAGGTCTTTAGCCTCTGCCAAAGAGTGCTGGTGCCTCACCAAACTTCAAATCCCAGGATTTCATATCATTGAACCATAGCAGTTCAAGTGCTGTCAAACTGCATTAATTGTAAAATATAGATGCACTCTTTGAGAACATCAACCACTCCCATAGAGGTACACTGCCCAGCTATTTCTCCCCATTTTCAATGCATCACTGCTGCCTCTTTTTTAGCATATTCAAGTCATGGATTTGCCTTTCCATCAACCTGAGAATGGGCCTATTTCACATGCCTACACAGCATGAAAAGAGATTTGAAACATGAATTGTGATCTGGCTGTTTTGACACCAAAACAAATACAGTCCCTCTCATTACATTTGATGGCTTTTATATTTCCTTTAATGGACAGCATGCATGCCAAGGCATTGGCATTGAAATGAACAAAGGAGCTGTGCATGCAGCAGCCACTGATACGACTCAAAATCCTCACTATTGTTTGGAACAGGGCCAATGGCTGCTATTTATACTTTATGTATCATTGCTTGAACTACGTTTTTATAAGCAAATAATATTTTGGCATTAAAATGCAAATGTTGCCTAGAATACTCACTCCTAATTTTACTTCTCTCCCCCCCATCTTTTCCAATCTGTCTTTTCCTTTGCAGCTGTGATTTAAATATATAAACATTATGCCACTTTGTAATAGATAAGAATTCGGCCAATCAGAGAAAAACACAGTGGTAATATTGTGGTAAAATATAAGCAATCTGGTGTGTCCACAAGTGAGGTGAGTGAGACCTTCGTGTTGTCTTCATTGCAAATAGAATAGGGAAAGAAGAAAAATGTTAACATGTTATTGGTACAACCAGACACTAGCCTAAATCATGTACAGTAGTTAATCATGACTAGCATGTACCCCTTAAATCAGTGTTTTTTTTACTCTACATTTATTTATTTATCATATCGGGAGCGAACCAAGAGTACAGTTGTAATGCATTTAAAACAAACAAACAAACAAAAAATTCCACAAATCCTATCTCACTCAGACTCAGGATTTTGATTCAAGGGGGGCTGATTTGATTCAGGGGAGGGGGCTGAGTCTGAGACTACCCTATCAAACCTTTTGTATCATTGTCCCAATTTTAAATTGAGCATTGATCACATCATGATATGAATAAACATATCAGTTTAAATAATGTACGAAAGGCCTTCTTGCAGACCACCCTGAGAATTTGGGGGGGCTGATATACATGCCTGCCCACAAAGTTGGAAACCTTGCCATTATATTAAATGTCCTTTGACCAGTAGCTGGCCACTTGGAGTGCCTCTGGTGTTGCCATAAGAAAGCCCTCCATTGTGCATGTGGCATGGCTCAGACTGCATTGTAATAGCAGGTCTGTGGTTTGCTCTTTCCCACCATCGCATGTCGTGGACTCCACTTTGTGGCCCCATTTCTTAAGGTTGGCTCTGCATCTCGTGGTGCCAGAGCACAATCTATTCAGTGCCTTCCAAGTCGCCCAGTCTTCTGTGTGCCCTGTGTACATGCTGATTCATTATCCAACAATTGAGTTGATTGAACTTTAGTTGGGATTAACCAACAGGATGTCTATCTTAGAACGGACTTGCAGACCTTCCACAATGTAGAATTATAGCTTTTTGACACCACTCTAACTACTATGGCTCCATTTTGTTGTGACAGTGGAGTTTTCTGATAGAGAAAAGTAATTATCTCACAAAACTATAAATCTCAGAATTTAATAGCATTGAGCCCTTGCATTACCTGTAACTCCCTCTCTGAGGCTTTTTCCTCCAGCAGCAATTAAGACAGTGGTTCTCAACCTGTGGGTCCCCAGATGTGTTGGCCTTCAACTTCCAGAAATCATAACAGCTGGTGAACTGCCTGGGATTTCTGGGAGTTGTAGGCCAAAACACCTGGGGATCCACAGGTTGAGAACCACTGAGTTAAGCAATCCGAATTTGCCTAATATTGTTCTGCTTTGCCTGTAGAATGACTAAATTCACCTCCAGATCCAACAATGAAGAGCTTATTAAGAGAGCTGCTCTGTTTTGTCCCTTGAAGTGACTTTTAGCCTCAACAGAAGAAATGTCAGCTTGGTTGCAAAGGTGTTTGGTGCTGCTAATTGATTGCATTTGATTGCATTTCTTGTTCTGCCCTTGTTTCAAGTCCTTTTAAGGGCAATAGGAGTATAGCTTGCAACTGCATTGACCCTGAGGGTCAATTTTGGATTTTTTGAAGACCCACTGTATAGTGACCACACACTCACCTTCTGTTTGATCTCATAAAGTTATCACTATGATGAATATTTTGGATTTTGGTGAATTTTTCATTACAGCCAACAGAGCTACCATATTATTATTTTTTGCCTTGTCCAGATGGCTTGTTGCACCGTCATACCCTCAGAGATGTAGACCACTACGTGTGGCCAAACAACATCAAGATTTAGAGCCAAGACCTTTGAAGAAGAAACTGGGTATGTTTAGCTTGGAGAAGAGAAGGTTGAGAGGACACATGAAAGCTTTGTTGAAATATTTGAAAAGATATCAAATTGAGATGAGGGCAACCCATTTTTCTGCTGCTCTGAAAACTCAGACATAGAGCAATGGATTCAAATTGCAATAAAAGAGATTCCACCTAAACGTTAGAAAGGACTTTCTGATGTTATGAATAGTTAGTTAACTGCAAACTAGCATTGCATTTTGAACTCAGTAAGTCTTCTGCCACGGGGCGCCACAGTAAGAGAGAATGGAGAAACAGCACCTGGAAAAAAGTGGAATGGCGAATTGCAACAATTTGGAGAATATGCAACAGGACATCATGGCAAGGATGGGTGCTGAAGTAACATACACTCCCTTTCTGTCTTTATGCAGATTGTCAGCATTATGCAGACTCCTTCCATGTCAAGTGATATTATTGCAATTGGGTTTATATTTCCACTTTCGGCACTCTGTTTTGGCAGTTTTATCATCACTCAATGATGTTTAACCAACTTGAGAATTTACCTTTGGCAACTGATTGATCTTTCATGCTCACCATATTTTGCCCTTTTTGGCATCTCCTCCCATTTCACAGGGTGTACAAAAATATACAAAATTAACCATGCGCCTCTACCCATCTTTAGCTCAGCTCTAATGTCTTATGTTTGCCTGTGAAAGAGACAACTTGTGGGAAATGCTTGGCAGCAGCCTAACATTAATAAAATGATGAACTGTGAATTGCAGTAGCAATTTCCTGAGGAATACTTTTGTGTATAGCTACAGCCACCATTTTAGGGATTTTTCCTGACATAACTTTGTTCAATGGGTTTGCCATTGTCTTTCCCTGAGGTTGAGAGAATATGAATTGCCCAAGGTCTCCCTGTGGGTTTTCATGATGGAGCAGGTTCAAACCCTGGTTTTCCAGATACCTTGCTTAACATAATTCACCATACTGATTCTCTCATCTGTATTTCATCTCAATTTTTTCCTGAAAATTTCTGTTAGATCTAAACATTATTCTTAGTCTTCAAACTTGCTGAGAGTTTTCACTTCTTGTGAGTCCCCCTGTGGGCTGAGAAGAGCAGGGTAAAAATGTTGTAAATAAATAAATAAATAGCAGACAATATGAGGTTTATGAATTGCCCTGTAAAGATCAGCTCCAGAGATGAGCAAACTCTGTAAAAAAGAAGAATTGGAAGATGTGTGTGTGTCCCAAGCCCATCTAGAGCAGAGCTTTCCAAACTGTGTGTTGCAACTGTTATTGTGCTGGCTGGAGTGTGTAGGTGTGTCATGCAAATGTAACAAGTCAGTGTGAAATAAATCCTCTGTTTTTAAAAATGCTCATGAAAGGTTTTCATTATTTCAATTTACAGATGTGTCCATATCTCTTATAACAGATTGGTTTAACCTTTGGTGTGTTGGTAAAACTAATCTACTATGTTGTGAAATGATACATGTCTAAAAAGTGCGTCACCAATGTGAAACATTTCAAAAGCTCTAATTTATAAGGTTGGGAAACTCCATTTTTCTTTTGATATTGGGCAGTGGCAAGAAGAGGAGAATCTTTTATAACTCATGGAGCTGCAGTGGTGCAATGGGTTAAACTGTTGTGCTGCTGACCCGCTAACCTGAAAGTTGACTGAACTGCTGACCTGAAGGTTGGCAGTTCGAATCTGCGAGATGGAATGAACTCCTGTCTGTCAGCTCTAGTTTCTCCCAACCTAGCAGCTTGAAGACAAAATGTGAGTAGATAAATAGATATCACTTCAGCAGGAAAAGACAAAGAGATGCTCTCTAAACAATCCTGCTAGCCAGATAACCAGGAGGTGACAACGCAGGCTCCTCAGCTTTAAAATGGAGAAAGTACCTCCCTAGAACCAGCGATGAGCACCACCTCCAGAAGCCAGAAATGAAATGAGAAGGCTCTGCCTTTGTTTGTGTTTGTGTGTCTCATTGTATATGATTATAAAGGCATTGAATGTTTGCCTATGTATGTAAATGCTGTAATCTGCTCTAAGTTCCCCAGGAGAGAAGGGTGGAATATAAATAAAGAGTATTATTATTATTATTATTATTCTCCTGGCCCACTAATTGCCAACAAAATTGTCCAATGGGACATTGATAGCTGGTAGATATGAGATCAGTGGGGCAGTTAATCTATTCTGGGGTTTGATCTGAATGTTGAAAGTGATATTATTCAGTATGATAACTATAGATGAGGGTGATGGAGTGGCTTATAGGAGGAAGCACAGCAGAGACAGGCAAGGTGAGCTTCCCATTTTGAAATTTTATGAGCCCTTGATGCTTGCTTTGGAATCTGATCTTCGAGAATTCTGCCAGCATTTCTTGACCATGTTGTATTGAATTTCTGTCTTCCTCTGTCCTCTGCTGCCTCTCTTTAAATCCTCCAGCCACACTTTATCTCCTGTGTGCAGCTCCTCAATGCATTCACCACAGGGCTATGTTCATGATTTGTTATGATTTGTGTCACAAACAGAATATGTTAGGAAATAATAGTTCAGTAATGCAGAATATATGCCAGAGCTGGCCATTATATTGCACTTGATTTTGCACAAATGAATATTAAAGCTGAAGGGCAGGCATTATTGCTAAAGCTTCATTCTATGGCCACAGTAACTCAATCTGGGAATTTAAATCTCTAATGAAATATTGTCTTTGGATGCAACAGGTTATCATTTGGGAAATGCTAAAATAATACTGAGAGGTTTCATAAAGAAGCTGGTGTGTGTGTGAGAGAGAGAGAGAGGGAGAGAGGGAGGGAGGGAGAGGGAGGGGAGGGAGGGGGGGGGGGAGAGAGAGAGAGAGAGAGAGAGAGAGAGAGAGAGAGAGAGAGAGAGAGTGCAGCTCTGTGTGTAACTGCTGCCAGCAATGCTATTTTGGAAGCCGGGCATTATACGTTTAAATCTCTAATACAAATCATTGCATGGAAGGAATCTGCATGTTCGTTGAGTCCCATTATGTGTTTGGGGATTGAAATGGAGTCACTTGGCTGCATGATCAGAGCACAGACGCTGAATCCTATTATTTTCTTAATTAAGAATGACTGCTAGGAATACATGACAGTGGTTTATAATGCCAGTAATCCCTTGCAAAATAGTTTTTGTTCTAGTCCATCAGCCGTTTGCTATGGCATTAACCCGAACTTCACCTTTGCTAGAGAGGACAGCTGTTGGATAGTCAGAAAGGTTTGTTTTCAAGAAGGATATTTTAAAAGTCACATTTATTTATTTATATTTAAATGAATATTGTTTGTAGCCTTGGTTTAAGAGTATCCAAACATGATATGTTGCCAAATGGAGCAAAAGCAAAGACTCCAGTGAGATTTTGAACCCAAGGTATTTTTCAACAAACACTCTCGATTACTGAAGTTTTTTTTTTTGCTGTTGCTCTGATTTTGAACAATTATTTTATTCCAATTTAGACTGTTTTAGTTCAAGTCTGTAACTGGTTGGAAAGTTTCAACTATTTAGAGTATTTATGATTTTGGTGCAATTTCTTTGGAAAGTGAGTGTGAAACCAATTGTATAGGTTATTGGTGCCACCATTCAAATGTTGGCTTCATTCAACTTCCACTCTGCAACTTCACATTACTGACTTTCTGAGTGTATCTGTCTCCTTTCCTGCTCACTGTATTGGCTTCTGTATTGTTAAATAAATTACAAGGTCCTTTAATTGTTAGTGGACAGAGTTTAAAATAGTTGTGCTGACTGGGGAAAAAACCCAGTCCGTTTGTTGATCTTGCCTGCTGATGCACACGACCTCCTAATGTGATTCTTGGAGTCCCATACAAAGCCACTCATCCATGCAGGATGTAAAGGCAGCTTCCCGGTCTGGACATGTGCTACTTCGCATTCCTCTGGTTTTCTAACAATGCTTTTAATTGGTATGCTGTGACTAATGAGCATGAAGTCCCAGAGGAAATGGAGCAGAATTTTCTATTATCCACCAGGATGAACTTAGCACATAGATTATCAGGGCTTCAGCTCTGGGATGGATCAGGGTCAAAGTCCCTGAATACAGTGCCACCTAATAACAAAATGCCTCTTTCATAAAATCACACTGATCAATTTTAGCTGTTCACAGACTACTAGTAACAGTGTTGTGTAGAGACTTTTTCAGTTAAACATACCCAAGGTGTACAAAATCTTTTGCTACACTCAGAGTGATTAGTTCAGTGCAATGATGAAAAAACTGGGTTTTTAGTTTTTTCATCCCAGTTTAGCTTGTTCATTCAGGTCACTCCCAAAGATTGCAAAGAAAGAATTGATGGCTGTTTGTCCTTTCCAGCAGACTGGTTGACGGATTTCTGCATGGGATTTGCTGGAATGAAGTCAGAACTGGTAAATCACAGGGATATATTGATTCAAGACTCTGAACCCGTACTACCAACTGATAGGCCTTCCATCAAAAAGTCCACTTCTTGCTATTCCTTTTTTGTTGTTGAGCTGCAAAGTTCTAATCTTCACTCATCCTTCTTGAAAACAAAGTAAACAGAATTTTCATTAATCTTCACTGGCTGAAATCAGTCAGTACAGCTGTTCCACCATAGAGAAAACTGTGTTTTGGGTGTCTTCCATATAGATATTAAAGTGAAAAGGGGCTTCCCAACTTATGCAAAATCATTCAAGATGTCAACATAAGGAATATTTACCTCCTCTTTGACAAAACTGATAAACCTGAAAGAAAATTTTTAAAGAGATACATACCTAAAGAGAGCTGTATCTGATATTCAATATCTATAGTGTAATTTTCTTTTTCTGGGTTATAGCAGCAATATATTCAGCTTCACTCACAACACTCCTTATTAGTTCCATTTCAAGCTTAAGAAAAATATGAACATCGGATTTCACAATATTTCATTTTGGTCTGTTTCACTGTAATATACAGTTGCACAGAGAGAAGCTATATTGTATGTGGGCATTTTTTTTTTACTTCTAACATGGACTCTAGGGTTTTTCAAAGGTAATTTCCTAAGACAAATAATTGGAAGTTAATATCCTACATTTAGGTTGCCCAACATTATTGATTGCACTAAAATACAGAGATAGTTATACACACACACACACACACACATTTTCCATATAAAGAACATAACATTGCAGAATTTATAGCACCACTTCCATCTTTGTGTACGTTTGCCTCATTTTACAGTTAGATTGAGAGATCCAGATCAGATGAATTTACTTAGGTATGTACCCAACAAATTATTCAGGTATTTACTTTGTTTCTTAAGGTACACATGCCTAAATCCATTCTTGTGCTAACAGGTGACTGCTGGTGCATTTCTGTCTTTATTTCTGTTTTCTTGATCCCTATGTCAGGGGTGCTCACACATTTTCAGCATGTGAGGTACTTATAAAACAACCAAGTCAAAATGATCTATCTACCCACTACTCAGAGAGCCATAAAAGCAAAATATTTGGAAATTTATTTCAGTGAGAGCCATATAATATATTTTAAGACTGAATTCAATTAAATGTGAGTATAATAAGCCCCTGAATTTATTCATAATAATAATGATGATAATATTCATTCAGCCTCTGCTACTACTACTAATAATAATCGTAACAACAACAACAATAGGTTCCTAGAGTAGAAGAAGACCTCCAAGGGCCATCCAGTCCAACCTCTTTCTGCCATAAGGGAAAAACACAATCAAAGCATTCCTCACAGATGGCCATTCAGCCTCTAATAATAATAATAACAACAACAACAATGGGTTCCCAGAATAGGAGGAGACCTCCAAGGGCCATTCAGTCCAATCTCCTTCTGCACCTGGGCAGCATCGGGAGTCTGCGGGGTGGGACTGAGCTTTCCTCCTGCCATGCCTGCGATCTACCAGGACGCCATACATGATCTACCAGTAGATCGCGATCTATCTAATGAGCACCCCTGCCTATGTCATCCAAAAACCAACTCTAGAGGAGGGATGTAAAGATCTAGAGAAGTGCAACCTACCTTTTTAGCTGCACTGATAAAAGCAGTTTCAGGAGCAGAATGACAATTGGAGCTTGGTTAAGTCATTTGTTTTGGACCGTAGCTCCAAAAATCTTTGAGCCATGTGCTCTGATCCAAGATTAATTCTCAATCTATAACATTCTATCCAGGAGTTTAGGTAGGTGAACCATGGTTTACAGTAGACAAGGCACACAGAGGACAAGCACTTGAGCAGATTAGGAAGTAAATTTCTGTGGATCTCCAAGGGTTGAGTAACTTCATTATATACTGAATGTTTTGGAAAACCTTTTTGGAGATGTTATGATCTTTGGAAAGGCATGACCTTGTTAGAAGTCGCAACCTTCTGAAAAAATGATGCCATCACCTCTTGGTAGAAAGCATGACCTGTTAGAGTAATAACCTTATGGGAAAAATTGCATTCACCAGTATTCATACAAGGTAATTAGGTTTCTCAGCTGTTAAACTGATGTACCTAGGTATGTCTTTGAATGATTAGGGACAAATACATGCCAATGCACAAACATATATATATATATATATATATATATATATATATATATATATATTCTCAGCAGAGCTTCAGAAGTGTTCCTTTTAGTTGCCAAAAAAATCTACTCTCCCTTAAAATATATTTACCTTTCAATTATGCCCTCAAGAGTCAAAAATAAGCAGACTTTAAAAGTAAAATAATTGGTGTACTCACAAATTTAATGTATTCAGTATACAGGTACTTTGTAAATCAATCCAATTACAAGTAGATTTGAAGTAGTTTCTCTGTGTAGGTAACACAGGGCATCCTTCTTAGAATCTTATCAGTCCAAAGTCAAAAGCATCTCTCTGTTCTGAGAATCTAATAGAGTCTCTATCTAGTCTTAAAGTCCAATGTAGTCTCTAAGCATAGTGTTCTTCTGTCCTAAACAGTTCCTACATTGAAGTCTGAAGCATGCTTTGCTTGCTACTGAAGTCTGAGGGCCCTTCCACACAGCCCTATATCCCAGAATATCAAGGCAGAAAATCCCAATGGGTCTCTGTATCCATGGTTCAGGGGAACGCAGTTTCGGTCTCCCCGGGAGGCTGTAAGAGCATCCTGGGCAAGCCGGCAGCAATCTGTGGCTTGGAAAAGGAAACGTTCATGCATTGAGAGAGTTGGAGACAGTAAAGGACACAATGTATCACTATGAAAAGGGAAAAGTTACAATTAAATGATACTTTATTGGAGGATTTGTTGCAATGTTAGGGTCAGGGGAAGAAAGCAAAGTAAAGAAAGATTGCTTGTTGAAGCTGCTGCTGTAGCCACACTCCCAGCGATGCTGGCCCAACAGCCCAGTTCTGATCACATGGTTTGCAGCCCCTCCCACAACAAAGAGTTGAAGTAAACTTACATACCAATACACATATATACAATACAGTAAGCCAGTGTTTCCCAACCTTTTTTGAGCTGTGGCACACTTTTAACATTAAAAAAATCCGGGGGCACACCACCAACCAAAATGACACAAAATGATACTGTAACACAGTAAAGAACGGCTGGGGGTGGTGACCTGCTGGGAGTGCTAAAACCGGGAGCCTTGAGGGGGCAGTGCCAAGGCAGCATTGTGCTGGCATGCCCCACCCCCCTTCAAGGCTCCCCTGAAGCCGGGGGAGGGGTCAGTGCTTGAACCCTCCCCGGCTTCAGTTTTCCCAGCTTCGCCAGCTTTGAGAGGGCAGTGCCAAGCCAGCATTGTGCTGTCTCTGCCACCGCTGGCTTGGCACTGCCCCCTGAAGGCTGGCAAAGCTGTGGGAGTGCTGAAGCCGGGGGGAAGGAGCGGAGCCAGACTGCGCCATGCCTCCCCTCCCCCCCCCGGCTTCAGCTCTCCCACAGAGGAGGAGCGTGATCGGTGGACAGGCTTCAGTAGGCAGGGCTCCTCCGTGCGGCTTCAACAAGCAAGGGGCGAGAGTCATGGCGAGAGTCATGGCGGATTGGAGGCTGGTTGGGGAAACGACAGAAGGAGGTGGCGCCCCGGTCCCTTCTTTTTTTCGTCGCCACCTGGCCCTTCCTCCTCCTCTCCCAAGCAGCAGGAGTTTGGAAGGAGGGGGGGAGGAAGGGGGCAGAGAGCTTTTCTCGCGGCACACCTGATGATCGCTCACGGCACACTAGTGTGCCACGGCACACTGGTTGAGAAACACTGCAGTAAGCAACCTGAATTATATACATAACAAACAACTAGTGAAGGCTTGAGAAGGTTGCTATATCTAACAGAAAGAGAACATAAGTTCAATTTTGGCTGTTCCTGTGACCCAGAGGAGAACTGAGCTCCAGACCTTCCCATTTATTGATTGTAGACATTCATGCTAATGGCACCACTACATAAACACAACCTATTTATCCTAATTCTCCAAGCAAAATGGCTCAGTAAACTATCTCCATTAGTACCTAGTAAACTAAACCCTATTGATCCATTAGTTTGTGGTTGCTGGAAAACCCCCAGCTTCAAGATTTTTGCCAATTTTTCTTGGCATTCTCTCAGAAATGGCTGTTCTCCAGTTGGTTACCTAACTTGTCATAAATAGGTGTGACTAGGGAAACGTCATCTAAGAAAGGCAAGTGGATGTTAGTTGAAGTTGTGTTTTCAATAATGTTTGTTTTATGTTTTATTTTGAAATGTTTCTGTTCAAATAGTTACCAGATAAACTAGACTCAAGGAGTGGAGTTTCTTTGGCTTTTCATGTTAATTCAGAGAAGCCCAGTACCTGAACTATCAGGATCCCACAGATTTGTCGTTTTATTAACTGTTAAAGACCAGATTCTCAGGCCTCGAATTATGACTGGAAGGCAAAAGAAAATCAGTGGTGGTCCTGCAGCCCTGGTGTCTTTCATGAGTGCCATTTGTGCTGCTTGTATTGCTGTTCCCCTATGAACCAACATGAGTCCTAAGATTATCCGGGAAGGTCCTTCTCTCGCTTCCACCTCTGTCTCAAGCGCAGTTGGTGGGGACGAGGGAGAGAGCCTTCTCGGTGGTGCCCCCCCCCCCCCAGCTCTGGAACTCTCTAGGGAGATTGGACTGGCACCTACCCTGTCCCCTTCTGCAAGAACCTAAAAACATGGATGTTCTGCTGTGCCATTGAGTAGGCAGTTCCAAAGAATTGGCCCAATAATACCAAAGTTCTGGCACTTTAGCATGGCCCCCTGCTCTACAATCCTGACATTTTAATGCCCAAGGAATTTTGCACTTTCCCTTAGTTCTATCTAGGAATTTTGCACAAACTCAGAGCCCTCTTAACTCAGCACTTTTATTGCTCTGCATGGTACTGTTTTTATGATGTTATGTTTTATTGTGATGTGTTTCTATTTGGTTTGGTTTTGATTTGATTTTGTTGGGTTATGTTTTTAACTCTGTGTTCTCTGGGCTTGTCCTTTTGTAAGCTGCCCCGAGTCCCTTCAGGGAGATGGAGGCAGTATATAAAAATTAAGTTATTATTATTATTTTACTGATACAAAAACACAGTATGTCACAGCAAATGAGATATATATGCTAGATTTCGTATCACAAAATCACAAGTCGAACATTTCCCAAGCATCTAGGACTGTGTGATGTGTTTTCAAATGATTCGCACAGATCCAAGTAAGGTGACCTTTGACAGATCATGATTTTGTCAATGTTTATTGTTTCCAAATGCCAGCTGAGGTCTTTTGGCATGGCACCCAGTGCGCTGATGACCACTGGGACCACCTGTACTGGTTTATGCCAGAGGCTTTGCAGTTCGATTTTGAGGTCTTGATAATGGCTGAGTTTTTCCTGTTGTTTTTCATCAATTCGGCTGTCACCTGGTATGGCAACATCAATAATTTAAACTTTTTTTCTTTTCCACAATCGCGATGTCTGGTGTAATGTGTTCCAAAACTTTGTCAGTCTGGATCTGAAAGTCCCACAGTATTTTTGTGTGTTAATTTTCTACTACCATTGCAAGTTTATGATCCCACCAATTCTTTACCGCTGGCAGGTGGTAATTGTGTCATAAGTTCAAGTGAATCATTTGGGCCACAGAGTTGTGCCTTCATTTGTAGTCCGTCTGTGCAATTTTCTTGCAACAGCTGAAGATATAGTCCATGGTTTCATCAGCTTCCTTGCACAGTCTGCATTTTGGGTCATCATCTGATTGTTTGATCCTGGCCTTTATTATTATTATTATTATTATTATTATTGTACAAGCTAGTGCAAGGGTCCCCAAATGAAGCTGAAGTCCAAAACTATACATGAGAAGTATATTTGGTATTTGTAGCTGTGCCAGAGAAGAGATTGGTATCCCATTGCCAATGAAAGTGTAGTTTTTATTGTCTCACAATATACTCTGAATGCTTGAATCAGAATTTACAATATTAAATACATTTGTTCCACGCCTTGAGATACATCATTCCTACTTGTCAGGCTATGAAAACTCATCCACAAACTTTCTTGAAAAGTCAAAAAGGAAATGTGATGAAATCTTAAAAGTGCAAACAGCTGACTTAATGGGACGCAGTGACTTAAAAATAGAAATCAAGTGCTTTGTAACGGATGCAAATATTTTTATATAAATATATAGCTGAGCTGTGTTGTGTTTTTATGAATCTGCAGCTGCTTTCGACATCCTGATGTGTGATGTTACTGATTCAGTGTTGCAATCTGAGTATATTGATTCAGAGTGCAGCAATCCAACATGTGAATGACCTTGCTCAGTTTTAAAAAGCAAGAAAATG
Source organism: Anolis apletophallus (assembly GCA_030556195.1). Taxonomy (NCBI): domain Eukaryota; kingdom Metazoa; phylum Chordata; class Lepidosauria; order Squamata; family Anolidae; genus Anolis; species Anolis apletophallus. The sequence continues at coordinate 30,734,113 of JARBWK010000008.1, read as the reverse complement.
CAATGTAAGGGTTTGCAGTGTATGACAGGATGTTTAATCAACTTCTCAGCTGTAAGGAACAGTAGGAAGGAAATGGTGTGTTAAAGATTATGATTCCTTATACATCCGAACTTGCAGCCCCGGGATCTTAGGACAAAGGGAGATCAATTTTGTTTTTCCTATTACAACCTCTATTTTTAGGTATTTCGTGTTGCTGTTCCTTAGTTGCTCTTGGTTTTTATATTCTGCTTTTCACCATCCCCCTACTGTCTTTCCTTCCTGTCTTTCCTAGTCCCCTGTTTAATTTTACTAATGTAAAATTAAATTATTTATATAATAAATTGGGTAAACATTCCCACAAGGGAAGAAAAGAATGAAGACATGAATAAAGTAATCATCTGTCAGGATATATCTTTTTAAAAAGGAAACCAAGACTAATGGTCCCCCATGGTTCAGATATGCTGCAACCTCTATTTTACCAAAAACATGCTTATTGGGCATGAGAGAGTTGTTTCTACTTTATGATTATGGACTAGCCATTTCAAACTGAGAATACAGCGGGAGATAGATTGAAGATGGTTTATCCATTTGTTCAGTCAAAGCAGTCAATCTTGCACTCTTTATAGTGTGAAGTGGTGGATAACTCATTTGATTATAAGGATCTATTGGCAGGGCTGTCCAACTGCCAGCCCTGCAGGTGTTTTGGACTTCAACTCCCAGAAATCCTAGCCAGTTTACCAGCTGTTAGGATTTCTGGGATTTGAAGTCCAAAACACCTTCAGGGCCAGCAGTTGGACAGCCCTGGTTTAGCTAAACCTAACATGACTTTTTAGTCCGTTAGAGCTTGCTGACCAGTGTGTACTGAATTGCACATCCTCCAACATTTCACAGGATTCATGAAACAAGGATTCATGTGGCCAACTGACATCATCTTTTGGTTAACTTGGCAAAAGTTATTAATAAAGTAGGTCACATGAATGAGGAGAGGATGCAGCAGTTTTCTTTTGCCCAAGTCTACTGGAGAGTGCAACATCTTATCCCTTCCTTTTGCCCAGCTTCACTCATCCTGCCTTTTATCTACAAATTGGACTAACTGTGAACATTCAGTGACAAATAATCAGTTGACATGTTTGTAAACATTTCAGTGCTGTAGACTGAGGTTTTTGCCTTATTTGGTTTGATGCAACCTATTTCTGAATAAAAAGGCAAAGGTTTCCCTTGACATTAAGTTTAGTTGTGTCCAGCTCTGGGGGATGGAGCACAATTGATGACTATTTGACAAATATCTAAATCACTGAGTGCTGGGTGCAAGAACAACAAAGTAGTACAAGACTAAGATATAAAAATATCTATTTCATAACAGCATACACAGCATTGGGTTATACAGATGTTACACACATTAATCAGGACTAGTCATACATAGAGAAACATCACAGGAGATGCTCTATACGCAATAGAACAATGGCAATAAATCATAGTAGAATCGCAACTCCTCAAATAATATAATGACCGTCCATAGAATCGAATGATGTCCCCAAATACTGTAAAGTCCAAATGGCGGATGACACAGGGATATAGGAGGTAGAATAAGCTCCAAAATATAAGTTCAAAAAGAGGCTCATCCCGCTCCCCATATTTGAACTGCTGACCTTTCGATCAGCAAGTTCAGCATCTCATTGGTTTAACCCACTGTGCCGCTATGGGCTTCTGGGTAGCTTCACATAAAACTGGCCTACATGGCAGAAAATTTAGATGTGTTGGCTAGTGAGATTGCTGTAGTTCAGAAGTGTGGATTTCACTATCTTCAGTAGCATCTGAAATTGGCAAGAGATTTGCTAAAATTTCATCAAGTGAACATAAGTACAAACTATAAAAGGTGGGTTATTAATACACTGGCAAAATGTAATTTGGGTAGAAGTATATGAATTACAAATTTGTGAACATTAAGATTTACTTGAGCAGAGAGAAAAAATGCAAATACCATTAGGTCACCCATGCTAGTATGCATTACTTGTCCCAATAAAATTATGTTTATATTGAGTACTTTATGCTGTATGCTAGTCTGGTTACAAATAGGAGAACTCCTTTGAAAGGTAATTGCATACTGCAATATAATGAGTTTCATCTGTAATGAATGGAGAGTTAAAGTGAGACAATTTTCCACAAGAAAAAAACAGGTTTTTTTTCTAGATTGCTCAGCTTTTCCATAATGACTACAGTCATGCTGAATAACATAAAACAGCATTTACTAGGTGGCAAGATTCAGTTCATTTTTCTGTCTTTTCTGGAGATGGTGGGAAGAAGTTGAGAAAAATTGCTGGCATCACAGATAATGCTGATGTACAACTTTTGTACAATACTCCCACTTTTATATCAGTAAGAGCGATTCAAGACAAATCCTATGTATTCAGCAACTCTTATGCACCAATGTTTAGTGAGAAAATAAACATTCCTTTATAAGGCATATAGCATTTTAATATTTATTTATTTATTTATTTATTTATTCAGCTTAATAGACTGCTCTCTCCGGAGCTCAGAGCGGTTTACAGCAATAAAATATCAGATAAAACACATAAAACATTAGAAAACCAAGTTAAAACCCCAAGCACATAATAGCACATTTATAGTCATGATTATATCCTGTGGGATCCTGGGGTTTGTAGCATTATGGCTGAGAATCTAAATACACAAGAAGCTGGGTATCCCAGGATTACATAGAATGAAACTATGGGCCCATCCACACAGTATCTTTATCCCTGGAGCTGCCGGTTCAAATTGGTAGGTGCCAAATGAAGTCCCCATAAAACATGGGAAGAATCGCTGCAAAGCACTAAAAATCATAAGATTTTCAGTTGCAGGAATATTCTGGTTCTGGCTGGAAAAGGCAAATATTTGAATCTCTATACGTCCCTACACTCTGAAAATATGGGATTTTTAATGTTTGGTTTGTCTCTCGGTTATACATGCCGGTTCCTGATTGGTTGTATCCTAAAAACATTGTAACAGTTGAATAGATGGTGAAAACTTTATCTTGGAAACTTGGTCCTCCATGAATTTAATAAAGTTCTGACACACAAACAAAGGTTTTACCGTGTAACTTTCCCCGTGCTTTTATGATAAAAGGTTTGAGGAACAGACATGTATAACCCAGGAACATCACCCCGTTATTCCCAGGCACAAGTACACGATCAAACCTGTCTGGAGAGATGACTATGCAGCCTCTGAATGACAATAATAATGATGAAGTTCTGTTCCTGAAAGTGTCAGCTCCTGTTTAATATTGTAGTCCTAACTTTGAAAGTAGTTGTCCTACTCCACAAAATTGTTGTGTCACTTCATTAAACGTGTAGAGTTTAAAAGTTTCTCTTACCAGGACAAAGTTTTCACCCTCTAGTCAATTTTGCCATCTTTTTGGGATAAAAGCAATGAGGAACAGATACATATGACCAATGAATAAAACTCATATGCACATCTTTTTTTTTTCAAAAAACCAAAATTTCCAGCAGACGTCTCATGGCAGCTATTATGTGGACTTCAAAATCCCATAAGAAGTAGCAAGTCTGGATGTTGCAGGCAGAAATCCTGGGACCAACAGGTCTGTGTGTGGACCTCCTCTCAGGACCCAGGGTTTTGTTTTTGGAAGCTGTTTGGAAGCACCTTATGGTATCAAACTGCTATACAGTGAAGATCTTGGGAATGAGAAAAGGCAAGTTAAGGTAATGGCTGACGGAGTTTAATATCAGGCAAAAGTGTAATAAAAGGCTTTCTTTAAACTAAAAATGTCCAGTTGACTTACAGTGTTTATATTTCTTTATATAAAATCTAACATGATACAAAAGAAAGCTAAATGCATTTTAAACATGTGAAACTACTATTAACCAGTATTAAAGAGAACACTAGTTTCCCAAAATAGAAATAAACCTGAGTTGCTTTATGGTGACATAGCCATAATAATCAGGAGAGTAAACCACCACGAATCCTTACAAGTATATTTATTATAGAAAAATCCAATCTACTTATTAGAACACAAGATCTCAGAACATTAATAAATGTTTAAGCATTGCATGCATTTGGTGGTTGTATTTATTCTTAATCACATGGCAGGTTGCCACCTCTGATCCTGCTGCTAACCACTCTTGCTTCCATTTCTCCCCAAAGTCATATCAGTTTTATATCCTTGCTTTTTAATGGCAGATTTATTTTACTTTGTCAAATATTTGGGGGAAGAATCTTTTTAGTATTTCTTCCTGCCCTTCCCAGTGGAGTAGAAAATATCTCTAATGTCATGTTGATTGCAGAGCTGAGCTTTCTGGGTTTCCTGTCCATCGTTTGCTTCCAAGTATCTTTCGTTCCAACTCTCAATTTCTCTGCATGGTTTACACTTAGGTATTCTGTGTATATATTATTCAGAATTCATGGAACCACAAGAAGACAGAAGAGCTATTACTCATGTTATTCTCCTCTTGGACTTCTCTTCAACTAACCATTTTATCTGTGGTCTTGTATGGATGTAACACAAGACTGGTTACAGCTTAATATTTACATTGAAATTGTGGTTGCTATTAACAGTGGTTCTCAATTTTGATCTTCCAAATATTTTGGACTACAATTCCCAGAAGCCCAAGCTAACATAGGTATTGAGCAGGGATTCCAGAAAGCCAAGTCCAAAACATGTTCGGGATCAAAAGATGGGAATTGTAGAACTAGGATCTGCTAAAAGCTATGGGGGATTGCAGTCCATGTCTGAAGCAGAATAATATTCTGTTTCCTTTCATCAAGAAGACAAACCTGTTGGTTATACCCAAGTATTTGTGAGTAAAATTACTTTTATGTACCTTTTATGTAAAGGGGACCTGGTTTGTTTGGTTTGTGTGCTAGATATTGGGTGTAGGGTATAATGGGTTGGTAAACTCTTAAACTTCTATCTGATATATTAGTTATGTGGTATCTGGAAAGTTGGAGCTTCCTACCTTGAAAGGTTCTTATCACATATGGTTCACAGGCCCCTTCTACACTGCCATATAAAATCCAGCTCATCTGCTTTGAATTGGATTATATGACAGTGTAGACTGATATAGTCCGGTTCAAAGCAAATAATGTGGATTATCTTCCTTGATAATCTGGATTATATGGCATTGTAGAAGGGGCCACACAGAACATGCAGGAAGAAGGAAATCGAGAGGAGAGAGAGAAAGGTGAGGATTGATAAGACCCTAGAAAACAAACAAAAGGCTTTGTGATGCAGGAAGAAAGCAATGGGAACAGCACACAATCCACCAAAAATAAAGTTACTGTAAACAAGCAAAGGTTGCTAACTGTAATAGAAACAAAGCAGCATCCACTTACAGTTTGTAAAGCAGCGTTGTTTTAATAAAATACTCAGTAAAGAACAACCAAATTTTAGGATTCTGAATTAACTAAATTTTGTAGTTAACTAAAAATTGAATGAAGACCTTTCCACCTTTTTATGGCTTCACTGGAGAAGCTAGTGGAGAGAGAGTGCTTGTGCCCTATAAAAATGTGAATGAGATCTAAGAGTCTGAGATTCAGAGAATAAGTGAGTCTAAAAAAGACCTTAAGTGCAGGCATTCTCCATTTTTGACATGTTTTTTGACAGTCTTCTCTTTCCACAGATCTAAATTATAGTCCTATATCGCTCTTTTGGCTCCTGGTCCTCTCTTTTGACAATATTCTGCTTGTTGTTTTTCTTCTCTCTCAGTTGACTCAATGCCATCTGGTGTTCAGCCTTGCATTTGCAAGCTAAAAAAATCATTAGATTCCACTTTCCAACCATTCTGACTTTTGACAACACTCCTGTTTCTACCTCCCAAATAAGCAGGGGATTCTTGCACACGGAACGAACCATTCTCCCTTCACATTCTTTACTTAAGATACATTCAACTACTGATTTTTAACTGCTCAGCCTATAACTTGTGTGGAGGGAAGTTTACAATAGCAAAAAAGAGGAGGTTGGTATAATTTCTTTTTTTAAAAAAACCAAATATCTCACTGAAATATCCATAGAATTGCATCTAAAGTTCTCCATGGTTCTTGCTTGCTTGTAACAGGCTTAATGTACAAAGCATGACATTTGGATTGACTAGTGATTGAGGGGCAATTGGCTCTTTACTGCAGAGTGAAGACAGCCATCCCAATAAAAACTCCGTCATGCGCAGATAGTTTGACTTGACATTTCAGATGTGATAACATTAATACTGCAAGTGGAATTAAAACGCTGTGACCCATACATATATTGCTGTCATTTCAACCTCTTTCTGATTTGACCTTGGAAACCAGCAGTGAAGAAGATGGCTGGAAATTTTCCAGGGTCAGTCACCAATTCTGTAAGTCAAACTCATTTTTCTTTTAAAAACTGGCAGATTGCAAATGTGTGATTTTCTGTGTAAAAATGGGAAATAAAAAAATTAAAAACTAATAGCAAGTGTGGAGTGCAATGACCATTCTCGGTGAAATAGTGAAGAGTAGAGACATCACACTGGACACGAAGATCCGCATAGTTAAAGCAATGGTATTCCCTGTAGATGCGAGAGCTAGACCATAAGGGAGGCTGAGTGAAGGAAGGTAGCTTTTAAACTGTGGTGTTGGAGAAAAATTCTGAGATTTCCTTGGACTGCAAGAAGATCAAACCAGTCCATGCTCTAGGAAATAATGTCCAACTGCTCACTGGAGGGAAGGATACTGGAGGTGAAGATGAAGTACTTTGTCCACATAATGAGAAGACAGGAAAGCTTGGAGAAGATAATGATGCAACGGAAAACAGAAGGAAAAGGGAAGAGGGGCTGACCAAGGGCAATGTGGATGGATGTTATCCTTGAAGTGACTGGCTTGACCTTGAGGAGCTGGGGGGTGGCCACGGCCGACAGGGAGCTCTGGCATGGCCTGGTCCATAAGGTCACAAAGAGTCTGAAGGGGACTGAACTAATAAACAACAACAAGATTTTAGCAAAGTGATCTCCTGATTCTTCCACCTGCCTGGGATATATTGGCCTGGGGATTCTGGAAGCTGTAGTCCAAAAGCCATTTTTCTGGGCTTTGCTATCACATTTTTTTCACTTAGAAGGCAACACAAACTAATGAAGAGTTTTGGATCTGCACACCATTTCAGATGAGGCATTTAGAAGTTTCCCAAACTCTAACGTTTCAAGGAAAATCGTCATTCCAAACACTTGGAAACACAGAGTGAGCTCAAATATGTAGCAGGCATACACAAAGGTAGCACAAATCAATTGTGACTCTCTTTTTGGATTTCCTTTTTGGTGGCTTTGCAAACCATGTCATAAATTGATGGTGCCTACTTTCCATACATATATATATATACAAGACTTTCCATACTTGCAGCCCTAATCCACGGCACCACACTAGCCATCAAGGTTCAGCAAATAATCCTAATTAGTATTCTTGGTGATGGATGGGGTGAAAGGAAGTGTAATATTTGTATGTTGCATAACAATCTATGCTTGTCAAAATAAAAGCAAGGTTTTATTATCTAGCTTAAGGTAATGCATTCCACATTCTAACTCCCTGTCTCTATTTTTAAGAGAAAAGGGAATGGCATATGTCACATCTTGTGATCTGTTAGTAAAAGTGTGCTAATGCTAGCACAGGACATAAGGCATCACACTGGGTCCACTATGTAACTACCTCAGACAATTGGAATGTGTTTCATTATTCAGAAACCAGGATGAAAGGCAACTGGCATAGACTTACTAGTCTGGACACTATGATAGCCACCACTTTCTCAAATTTTTCAAATACTTTTTGCGTACTTTGTTCATAAGTACACTGAAACAATGCTAATGAGGGGAACTCTCAACTCTATACTAAAGATTGGAGCTGAAAGTTCTTAAAGACTGGTACTTTTCGCTAATCTTAAATGAACAGTAATGGAAACTACAGTGAGTGCTTTAGATCGGTGTTTCCCAACCTTTTTTGAGCCGCGGCACACTTTTAACATTAAAAAAATCCGAGGGCACACCACCAACCAAAAAGACACTCTAACACAGTAAAGAACGGCTGGGGGATGGTGACCTGCTGGGAACAGCTGCTGGGAGTGCCGAAGCCGGGGGAGGGGGAGGAGCCAGGCCCCGCCCCCTCCACGTGGCTTCAGTTCTCCCACAGCTTTGCCAGCCTTGAGCGGGCAGTGCCAAGCCAGCGGTGGCAGAGCCAGCACAATGCTGGCTTGGCACTGCCCCCTCAAGGCTGGCAAAGCTGTGGGAGCGCTGAAGCCGGGGGAGGGGGCGGAGGCAGGCCGCGCCATGCGCCGCCCCCTCCCCCCCCCGGCTTCGATTCTCCCATAGAGGAGAAGCATGAGCGTTGGGCGGGCTTCAGTAGGTGGGGCTCCTCCTCTGCACGGCTTCAGTCGCGGCGGATTGGAGGCTGGCTGGGGAAATGGCCGAAGGAGGTGGCCCCTCGGCCCCTTCTTCTTTTTCTTCGCCGCTGCCCGGCCCTTCCTTTTCCTCCCCCAAGCAGCAGGAGTTCGGCAGGAGGAGGGGGGAAGGAAGGGGGGCAGAGAGCTTTTCTCACGGCACACCTGATGATCGCTCACAGCACACTAGTGTGCCATGGCACACTGCTTGAGAAACACTGCTTTAGATATTATTGTCTTTTTAGTATACATTTTTATTGTGATATATGAAGAAAAAACATACAATCTTCAAAATTCAACAATCGAGATACACATATTATTACCCCAGTCCTACCATCTCCCTATTCCCACCCATGAACCACCATCCATGACTTCCGATACCACGCCATGTGGAACTAGTATTTAACAAAACTCTAATTCCTCATGCAGCTATTTGGAAATCTATTTTTGTCTTCTTTTTTCAATACTCAAAGACAAGTCTCCCATTTCCAAACAAATTCTTCATTGTGTCTTCTCCTTAAGCCCCTGGAAAGCTTGGTCATTTGGATAGAGTCAACTATTTTTTTCTTCAATCCTTAATGAGTAATTCTTTTTTCCCCCTTCTAAGACTTTTGTATTGTAATTCTTGCAGTAGAGATGCATCATCAACAATCCTATAAAGTGGACCGACATCATTATACCCATTTTAAAAAGTTAAATAGTTGTAGTTGACAGAAATTGAAAAGAGTGAAAGGAAGTAGCAATTTAAAACCAATGTTGTCACTGGTGTTAGACAAGGCCTTGAATGGTCTGGGGCCAGTGTACCTTAGGGACTGCCTCATCCCATACTGTCCCACTAGACCACTGCGCTCTGAGACAGGACACCTTCTGGAGGTCCCAAGTTTTAAGATGTACCACCTCACTGCGACACCGAGGAGGGCCTTTTCGATTATAGCCCCCACCTTATGGAACGCATTGCCTTCCAATGTTCTTGCCCTTTCAAATCTGCTGGCATTCCAGAAGGCATGCAAAACACTCCTGTTCCAGCAGGCATTTGGTCCCTAAAGATGTTTGATCCTTCGGACATGTTCCGCCTCCTATTTTATGTGATGTATAGTCCGTATTTGATTAGTATTTTACTGTAGCAAATACTGTTGTTTCGATCGTGTTTTTATCTAGTGTTTTTTACTGTTGTAAGTCACCCCGAGCCATACTGGAAGGGCGACTGGTAAGTGCAAATAAATAAATAAATAAATAAATAAATGTATAATGGGAAAAGGCAATGTAAATAAATGTTTAAAAAACGAAAATAATTGACAAGTTAGAATTTCAGTATGAATTTTAGCGTAGAATCTAATTAATTTGAATGATATAGCATGCTAACGAGCCAAGAAATGTTATATTTCCCACCTGATTCTGTTCACAAAGTCTTGTGTTCTTGCACTTTTGAAAACTACGTCTTGATTTGAGTTAATCTCTTCAAGCTGGTGGAGGAACGTAACAATGTTAGATCAAAAGATTCAAACCATATACACATGAATAGGTCTAGTGGGATGATAATGTTATAGGTTTTGACAATGCCAGTAACTCCCCCCCCCCACATGCAGTTAATTTCTAAAATTAACAAAAGAATCCATATTACTTAAACCAAACATTTCTTTATGTCTGTAAAATCCAGAGTGTTTCAGAAAGTTGTTGAAACCCATGTGGTATAAACATCTCCCCATTCCAATAATATCATACTTTTTTCTTTGTTTTACAGTTCTTGGTCTAAACCAGTTGTTCTCAACCTGTGGGTTCCCAGATGTTTTGGCTGGGATTTCTGGGAGTTGTAGGCCAAAACACCTGGGGACCCACAAGTTGAGAACCACTGGTCTAAATCCAATTGCTAGTCCCAACCAGAGTAGACCCATTGAACTAGCTGCTGAATGGTAGTCAACAGGTATGTATGTTCCATTCATTTGTTGGGTCTATTCTATTTGAAATGAGATCTTAAATCAGGACTAATAATCTGAACTCAGAAGGCAATATCATGTCTCCTGGTAAAAACACTGTGAAAGAACTCTGATTTTGAAAATGTTTTGTTTTGAGTAGGGGAAAGAATATTCCCTTTCTGACCCTTTTTTGGTAGATATACATATTGCTCTAGAGTAGAGCTTTCCAAACATGTGTCTTGACACATTACTGCAGTGTGTAGGTATGCCATGTGACCGTAAGGAGAAACCTCTGAGTCTGTGTGAAATAAGAAATAAATCATATATTTAAATATATATATTTAATTATCTACATACCATTCATCTGTCAGGACTTGCCTGGACATTAAATATGCTGCCCAATTTGGATACAGCTCTGAAGTAAAGACAATCATTTTTGAGAAAGTTTCTGTACCTTTAGGAATTTGCAAGGTCCTCCAGGTACTTTTATGGCATACTCCCCCCAAACCAGCTGTTTTTTCCCATCACAAAAGGGTGGCTCTCTTGTTTGTATCAGCATCTGGAAAAGGCAACCGTGAAAAAATAAAACAAGTGCAAAGAAGCCAGAATAAATATCCAAAGAACTTCTAACTGGGTTAAGACTCAAAAGAGAAATGCACAAGAAATGGAAAAGGGGAGAAATCATGAAAGAAGAACTCAGATGAATAACCAACTCCTATAGTGAAAAGGTTCACAAAGCTACAGCACTAAATGAGCTCAAGCTTGCCAGGAACATAAAAACAATCAAAAGGGATTCTTTACTTATATCAGTAGGAAAATGAAGAATAAGGAGGTGAAAGAATTTGAAATTCTGACGGATAAGGAAAAGGCAGAACTACTTAATGCCTTCTTTGTCTCAGTCTTCTCACAAAAAGAAAGCCGTCCTTAACCTCAGCAACATGGAGTGGACAAAGTATTGGGGGACATCCAACCCCAAATAGGGAAACAAGTCACCAAGGAATACCTGGCCACTCTAAACGAATTCAAGTCCCCAGGGCCAGATCAACTATATCCAAGAAGGAACTAGCGGAAATAATTTCAGAACCACTGGCAATAATCTTTGAGAGTTCTTGGAGAATGGGAGACGTTCCAGCAGATTGGAGGAGGGCAAATGTGGTCCTTATCTTCAAGAAGAGAAAAAAGGATAACCCAAGCAATTATCATCTGGTCAGCGTTGTTGATACCAGGCAAGATTTTGGCAAAGATAATTAAGGAAGTGGTCTGCAAAAACTTAGAAAAGAATGTGGCCGTCACTAATAGGCAACATGGGATTATCAAAAACAAGCCATGTCTGACTAATCTGATCTCTTTTTTCGATAAGATTTACAAGCTGGGAAGATGCAGGGAACACCGTGGATGTAGCATATCTGGATTTCAGTAAGGCCTTCAACAAGGTCTCCCATGACCTTCTGGCAAACAAATTAGTCAAATGCAGACTAGGCAAACTACGATTAGGTGGATCTGTAATTGTTTAAGTGAACGAACCCAGAAGGTGCTCACCGATACTTCCTCTTCATCTTGGAAAAAAGTGACGAGTAGAGTGCCACAGGGTTTGGCCCTGGCTCCGGTTCTGTTCAACATCTTGGACATAGCTATTAAAGTGGTATTAAATTACATTAATTCAGCAGTGCAGATACACCCTAAGATGACAGTGATCATGAACTATTTCTAACTTAAATGCACCAGTGATTTTTTTTTCCTCTTCCCTCTGTCACAGCCTAAAATTTCAAATTGTGGATCTGCCAGACTCTACTTGATCTGTAGTTAATGATCAGTTTACATTAACATAGGGATGAAAAATAACTGTTATTATATTCCCTAACCATGGCTGGGCCTAGAAAGAACTTTTATAGGAAAAGACCATGTAAATAAAGTGGTTCAGATGGATTGTTTTGCTAAAGTGGTACCATATGTTTGTTGATTAACAAGTTGTCAGGATATTAGAAGATCTTGGCTGCTTCTGTAGACTAGCATCTGTTTTCTACATTCTTTTATCTAATTTGTATAAGGAGTTTGCCAGATTGAAGCTTTTCCTGCATATCAGACATGCATACATTCCATGAGGGTTTCTGCCCTGCTTCTCATTGCATAGAGAATGCTGATGTATCTGCTACGATGGATATGTATTCATGTGTTTCTTAAAGAAATGAAGACAGATTGGAAAAGAGCAATGAACAGAGAATGATGTGGAAATATATTACAACAACTCACTTGCGATTTAAAATTGCTCTTGTATTATTATATAGTATCTGTTTTGTAATCTGTATACCTTTATAAAACGGAATGTTTGTATGTGTGTATGTGTGTATGTGTGTGTGTATGCAGAGGGCGGAAGGGCGGAAGGGCAGCTATTTGCATAAAGTCCTTTGATTGGACAGCCTCGCCACTCCAAAATTCTAAGGCACCAGACAGAGGGCAGTGATAGGCACTGATTAGCCAGCAACCCAGAATCCAGGCCTCTACATTCAAACAACAGGATTTCTTCCCACTGAGGGGAAAAAGCCAGCAACCCAGAATCAGGCCTCTACATTCAAACAACAGGATTTCTTCCCACTGAGGGGAAAAAGCCAGCAACCCAGAGTCCAGGCCTCTACATTCAAACAACAGGATTTCTTCCCACTGAGGGGAAAAAAGCCAGCAACCCAGAATCAGCGCCTCTACATTCAAACCACAGGATTTCTTCCCACTGAGGGGAAAAAAGTCAGCAACCCAGAATCAGGCCTCTACATTCAAACAACAGGATTTCTTCCCACTGAGGGGAAAAAGCCAGCAACCCAGAATCAGGCCTCTACATTCAAACAACAGGATTTCTTCCCACTGAGGGAAAAAGCCAGCAACCCAGAGTCCAGGCCTTTACATTCAAACAACAGGATTTCTTCCCACTGAGGGGAAAAAAGCCAGCAACCCAGAATCCATTCCATGCAGGCCTTTTCCACTTTTTTTACTTTTCTGTTTTACACCGGTATACTTTCACAGGCCAGGGCGGATATGTGGCAGCCACTTTCACAGGCCAGGGCGGATATGTGGCAGCCACTTTCTCAGGCCACAGCGACCAGCGCGGGTGATGGACCTGCACCAAACTTGGTACACATAACCCCCCTATGACATGACCCACGTATTATGGGATTTGTAGTACTTTCCAAGACTTTGGTTCCCACAGACCCCTGAGGCCACCAAAAAGGACCAATACAGACCACACTCAGCACACACAGCCCCCATGACCCACTCTACGTCCTGGTGCAGTTCGGAGGAGGGTGGGCCATGGATGATGGGACTTGAAGTGCCTCTACTCACTTCAAAGTCCGCTGCAACCCTCATCCAATCACTGATCGAGACCAAACTTGCCATACATAACCCCCATGACTGCCTTCACGTCCTGGTGAGGTTTGGGGGACGACTGACAATGGATGATGGGATTTGTAGTACTTTTACACCCCTCTGTTCCCACAGACCACTGTGGCCCCCAACAAACACCGAGAAAGTCCACACTTGGCACACAGAGCCCCAGTGACCCACTCTACATCCTACTGAAGTTTGGAGGGGGACAGAACATGGATGATGGGACTTGCAGTACCTTTCCTCACTTCCCAGTCCTGCTACAAACCTAATCCAATGACTGATCAACACCAAATCTGGCACACAGAGCCCTCATGACCCACTCTACAGCCTGGTGCAGTTTACTGTGAGACGGAGCACGGATGATGGGACTTGAAGTACCTTCACTCACTTCCGAAAAACAATGCATCCCTCATCCATTCACCAATACAGACCAAACTTAGCACACAGAGCCCCCATGACCCAATCTACATCCTACTACACTTTGGGGGGCGGGACACACAGAGATGATGGGACTTGCACTACCTTCAGTAATTTCATGATACCACTACAACTCCCAATAATGATGGATCAAGACTAAACTTGGCACACAGAGCCTCCATGACCCACTCTACATCCTGCTGCACTTCTCAAATGACCCGGGCAGGGCCGGGTCCCCAAGCTAGTATGTCATATTTACCAGTTGCCAAAATTAAATAAAAATAGTTGAGCATGAACTTTAAAAAATGAGAATAAATGTTTGTGCAAATATATTGAAGTAAGATGGTGGTGAAGAAACTGCTGTCCAGCAGATGATGTTGGACTGCAGCTCCCAAAACCATTACCTGCCATTGACTATGCTTGCAAAAGCTCATGGGGGTTACATTCCAACCATATTTAGAGGACCATATTTTGCTTGCCCCTGCATGAATGGATGAAAACAAGCCACATGGCTTCCCATACCTTTACCCTTTAACTTTCCAGGTTCTTAGTCTTAATTAGTCTAGAAAAGTGATGACTTTTTTATCTATCAGGACTGCTCAGTCCTTTCTGGCTGTTGCTCATATAATCCGACAGAATCCAGATTTCAGAGTATATTTCAAAGTACAAATGTCTTCCATTGTTCATACAGTATACTACTTGTAAATCTTTGTGCAATTTAGAATGCTGCATGCATTTTGCATGCATTAAGGATCTAGTGTAGTCCCTTAATGATCACCAGAAAAAGAGAATGAAACAATATTTGGATATGTATCAAAAGTAGACTTGAATTTGTGGACTTTTGCAGGTGGGGGGTGCTGTTTAATTTGTTAAGATAACCTTTGGTGTAGTAATGTATAGTAGATGTAAGGATCTCTTGGGAGGGGTGATGACTGGTGATGAGATAGATATCTGAGATGATTTTGAAAAGGAAAGTGCAGTATGGTGGGAAAGAGGATGAATGAAGTCTTTCATGGGAAACACTAGGACATCTGAAAGGTCCTCACATGTGATCCCATAGCGGTTCGACAGAGAAAAAGGTAGGAGGTTCAGTACCAGGTGGGATAGATAGAAGATTCCCACACTATTCATAGATGGAAATTTGGAAACCATAGCTATTGTTTTAATAAATTGTGTTTAACCACAGTGAGTATTAATAAAGTGACCTCCATCTCCATGCTTGCTCAGCCCTCTCTCCAGGGATAACTATTCAAGGTTCCTTCTCTCCCTGTTTATGGCTCTTCATTTTAAGCTGGGTTTTCCTAAAGGATTATTCTCTGATAGCCATTAATGTAAAAGACGGTGATGTGTAAAACAGAATGCTCTTAAATAGGTCTGAGTTTGAGACTATGTGTAAGTGATCTTAATTTGTTGAATGAGAATTCGAATGTAGTCAATCTATTATTTGGATTTAGATGGTACTTATATGGATGTTGGTGTTGATCATGTCTTTCTCATACTTTAGAGCTTGTTTCTCTCCTGATCCTCCACAGCAACAGTAGAGTTTAGGCCAAAGCCCATTGAACACATTCTGGACTCAAATATCAGGCAATTTGCTAGTTCTCCAGATGAAATGAAACCAGAGCTTCTTGACCTTTAGTGTAAAGTTCATGGAGTGCTTTTGAAATACACAAGAAAGGAATTTATTTCTTTGATGCTGTCATTGAATGAAGAAGGTCTTGCTATTAGTGTTGTGTTATTGTTCCTGTTTTATTACTTTTAAGCCCTTTCAAATTTTTAATACATCTTCAATATAAAATATCAGCTCACGGAAGCAAGCTAGCAGAATGCCTTTTAAAAGGATAGAAACACTGTCACTGCTTGTTGCATTCCTGAAAAGCCACCGCTGTCCGTTCTCCTTGTTACTCTTGATAGAAGATGTGGCCTTGTGTGACTGAAATTCCGGGAAATTGGTGCTTTGCTGTTAACTGAGTCAATGGGGAACAGAAGATGTGTAATTCTCAAGGGGAGAATTGCTCTAATAAAATGCTATGAGATGGTATAGTGGTATCTTGGAAATGAGAGAAGGTTGAGGTTCAGTAACACTTATCCAAATGGCTTTGGATTAGAAATATTTTGAATTTTCTTGGAACTAGGAATAACCTGTGTTTGCATATACAAACATAATGATATATCTTGGAGATTGCATCAAGTCACAACAGGAAATTGAAACATCACAAAGCAAAGATGTGGCTATCACAGTCCACCCCCATGGACACTTTGAGATTTTGGATCTCAGATTTCTGGGAAAAGGATGCTCGTAACCATTTTTTAATTTATTTCAAAACATTTTGATGCCACTTTTGATTGATAAAATTCCAAAACAAAATCAAGAATCACTAAAATTAATTGATTAGAATGAATAACTTAAAAAGGCAATTAAAGATTAGGGGTGACTAACTAACATCATAGATAGTCAAGAAAATATCTTTCCAAATGACAAGGGATTTAAGATATGAGATATACCTTCAGTCCCTGTCATACATCAGAGAAGAACAGAGATCAGTCCAAGAGAGGGCAGCAGCAGACAGATTCATAAATCTTTTCCTTAAGCATAGAGCTCAATAACTGGGGTATTATTGGTGATTCCATTCCCAGGCTCAGCACATTCGTTTTCAGCATCCAACTGGGAAAATGGAGGATAATTAAATTGTGTAAAAACCTACCTTTGGTGATGGAGTATCCGTTGGCATCTGAACTCTGGGAAAACACGCTTCTGAGCTGAAAGAAAGAAGCCTTACTATTGAAGGAAATATGGTTTCGATGTTTGTGTTATTGGAATGCCTGTCTTAAATTGATTTCCCTTTACTTTCATTAGAACACTATCAGAAACTGTAGAGAGAGTTCTGGTGAATTAGTTAGAAATTGACATTTGTGGGATCATTCAGGCAATATGTTGCTGTGGGATATACTATATTTACAGGAAAAAAACAATTAAGTACAATTTAGGAGCTAGTGTGGCATAGTATCTAGAGCTACAACGCTGGAAATCAGGGAAAGGCGCAAACTCACTGAGTTCAGTCAACCTTCCATATTTTTGGGTTTGACTCTTGTGGATTTGATCACTTGTGAATTTGAGTAATATGTTCTCTTTAGGAGTCTCTAGATCTGTCATTGTGTCTCTGCAGTCATCTTCTACCTCTCTAATAATCTCTAGGGCAGGGCTGCTCAGGAAGTCGATCGTGATCGACCAGTCGATCCCAGGACCGAAGGAGTTTGATCCCAGCCATATGGGGTGCTTCTCAGAGGGGGCGGAGCCAGGCCACACCAAGCCCCACCCCACCCCCCAGTTCTCCCAGCAGCTTCTCCAGGCTTGAGGATGGCAATGCCAAGCCAGTGGTGGCATAGCTAGCACAAGGGTGGCTTGGCACTGCCATCCTCAAGCCTGGAGAAGCTGCTGGTAGAGCTGAAGCCAGAGGGGGCGGAGCCAGGCTGCACCAAGCCCCGCCCCCACCCCTCCCCTCTCCAGCCTTGAGGAGGTAGGTAGATCTTTCTGTCTTGGTTTTATTATAAGTAGCTCGCATGCTGAAAAAGTGTGGGCACCCCTGCTCTAGGGCCTCCAGTAAAAGTTGAGTATAGAACCATGCAGGTGGACCTATGACTTCATCAGATTGAGCTAGGAAAAACCAGGGGAAATGTCTTCTTGTGTGTAGAATTGTCTTTTCCGTGGCATTCGGTCTTTGAAGAAAACGAAGAATGTTCTTACCCACATCACACCTCCTCCCACCTCAGCTCAGAGACCCAAAGCACCATACTTAAGACAGACACCACTTTTGGAACACTTGACTTTCCCCTCCAATCCCACTGCTCTAGAAGAGATCCAAGATACCATTCTTAAGATGGACCTCCCATTCTCTGGGCTCTTCTCAGTTCCTCCTAATCTCATATTTCTCAATTGTGGAAATCCGAAACTTAAAAAGGTAGCAGTAGAGCAATTTCAAAAGGCAAGATTACTATGAAGGAGAAATGACAGGAAAAAAACCCAATGTGGTGATACCTTGAAAATTTGGTATTTCTGATAATTAATTTTTTTTAAAAATTAACATGATAGGCTCATGAAGTGGGATTTTGGGAGAAAAGTTTCAATCTTGGTAGAAGACCAGACAAAGAACGCCCCTTACTCCATGTAGTTGAAGCAATTCAAGACAGGTAAATTTGACAGATCCCATGTCACATGTTTTTCTCTGCTTTCTCCCATTTCCACTTGAATCATGTCCCCTGCCCCCCACCACACACCATTTCTTAACACTTCTAAAACAGTTCCCTGGCAAAGCATCACAGGAAGTCATTTGATGGGTTCTGCCATACTTTGTCAGGAAACTGTTTTAGAAGTGTCTTTGTGGGATATCATCCCTTGACATTTCCTAAAGAACTGTTCTTGCAGGCTTGAAATGGGTTTTTTAAGAGGGCTTTCCTCCCTTTAAGTCTTGCAGAAATAGAGGCCTACTTTAAATACATAGATCCCTTGGACTCTTCCTCAGAAAGTCTTTGGACATTGCAACAACAAATCTGTGAAGCCTGACAAATGGTCACTGGAGATATGTACAAAGCATTCTTCTCGCTTGGAGCTGTGTCCTGGCCAATTTTCACCCTCATTTTCCACTTGGAAATCTTCATGAAAACTAGAAGCCAGGGCTGTGTCCTGAGATCTGGCACACTTTAATCTGAATGGTACTGAACTGTGAAAACCTGCACTGTGCCATTGGGACTGTTAAGCGATAAAGGATGAAAATCAGCACTCAGGCTGTAATGTAATATTACCCTAGTAGTGTGCAGATAGCTTATCTCAGGAGGAGGATGGGTGAAAGAAAATAGGATTGTGTGCAATTTGCCATCTCTGTCCCTGTCTATTGCCTAGCTCCTTTGCTTGTGTGAAATAGCCATTTGTCTTATTTATTTTAATTTTATTTCACCCTTTTTTCATTGCTTTTCCTCCTGATATAGGGATGTTACTGTACATATCAATCAGTCCATGACATTCAGGAGACATGATCCTGTTCCTTCCTTCCATACATTGATTATCCCCAGATTAATCACTGAATGCCTCTTTCCTTGTGTGGACCCTGTGGACATGAATCAGTCAAAGTTCAACCCATTTAGGCACCACTCATTTAAATGAGAGAGACAGAAGTCTGTGCATTGATTTAAGTGGGGGAGCTTGGGTTTATCATCTTCTCCTTTAAACGAATGAGACTTAAATCAAATGTCTTGAACTGTCCTGGGCTTCTAAGCAAGCCTTTTCCTGATAAAATATATAACTGTCTGCAGCTGCCTTTTCCAGCTTTCATCTCACTTCAACCTATGATTGACCCAAGGAGTGTGAAAGAAAATCAAAGGCTGAGCAAAGTTAAGGTGTTATCTCAAGATAACTAGTTTTCTAAACAAAGCTTGTAAGATGAATTGCTGGTGGTGTTTTCCCTCTTTGAAAGCAATAGTTTGTGTATTTTGTAGGATGCTTGGGAATCGCAATTTCAGTTGTTCCTTAAAATACCAATGTGTGTTTTATAATCTAAATGTACTAGATTATAAAAAGTTGAAGTGTTAGCCATAACTTTTCAAGTAGTTACCTTTATCAGGACAACCAAAAATCTACACACACACACACACACCCACACACACACACCTCTGTTATCTGCAGATGTCTCCTGTATTCAGGCGAGGTCTATCCAAAGCATAATAAAATAGAGTGGTATCATTACTTCTTTTGGTCTAGATCAGTGGTCCCCAAACTAAGGCCTGCGGGCCGGATGTGGTCTTCTGTTTACCTGGCCCTCACCCCTTATCTAGACACAATATCAATGCATCATTGAATTGCATTGGCTGTTAAAGCTGCTGCATCACATTGTTAACTACTACAACTCCTACAGGACTATAGCCAAGAGGGGGAGGGGGTTCAACCCCCCCCCCCCTGAAATTTTCAGGTAAAAAAAGACCTTGGTTTATTCATGAATTAACTTGTTAACCAAATCCCTGTGCTAAGTCTGTGAGAAGTTAAAATTAAATGACTCCCTCCAGAACTGCAAGCACTATCTCAAGCAAATTTTGACAATTTATTCACACTGTCATTACTTGCAGTAATAGCCGATATAGTGGAAGCAACCAAATTGGCCCACCCATAACTGGCAGGCAAAGCCTAAGGTGCTGGGGGGGTTGAAGGCCTTCATGAAGGAGACCAGGCTTGGTGGGGGCGGTTGACAGAGGCGGAGCTGCAGGCTATTTAAGGTGTGGTCTTCTCTGCAGCATGAGGTAAAGGCAGGTTCCTATTGGGACATTAGGCCTTTCCCTCCTTGCTGCCCACCTCCCCTTTTCCAGATAGTAGAGTTTCCATTGCTATGCCTATTTTTCAACTCTTAAACATTTGAAAACATACATAAGAAGCACAATACAGCAAGAAAGACCGACTGGACTTGCACTCTTGAGTGTCCACTGAAGCTTATCAATGGAGCCTGATTTCAGTCAAAATGTATGGACACAGTTTTCAAGTGTTTCCAACAGACATTGTGGTATTCTTTTGTAACTATAAATTACAAATTAACAGTCATTTACAGTTTAAGACAAGAAACTTTGTAACTAAAATAGAAAATAGATTTAATTAAGTTTATATGAACAAATAGAATGAACCACCATACTATTTGAATGATTTCGTGTTATGGAACTACTCTTAATGATTCGCAAAAAAAGAAGAAGAAAAAAGAAGTTTAACCCCTTCCCCCATTTTTTTTCTGGCTATAGCCCTTAACTCCTAGATCCTATCCACATGTACTTTTAGGCCTGGTTTCTTTTAATCTTGACTTATATTAATGCAAAGAATTTGTGAAGACAAACAAAGCACATTACTCTCCACCTGCACATCATCATAAAAGGTTGTTTATTAAATGGTGATAGGGTACATGTAATAAAATTGCTCCTTCATTAACTTAAGTGAGTATTAACTGTGAACGGGATAGCTTCTTGTGATGTCTAGATCTGGAATTATGGTTCATTGTATCAAGACGAACTAGAATAACAACTACCCCTAGTTTAATACTAGTTTATAATCCTGGTTTGTTTGAACCCAATGATGATTTTAGGTTCAGGCATCAAAGTAAACTTCCTATCATAATTAATGTAGCAAAGAGTAAGAGAGAACAACATGCATCCATTAGTATGTTGCTTGGTCATACACATACTGGTTTATTAACCCATCATTTGTGGCTCATTTAAATTTGGCATGTGGTCATTACTTCATATAGATTATTGCCCACCTGCTGCCATACTAAAACATAATACAGTGCCATTGGTACATCTTCTTTTTTGGAAATATTTTATTTTTTATAATATAACAACATAATATACATAAGAGAAAAACATTACATACCACAATCTACACACACAAAACCATCTGGCACATAAATACTACATTTTAAGCATAAAAGAGTAAAAAAAATCAAAACCCTCAAGAATTATTTTTCCTTTTCTCTTCTTGATAAATGTCAAAAATTAATATATTTTTTTTAAAAAACCAACATTCAGATACTCTTTTTTAATCCAAAAAAGATAATCGGTCCATTACTATCATTTGAAAAATCTCCAATATCCAGTCTTACCTTTTTGATATTAGCAGTTGATGCTTTTGCTTGTCTGAAGGGACCAAAGGCTTTTGTGTAAGCCAGTTTTGAGCTAGCCAAAGAAAAGAAAATCTCCTTGCTTTATGTAGGCATAAAATACTGTATTATTTCTTTCATTTCAAATATCTCATGCTGAGCACAAGCTGCCTTTTTTGCTATTTGGAAAAAAACCTAGACACTCCAAGAGGGTAAACCAATATATCATTCCAGGGCATTCTGAGAACTCAAATAGCAGCTCCGACACCAGGGAAGGGACAGTCCAGGTAGACATAAGACATGGTCTGGATCTACACTCTCATATAATCCAGTTTCTGAATCCAGATTATCTGTTTTGAACTGAATTATATGGGTTTATACTACCATATAATCCAGTTCAAAGCAGATGCTCTGGATTCAGAAACTGGATTATATGATAGTGTAGATAGGTTTCTTCTGGGAGAAGAGCCACTAATTGCTGGTATCAGACCTGGGAGAAAGAGTGTATATGTCACAATTTAGCCCGCCTTAAAGGAACCAAGCCCAATAAAGTAAACAGTAAAAGTTTATTAGCAAGTCACAGACTTCCAAAAACTGTGACTTGCTAAAGGCACTGAAAAGCTAAGCAAATGAACTCAGTCAAACAAAAACACAACCAGCCAGGTCAAAAGAGCCACACAAAGGAAAAAGTGGATTAAAGCACCAGAAAACCCGTGTTAAACAAAAACTCAGCAAACACAGGGAAATGCGAAGCAGCACGTCATCAGCCAATCCGTCGTCGTCAAACTGGAAAAGAGACAAGCAGTACGTAATCGTCAAAGCAGTCCTGGGTCAAGCCAAAAAGAGAAGCCAGCGAAGTAGCGAAGTCAAACCAGTCCGGAGTTGAAGCAGGAAGGCAGCCAAATCTAGCACACAGGGATTTAAAGCGGTGTAGCTGATGAGAGTATACAAGATGCAGAACCCACCAAATATGATACCAGCGTCCAGAAAGAGAGTCCAAAAATCCACGTCCAATGATCGGCCCAGCAGCAATCCAGCCATAAAAGGTAGAGCTTAGAGGCAAGTACAACTCCTTACCAGCTGCAAAGAATGGTTATTTGCAAGCCCCCTTTATTCAAAGTTCTTCCTCAGAACTTGATTGAACCGACGCCCTGTTATCATTCCTCTCAGCTGCTAGTACTTCTTCACGTGCTGTCCTTTGCCTCTCATGCCAAGCCATACGCCTTCTGCGACGACTTAGTTCGCCCCAGCAAGAAACCTGATTCCCATCACGCCAGTTCCCATCTCCTGTGAATCCCACAAATGAATCACTATTAGTAGGTTCTTCACAAACGTTCCATATCTGCTGCACCTTAGTCCAATCCATGTCACTAGACACCTCTTCAGAGCTCTGTGAGTCCTCAACCCCATCTCCCATAGACTGCTCCTCATCACCACACCCATCATCCTCTGAAAACCCTAAAAACTTTTCATCCTCTGAAGACTCGTTAAGTATTGATGGCTGTGTATGGTTTTTAATTATGTATTGTTTTTAACTTTGATATGTTTTTATTTGTGATTTTATTATTGTATCATGTATAATAGCCTCTTGATGGGGCTTATTGTAAGCCGTCTTGAGTCCCCCTTTGGGGGTTGAGAAGTAGACGGGGTATAAATACGGTAAATTAAATAAATAAATAAATATTTGCCAGATTCTCTTCCTTTGTTGCTCCTCATCTGTCTCTTGCTCACGAGTAGACCTTTTAGTATTTCTGGCTACAGTCCCTTCTCTCTCAGCCTCTGGCTCAACTACAACAGTATATGAGTATGTTTGAAGGCACCAGTATGGGTCCACATGTCAGCAATCCATGAATTTTTCACTGCAGTTTATTGAACTCCCCGTTTTCTGTGTGTTTTTCATGAGTCCTACATGGAATATGTTGCAGCAGTCTTATCAAGATGTTTCTTATTGTGTGCTTTCAAGTCATTTCCAACTTATTAGTGACCCTAAGGTGAACTTACCATGGGTTTTGTGGGGCCGCATGTGTGTAATTCACCCATAATCATCCAGTGGGTTTCTGTGGCCAGGAAGGGATTTGAACTCTGGTCTGAAGAGTCATATGGTGCATCTATACTGTAGAATTAATGGAGTTTGACACCACTTTAGCCTCCATGGATGAATCCTGTGAAATCACAGGAGTTGCC
Source organism: Anolis apletophallus (assembly GCA_030556195.1). NCBI lineage: Eukaryota > Metazoa > Chordata > Lepidosauria > Squamata > Anolidae > Anolis > Anolis apletophallus. The sequence continues at coordinate 30,710,234 of JARBWK010000008.1, read as the reverse complement.
GTTTTACAAGGACTTCAACCTTCTTTGCCAAAGAGTGCCGGTGCCTCATCAAACTACAACTTGCAGGATTCCATAGCATTAAAGTGGCGTCAAAGCTGCATTATTTTTATAGTGTCAATGCACCCTATAGTCCAAAGCTCAAACCACACCAATCTGGAAGTTTTCTCAGTGCATAAACTACCATGACTAGGTTGTCCATGTCCAGAAAAGGCAAACACTCTGAGCCACTTGGCCATGAAATGACAGAGATGGATCCAGGAGTATGACCAAACTGTCCACCTGATCTTTGGAGGGCATTACACCTGCCTCCCACAATCCACTAAACCTCTTTATTACTGATATTTAGCTTCAGTTGACTGGCCTTCTTCCAGCCCATTACAGCAGCCAGGCATTAGTCCAGCTTCTGCACAGACCCACCTGATTCCAACAACAAGGGAAAGTATGGCTGAGTGTCATCAAATGTTATAACCTTTTCCGCTCCTGCGTGTGAGTTGGATGACTTCAACAACCCAAACATTCATTGAGGTTGGTTCAAATGTTCCGTTGCTGTATATGAGTTCCTCGGTAGGTTTTGGCAGCATCAATTTCCCATAGATTTTAGCTTAAGTCCAGACCAGACCAATTTCCACTCCAGCTTTTAGGTGCTGTCAGGAACAGTAAAAATCAGGCTGCTTTACGCTTGATGTGATGAGAAAATATGAATTAATTTAAGAGAAAGTGGCAGCTCAATAAACCAGAGTCATAAATGCAACTGCTTTTCTGCAATTTAAAAGTTCTTTGTTCCCAATTTGTTCATGTTAAAGTGTTCAATATATGGAATAAAATCAAGATGTAAGGCGCTGTCTTTATTCATTTGCACACCATTTCCAGCTGAGACCAACCTTAAGTATATTTGCTTAGGACAAAATCGTACTTAATAGCATTGAAATGACAGTTACTTTCTATAAGCATATTTTGGAATGGTAACTTTAAGCTACAGGCCACCCATTTTAAGATTTATTATTATTATTATTATTATTATTAAAACCATGCCATATGCCAAAACATTTGATTAATATTTTGCTAAATAATATATCCAATTTCAATTGAACATATTAGGTATACCTCAATTAATGAACTGAATGTATTTCTGGGCAGTTCTTCTTTAAGAGAAAATGTCCTGGAGGCAGAAATAAAATGCAAAGAAGGGGGATGGGTCCCTACACCACAGTGAAAACATGTTTCAACAGCTGTTTATTCAAAATCAGCAATATATGCATGTGAAATTCAACAAGGAGGTGAGACATGCTTTGTTTAAATAAACAAATATGTTTTTGAACCATCTATAGATCATTGAAAAGTTTCTTGCAAAATGCTTTCAGGCAGGGCCGTAGCCAGGATTTTGATTCGGGGGGGGGGGGGGCTGAGACTGGGTGGAAGAGGGTCTACCTTAGCAAACCTTTTGTATTGTTATCCCAATAACCTCATTAATGTGGGATATAATGAGGATGGTGATCAGATCATAATATGAATAAACATAACAGTTTAAATAATGTACCAGTAAGGCCTTCTCGCGGACCACCCTGAAGCCCCCCTTAGCCCCCCCCCTGGCTACATGCCTGCTTTCAGGGATGATCCTTTTTTGTGACTCCACTCTCCACTTTGGTTATGATTTCAATTTTGGTGGCCAGATTATAGATAGGTAATAAAAGAAGAAACCAAGGCAGTCAGATCTGGTGCCTCAAGGTATGGGCACAGCTGGCACACAAGTTTTATTTGTGCAAAGGTGCTCTTGGCCACCACCAACACCTGGGGTTCCAGGGTCAGCAATGAGTCCAGGAGAATCCCCAGACGGCGAAACTGTGTCTTTATGGAGAGTGTGACCCTGTCCAACTCAGGTTGTAATCCCACACCCTGATCCACCTTCAGACTGACTAGGAGTACTTCTGTTTTGTCTGGATTGACCTTCTTCTTATTTGCCCTCATCCAGTCAATCTACAGAATTAATGGAGTTTGACACCATTTTAATTGCCAGGGCTCAATGCTACGGAATCCTGGGAGTTATAGTTTGGTGAAGCATCAGAACTCTTTGGCTGAAAAGCCTGAATACCTTTTAAACAACAATTCCAATTATTCTATAGCACTGAGTTTTATTGTTTTGTTTGCTGCATACACACTGATACAACCTGATCCTGTAAGTTGGTGTTCCTATAGCCCATCTTCACCATCATTGTAATACTGATGTAGCTTAAAAACCCCTTTGAGTTAGACAGAGGACAAGGAAAAGGGGACTGAGGGCAGTGTGTAGTGGCTTCGTAAAAATAGGCTTCCTAATAAAGGCTTTGTTGACTAAGATATGCCTGTAATGGAATGAAGCAAAAACACACAAACTCTTAATTCAATACCACCTTTCTTTGAAACAATCTATAGCAAGGAAAATGGGGCAAATATTCTATGTGAATCCATCATGGGGCGTAGATACTCACTGAGTGACCTTGGAAAAGTCACACTCTTGTGGCCTCAAGGAATGGTGGGAAAACCCCTCTGAACAAATCTTTCCAAAATTTATTTGTTTGTTAGTTTATAGCCCCCCTTTTCTCTCCCTATGGAGATTCAGCAGCTCACAACTAAATGCATTTCAGTACAACTTAAAATATACAAATATTACAACAGTATTGAACAATAATATTAAAGCAATCCAGGTGAAACCATAAAAGCATATAAAATCGCATCACAGCAACCCCTGAATTGATCTCAAGAACCTTCATCTTTAAAAGCCTGTCTGAATAAGAAGGTTTGAGCCTGCAGCCGGAAGAACAGCAAGGAGGGAGCCATTCTGGCTTCCCTGGGCAGGGAGTTCTAGAGTCGAGGGGCAGCAACTGAGAAGGTATGCTCTCTCGTTTCCACCAACCGTGCTTAAGATGGGGGTGGACCAAGAGAAGGGCCTCTTCGGAAGATCTCAGGGCCCGGGCAGGTCCATACAAGGGGATGTGGTCAACCAAATAGCCTGAACCTCAACCATCTAGGGCTGTAAAGGTCATAACCAGCACTTTGAATTGTGCCCAATAACAGACTGGCAGCCAGTGGAGCTGATGCAACAAGTGGGTTGTCCTTGTAGCCAGCCCCAATGAGCAAGTTGGCTGCAGCTCTTTGGACTAGCTGGAGTTTCTGAGCATCCTTCAGAGGCACCCCCATGTAGAGTGAATTACAATAATTCAGATGGGATGTTACTAAGGCGCCATGTACCACCGTGGCCAGATCTAGCTTCTCAAGGAATGGGCACAGTTGGCACACTAGTTTTAATTGTGTAAAGGCCCTCCCGGCCACCATTGACACCTGGGCTTCCAGGTTCAGAGCTAAGTCCAGGAGGACCCCCAAACAGTAGACCTGTGCCTTCAGTGGCAGTGTAACCCCATCCAGCACAGGCTGGATCCCTATTCCCTGATCTGCCTTCCAGGTGACCAGGAGCACCTCTGTCTTTTCTGGATTAAGTTTCAATTTGTTTGCCCTCATCCAGTCCAGTACTGATGACAGGCACTGGTTTAGGGTCAGGATAGCTTCCTTAGCTTTAGGTAGATAGGAGTCATAGAGTTGGGTGTCATCTGCATGTACTGTAGGTGGCCACAACTCTGGATGATCTCTCCCAGCAGTTTCATGTATATGTTGAATAGCATGGGGGACAAAATAGAACTCCGAGGAATCCCATAGGTCAACAGCCAGGAGTTTGAACAGAAGCCCCCCAGTATCACCTTCTGGGTACAGCCCTCCAGAAAGTAGTGTTAAACAGTGCCTCTCAGTCCCATCCCAGCAAGACGACCCAGAAGGATACCATGGTCAATGGTATCAAAAGCCACTGAGAGATCCAGGAGAACCAAGGGCACACTCTCCCTGTCTAGCTTTCTGCAGAGGTCATCCACCAAGGCAACCAAAGCTATCTCTGTTCCATGGCCAGGCCTGAAATCATATTGAAATTGATCTAGATAATCCATCTCATCCAAAAATCCCTGGAATTGGGAGGCCACTACATGCTCTGATACCTTACTCAGAAAGGGGAGGTTGGACACTGGGCAATAATTGTCCATTATAGAGTGGTTCGGGGATGATTTTTAAAATATAGGCCTCACAGCTGCTTTCTTTCATGACTTACTAAGTGAATTTATTTGAGGATGGCTTGGGCTTGAATGGGAAATTAAGTCCCCTTGACTTTAGGTGGGGATAAAAATGATTCAAACTGGTTTGTTGATGCTCATTTTTGTTTTCTCTTTACTGGATATGTCTTGAGGGACTGCAATTAAGTTATCCTACACCTCTCTACTGCTCATAGAATCAGTTTGTGTGATCACCATGTTACATCAGAATCTGCCCTTATTCACAGAAGCCACACTGTTTATCTTGAGTAATCCAGAGAGCAATTCTACTGGAGTCACTTATTACCTGTATTAATAGGCTGAATTACTGTGTGATGTTGTAGCTGTATACATTATATATGACTTCTAATATTACAGTCTGGAGCCAGAAAATAGGACCCTGTTAGTCTTCTGGCTTTGTGGGTTTTAAAACAGGCAATATCAAAGAAACATATTCAAGGGTAATAAGTAAGTGATGGCTGATCATTTGACACTTTATGGTTCCTTGTTATTCTGATAACAGCTTTCACTATCATTGCAGAAAGGACTTTATCAAGCACTGGCTTTATGAACTCCAGTTCACCAAGGAGCAAGATGCACCATTCTGTATCTTGATTTAACTATAATATTTTTTTCTATTGGAGAATGGACATCTTTTAGACAAATTGGTGTTTCTGTTTTATTGCTTTGCACCTGCTGTCATGCAGTGTACTCAGAGAGTAAGTGCCATTGAATGGGTGCATCTATATTCAGTGTATTCTTACCATTTTTTCATGAAAGGCTAAAAATACTTCCATTTCCCCTGCTCAGTGTGAAGTCCTGCTACAGATGCTACAAAATGATGAGACCCGAAATAGTTTTATGGCAGTTCTGCATTATAGACACGAATAGGATGTATACTACTTATAATAAAGACACCCTTCTGAATGCATTTAAACTTTAGCTCAATGTAGAATGATTTAAAAGTCTGATTTCCACACACGTCTCCCATATTATTTCTATTTCCATTAAAATGTCTGCTTCTCTAGGGATTCAGTATTTCAGTTACATCTGCTTTTAATGGAGCACCTCTCCCTACCTTTGATGCAAGCTATGAGAAATGTCCTTCCTTCCAAAGCCTGTATGTGGTTGCCCAGTGGCATGTTAAAGAAAATAAGAAGCTTATTTTAAGAGTTGGATATATACTTTATAGTTATAGTTGTATGTTTGAAAACATAAAAAATACAGACATTCTCCCCAATTATTTGACAGGTTAAGGACGAAGGCACTGTCAAAAAGTGGAAATAGTTGAAAGTGGAACAGTCTCTTAGGCAAGAAAATTCTTTTCCAAAGAAAATCCTATAAAATTCATGGCACGCAACTTGAAGGCACATATACACACAAAAAGAGCCAAGTCTGTTTGGTTAAAACAGGTATGAGAAAGTGTGTGAACAAGTAGGAGATGTCAACTTTCTCTTTGTTCTTGTAAATATGAACAACAGGATATGACTGGATCTATTGTCTCATGTTTGCTTTCTCCTTAATCAGTTAAATTATAGCACCAGCACAGTTTGAGAAAGATCAAAGAGTCCTTCTTCGTCTTTTGGAAGTTTACCAAAGACAAGGAGTATGGGAGAAGTCATGAAATCTGTGTGTTTACAAGTGGGAGGGAGGTCATCAATGCCATATTCTTTTAGTAGGTGGAGTTGATGTAGGCTGAGGAATGAGAAACAAAGCTTTGCAAACAAAAGCTGAAAAGGCTGTTGGCTTTCTGGACAGAAATTAGTCTCCTTTCTCAGAAATGACTTCTCTGCTAAAAAAAAAACCTCTTGTGATTTATATCCAGTATAGCAAGGATGGACAAAAAAACCCACCAATATCTAATTGATTTATAGTAGATCAGCAAGGGTTCGTATTTAAGCTGCTAAGAGTCCTTGGTTTGTGTTACATACGGTTCCCAGATCTCTTTGACAGTCTTCAGGGGGAGAAGGAAGAATCTCAGGGAGAGAGGAGTGCCTAAGAAATAATTAATATGCTTCTACACATATTGTTGTGTGTTGCTAGCACAGTTTGCAAGTTTCTATGGACTGTCTCACGAGTGTACCTGGCCCTTTCCTTCCCTCTTTCACCATCTAGTCCATCAAACATTAGTCAGGATCATTCTTAGGTCTGAGGGTTTGATCTTGCAATCTATACTTGACAACCAGAACATGCCATACTGCTGTAGTAGTATGGCGTGTAAAGTAATGGCTCTACTTCTGAACCATCATTTTGTATCTGCCTCGAGTGCCCTACCTTCTATTATGATAGCTGTCATTGATTGTTGCCCCCCAAAACATATAGATACATGTTTTCTTATAAAGAAACTAGCCACCCTCTGCCACCCATTGCTGTGGCCCAGCTTGGTGATCTGGGAAATAAATGAGAAAGGGTTGGTTTCTAATATATGCAATTTCTTTATGCTTGTGGGTAAACAGCATTTCTTGTTGTTTCTTTTCCAGTGTTGATATAGAGATTGTCTGGTTTGCCTACTCTGGTACATGCAACATATAATTGTCCTTCTTTAGGGGTCCCTTTCAAATTTATGATACTAGATCTTTCGTATACATATATGTATGTGTGAATCATATCTATCTATCTATCTATCTATCTATCTATAGCTGGATGGCTCTTTGTCAGGATTATGTCTTCTTGCCCTGGTGAAGGGAGTTGGACTGGATGGTTTAAAGGCAGCATTTCTCAACCAGGGCGTCAGGGCACCTGGGGGAGGGTTGCGGGGGGGGGGTATCAGAAGGGTCGTCAATGATCACCAGAAAACACAGTAGTTTCTGTTAGTTGTGGGGGTTGTGTGTGGGAAGTTTGGCCTAATTCTATCGTCAATGCCCACCAAATGCTTCTAGTGTTTTCTGTTGGTGATTGGAATCCTGTGTGCCAAGTTTGGTTCAATTCCATCATTGGTGGAGTTCAGAATGCTCTTTGATTGTGGGTGAACTGTAAATCCACAACTCCCAAATGACAAAATTAATTTTTTGAGTGATGATCACTCCTTGGGTTAGTAGATGGTCACTCCTTGGGTTAGTAGGTGTCTTGTGGCCCAATTTGGCAGCGGATTTTGAGTTATAATGTCACTCAAAACAAACAGAACATTTATATATATACAGTATATAGATGAAAAACATTATGCTGTACATTCCTATATGTCTTGGTATAGGCAGTTCCCAAGTTACGATCAAGATAGGTTATGTAGATTTGTTTTTAAGTTACGTTTGTACATAAAAAAACAAATGAAAATAAAAATACAACAAATTACATAAATTAACACATATATTTGAAAACTTATACCAAATACAGATACCGAATTGACATATTGTGGCAATAGAATGTAATCAAAATTCATGATTGAAAGTTGACTGGGTAGGCCTGCCAGAACAGATGGGTTTTCAATTCCGTTTTAAATTCCAACACCTAGTTTAGCTGCTGGAACTTTTCCAGCAGGTCATGGGCAGCTGATGAAAAGGTTCTCTGGGTAACAGTCACCAGTCGGGTTCTGGCTGGTTGGAGTAGCCACTCACAAGAGGACCTCAGTGTAGATGAGCATCACATTTAGCCAAGTTATGGTATATGCTTTCCCCTCATTTCTTAGTACTTTTAAAGTTGTGTTATGGTATCTAGTGAAAGTTTGCTAGCACTGAATGTTAAGCCAAATTTTATGCAGTGTACTTACTGTACTGAAAGGTAGTTGAAATGTGTGTTTGGGTAAGAAGGCCATTTGGATGTTCTGCCTCAGGCACCACACTGTCTTAGCCCATACTCCTCATCCATTGTAGGCAGACAAACAAAACTAAACCATCCCTGGCACTAGGCTCATAAAGCATATTCACATTCCTTTGTTTATATTTCAGTACTGAAATTTAATGCCAATTCTCCGTGTTGACTAGGCCCAGGGAATAAGCCCCATTGAATGTGGCTTACTTTTGATGAAACATATGAATGCAGTAAGAGTAAGAACAGTGTGTGTGTGTGTGTGTGTGTATTCACAAAGTATCAGCTTGTTGTTTCCTACCTGCTTTACTTCAGCAATGCAACCACCACCTGGAGGTTTCTAACAACCATTGGGATATCCTTGGCTTCAAAATGAACTTAAATGATGATTGAACGTCAAATATATCTGAGCTGTATGTCGTAAACTGATTGCAAGATAGGATCTCTTTATTAAACTTCCTTCTCTTTCCTTCCTCCTTCCCTCCTTCTTTCTCCTTCCCTTCCCTTCCACTCTTCCTTCCTTCCTTTTCTTTTTCCTTTCTCCTTCCCTCCCTCATTCTCCTTCCATCCTTCCCTTCCACCTTTTATCCTTCCTTTTCTTTCTTTCATCTCTCCCTCTTTCTCCCGCCTTCCTCCCCTTTATCTTTCTTTCCCTTCTCTTTCCTTAATTTTTTCCTCCCCCTTCCTTCCTTCTTTTTTCCCTTCCTCCTTCCCTTCCTTCCTTCCCTTTTGTCTTTCCTCCCTTCCCTTTTTCCTCCCTACTTCTCTCTTTCCTCCCTCCTTCTCTCTCTCCCTCTTTCTCCTTCCATCATTCCCTTCCCTCCTTTCATTTTTTCTTCCTTCCATCACCGGGCATCCAGTCCTCCTAGCAGGGAGTGCTAGCATGTGACCCCCAGTTAGAAAGTTTGCCCATGTCTGGTGTATTCTATGGAGGTCCCTGGATGGCCCTAATTCACTGAAATTGCCCATCTTTGAGTTGAGCAAATGAAGATGGCTGAAATCTATCCTTTTGCTAGTTTAGAAGTATCATGACTTCAGAACGACTAACTGTCAGCCTTGGGTCAGAAATGAAAAGCAGTTCATCAGCAAATGTTCCTGCGATGCCCAGGCAATGTTCTTGTGATGTTTTGTTTCAATAGAGCTCTGTGGGTTGTATTCTGCCAGTGGAAATGCCGCTGTTCCTTGTTTCAGAAGCCACACTGTGCAAAATATTTTCAGGCCATGGCCTAATGGGAGGATTCTGGCTCTTAGGGTATCAAAAGGAACTTGATCCTTGATCAATATAAATACAGCAGTCAATTTCTCTGGTCTGTTGTACACAACTCCTGTTGGGAAGGAGTATGTTAAAACAGCCCACAGCGATTGCACACATGTGTGTAGATGTGTATATTTGGAAAAGATTCTGTCTTAATACATCTCAAGTATGGCATCATTTTTATTAGAAGCCATTCTCTCGATAAGAGCATACAACTACACTGCCCTTTCTTCATTTTCCTAGGGCCCTTCCACACAGTCCTATATCCCAGAATATCAAGGTAGAAAATCCCACATTATCTTGAGTGCGGACTCAGATAACCCAGTTCCAAGCAGATATTGTGGGATTTTCTGCCTTGATATTCTGGGATATATGGCTATGTGGAAGGGCCTTGGTGAGCAGAATCAGTTGAGGGACCGAAGATATTTCACTGAGAAGGCAGCCACATGCTCTTCAGTAATTTACACAAATCCCAACAGATACGTAGTTCCAAATGGGATTATTCAGTTAATGACTTCGTTTTGCAATTCAGTGTCACCATTCCCATTGATTTTAGTGACTTCTTAATGGATTCTACCTTCATTCTGCCATTCTGTGCACACCTACCAGAGAACAAGTTGCTTTGAACTTAATGGGCATAGAATTGTTTTGTCACTGGATTTTGTGTCTTCCTCCAACTAATGGCCCAATAAGCCTGCCAAATCTGTAGCTGGAGCATTTTCATTTATTTATTTTTGTCTATTTTAGCTTCTAATTCTGCCTCACTAATTTCCTCCTGGCTCATTGCTTGGCATGCTTTGGATGTCTTCTTTTATAGTTTTCATGAAAGCGGCAATTATAAATCTTAATTTAATTGTATTTTGAATTTGCCAAATGTGATCCTTTGTGGGTCTTTTCTTCCTTAAGAATTCAGGAAGTTTTTACTTCTTACATTACTTTTGAAGCAATGGGTGGAAGCACCTGCTAAAGGTTTTCTACATGCAGGCTTTTATTACAGGTTTATGTAGTTTAATATGAATTCTGTTTTAATGGGCATAGTGCAGGAATTCTATCTTATTTTAGTATATAAATATGAATTGTACCTCCTATATCTTCACTTTCAAGCTACAGATCTGCATTGCTGCTTTTTGTTAAAATGCTCCCTCCTACAGAAACCGAGGATTTGTAGTTTATTGAGATCCATCAGAAATATATTTGAATCAAACAATTAGAATCTTACATAGACTCATACAATAAGCCAGGGGTGTCAAACTCATTTTCACTGAGGGCCACATGAGCCTTATGGTTGCTTTCAAAAGGCTGTTGTTATTGTATAATACTGTATAAATGTAACTATGATACCGTATTTTTCGCTCCATAAGACGCACCTGCTGATAAGACGCACCTAGATTTTAGAGGAGGAAAATAGAAAGAAAAAAAAGGGCTCTGACGCGACGCTGCTTCGCTCCGCCTCTTGCTCCTTCTCCTTCCCTCCGCCCTTTGATCACTGAGCAACGGGCGGGGGGAAAGAAGGAGCAAGAGGAGGAGCGAGGCAGCATCGCGTCAGAGCCCTCTGACGCGACGCTGCCTTGCTCCTCCTCTTGCTCCTTCTCCCCCCCCCCCGCCCTTTGATCACTCGAGCAACGGGCGGGGGGAAAGAAGGTGCAAGAGGAGGAGCGAGGCAGCGTCGTGTCAGAGCCCTCTGACGCGACGCTGCCTCGCTCCTCCTCTTGCTCCTTCTTTCCCCCCGCCCTTTGCTCGAGTGATCAAAGGGCGGAGGGAAGGAAAAGGAGCAAGAGGCGGAGCGAGGACACTTTTGGTGAGTATATCGCCGCCCCCCATCTGCTCCAGCGCCCCCCCCCCCCCCTGCCTGCATCTTCGCTCCATAAGATGCGGCTGATTTTTCATCCTACTTTGGGAGGAAAAAAACTGTGTCTTATGGAGCGAAAAATACGGTATGTTGTCCTGATATTGAAAGCCATTAGGCGCTATATAAATTACTACTATTTCTGCTGCTGCTACTACTACTGCTGCTACTACTACTATGCTCTGCTCCAACACTATCTTAATTACTTGAAAGGTGAACCCTCCTGAGTCTCACTACAAAGTCTTTATGAAGAGAGGTAAAGACTTCGAGAGATGGACACAGTTCTGGCCGAACAGAGACTCTTAAATGTTTATTTCTTCTTATTGTCTCTTTCTTGTATGGTGTTCAACTGTGTCTTAATATGGTCTCAATATTTAACTCTGACTTGACTTGAATACTGTTCCGACTGAACTTGAATGTAGCTCCGTCTGGACATGCTATTTGTAGACCTTCCAGCCTTCCTCTCTCTTCACTTTCCAGTTATGAAAAGACTGACTCTTCCAAGACCAGAAGTGCCTTGCCTGAGGCTCTTTTCCTAAGGGATTAAAGGGGTAAGGCAATGGAGGCTGTCTAGACCAGGGGTGCTCATTAGGTAGATCGTGATCTACTGGTAGATCTCGAAGGGCGTCCTGGTAGATCCCAGACAGATCGCAGGCACAGTGTGTAATAATTATATGGCTCTCACTGAAATAAATTTCCAAATATTTTGCATTTATGGCTCTCTGAGAAGTGGGTAGGTAGATCTTTGGGACTTGGTTGTTTTATAAGAAGCTCGCATGCTGGAAAAGTGTGAGCGCCTCTGGTCTAGACTGACCCCCCAGAAACTGTACATAAAGCATTAATCCCTCTAATTAAAAAGGGCTTAACTAGGGGCATACAGTGAGGGTCTTCATGGGGCACAACATGATGATGATGATGAGAATGATGAACCTATGTTGTCCTGGCATTGAAAGCCGAATATATGGCACTATATAAATAAATTATTTGTCATTGTCATAATAGAAAGATGAACCTATGGTGCTCTGGAATTGAAAGCTGATTACCAAGGACAGTTCAAACCTGATGCATCCCATTATCCCCAAACCCACTTTGAGGAAGAGCAAAGTGGGAGGATATGTCTTTAAAAAAAATCCCTTCCTAATTTTTGCCACAGGGCGAGGGCCACTGTATTCTGGCTCGGCTAAAAGGGTAATAGACCAGACATGGGCACACCTTTTTAAACGCAGTAGTGAATATGAATTTCCAAATGACTTCATATAGGAGGTTATCCCTAGGTGGAGAGCCAGCATGATGTAGTGGCCTGAGCATTGAACTATGACTCTGGAGATCTGGACAGAATCCTCACTTGGTCATGAAACCCACTGGGTGACCTTGGACAACTTCTAGTATTTCATATTTAAACAGTAGTTATTAGAGATTAGTTTAACAGTGGGGCATGGGAGCGTTATGTTTATTCAGAGAGGGCATGCGTTTTTTTTTTAAAAAAGGTTGAGAAACAATGCTCTAATGATGGGAAAGGACTAGATTAGAATCTGCCTCGCAGACAAATCCATCACCTGTTGGGGGCCTCAGAGATAGACAGAGAGAGAGAAGGAGAAAGAGGGAGGGAGGGAGACTGGGGTGGGGGCTAAGGGGTTATTTCAGCTGCAGCCGAAGAGCCTGTGCGCTTGTGAAAGCCCTGCCTGCTGCTCTGGTTGAAGCTCTGGCCTGTTTTCAAGCAGGCTCCCTGCTCTTCTGGAATGCAGCTCACTTTTGAAAGGAACTTTGTGCTGTCAAGAGAAGGATAGATTTTCCTTTACAGTGGGAGGCTGTTTGGTCGCTTTCTGAGCTCGCAAAGTTTTCGACTTTTGAATCGAAAGCTTGTGCGGTGGTTTTGAAAAGTAGGCAGGGACAATGGAGGAAACTGAAAGCCAGAAATCTGAGCCTCTGCAGGCATGTCCCACAGACAGCAGACAGATGAAGGGTAAGTAACAGAATCAGTCCTAGATGGAGTTACATTCAGTCTGTCCCTCTCTGGAGCTTTTTATATCTTAGTGACTGATTATACGAGGCAAATACTTTATTTATAATGCTGGGGATGACTCTGTATGCGTGCTTTTAAAATGTCTTATAGCTCACTTTCTCTTGGGAAACACTTTGGCAGAAGAAGAGCACACGTTTGTGCTGTTGTTTGGTAATGAAAAGTTTTTGTGAAACACAAATGCAATCTCCGGTAAGGGAAGGGTGTGATGCCCCAGAGGAAAGAAAGACACCCTTTTAATATTATATGCTCAAACAATGCGTGGAAGTAAGTTTCCTCCTGTTTTTTTTCCCCCACACAGTTCTGAATCCACCTTTTAAGCACAGAATTCCAAGTAAATAAATTACTTTTCAGTGTTATTTCATGTGGGACACATGTGTTGTTTTGGGAGGCTGCCAGACAGTTTTCATATATGGTCCAATTTAGGGTACTTTGTCTTATGCAAACTATTTTTTTTCCTAAGAACAAACATTGTACAACATTTGCCTAATTTAAATGTAATGTATGTATTTATAGGATCTATCAAGTTCTGCTTTAGGGGATGCAGTTACAGTAGCATTTCAATTTTAAGATCTCCCAGCTCCCCCATAAGCTGCATTGTGTCAACACAAGCAGGTTGTGCTAAAACGTTTAAGTTTGTTGGTCTCTAAACAATAAATGTTAGGATATAGAGTGGGGAGTTCTTTGAAGGTGCTAGGTATGATTAATAAACAAGCAAATATATTAAAATCATGTTCTCTGGTTTCAAATCCCCAACACATATGTATGGATTTGGAAAACCTGAGTTAACTTTAACAATTGTCTATGGCTGTGTGAATACATCCATATTCACTCATATTAGCAGTTGGGTTCTCTGATTAATCACTAGCGCGTGTCTTGGATGTCTGGACACACATAAAAGAAAATAATATAATTGTTGTTGTTATTATTATATAGATTGATATCCTGTCTTTCATCTAATGGGCTGAAAGTATCATATATGGCTTTCCTCACCACTTTATTCTCTGAGGGTTAGATCAGGAGAAGAAGAAAAAGATCGACACAAGGTCTCCCAGTCATTTTCATGGCCCCATCAGGACTTTAACTGGAATCTCCTGACCCAAATCTAGCATATAGTTTCAACTAGAGTTGACCCACTGAATCAATGGAATATATCTACAAATTGATCTACTAAGTCACCATTGATTTGTTTCTGTCTACGGAGTTTGAGCCATTAGTCTCAATCTAACCCAGGCATAGGCAAACTTGGGTCCTTTGGATGTTTTGGACTTCAACTCCCACACTTGCTAACAGCCAGGAGGCTGTTAGCAATTGTGGAAGTTGAAGTCCAAAACATCCAAAGGACCCAAGTTTGCCCATGTCTGGTCTAACCCTATACCAGCTTTCTTATATTCTTATGTTCAACCCACTTTCAGCAATTGGCTGGAAAGAACTTGTATGTCAGGCTATTTGATGGGGCTTGTCATACCTGTGCCTTGATCTTTAGAAGGGAGGAAAAGTAAAAGCTGGCAAGCGAGATAACTCTGAGGCCAATAGTGTACCATTTCACCTGTTTCAAGTATTACTTTAAAGAAGTTTGTTTTCTGTGGGTGATCTTCTTCTGGCCACATCAGCTTCATATCGCTTTTCCTGCTTTGGGAAACATTGAGTGTTCATACCAAAGAGAAAGAGGCTCACCTGGGATTCTTTACATTGTCCATCCAAGACTGACCATGAGTCTGAATTACGTCACTCTTAATACCTAATTCCGATGGAGCTTTTTAATGCCTCCAGTCAGTGTGACATATCTGCTGTGGAATTATATGCTCTGTGCCAGGGATGGGGAACTTTAGTTCTTTTGAGAGTTAATCTGTCAGGGGCTGTGTGCCAGCAGAGATTCTTCTCAGAGCCAGGATAGGAAGGGGTATCATATGCTTTTTCAGGCACCTCCTTCTTTCAACCCTACCTTTGACCATAAGAGACAAAGTCGAAACTGGTCATTTCCAGAGGGCTTTTGAGACATGCGTGAAATCAGTTTGAGGCCCATGGATTATCCATTTTCCTATTGAAGCTCTCAGAGCCAATATACATAGCCCATGACATAACGGTGGAGAAGGTATAGCTCACATGCCACATTTGGCTTCAAACTCCTGAATTCCCCAAGGACATGCTCAAGCCTTCACATCCTCCCCTAAAATTATTTTTTACACCCAAACTGCTCAAAACCGCCACATAATGTAGTAGATCCCCCCCCCCCCCCGTACCTTCCTGGTCAAGGGATAGCCAATAGGATGTAGTAGTTTAGCGTTGGGTTACATCTCTGCAGACCAGGGTTTGGCCATAGAAACTTACTGGATAACCTTGGATATGTTACATACTCTCCACTTTGGAAAATCCTGTAACAGATTCACGATAAGCCGGAAACAACTGGAATACACACCAGAACCACAAAGACCTTCTTGATCCTGAAAGTTACCCCTCAAAACCTCCTAAAGACGACAAAAAACTCAACCTGGAAGTTTGAAACTCAACCTTTGGTTTCATTTTGGAGCAGGATTCCTGACATTCCATTAAAAATTGTTTCCAACCCCCTTCTGCAGTTGTATACCTTTTGCCATAAGCCCTGGAGTCTATAGCTGGAATATTAAAGTGAGAAAGATGGAACACATTAACATTGTTTCTATCATCCTTAGCTATGTTGCAGCAGCTTTTATTTGTATTTGTGTCTATACAAGTATAGTGTGTGTATGTAAACACACACAGAGAGAAAATTATTGTTTCTAAGAGAATGATTTATTCTTGCGTGAGATGGAAAGGATATCTATTTTTAAATAAATAAATAAAGAGGCCATATTATAAGCCTTGGAAAGACAGCTTTACAATATCTTCCGTTTCATAGATATATAATAAACAAACATATACTTAAATGCAAACATCCCTGAGCCTGGGAAAAAGCTAAACTTTGTGTAGTTGGAATGTCAAATAGGCTGTAGCATAATGCAGAGCGGCATTTCCAACTGTGAAAACCCTATCTGAAATTGCTGTTTGTAAATAGTTTTGAAAGTAACTGCTCGTCTGTAGTGAGCTAAGAATCCTCTCTAGGCAAAGAGATAAGGGGAGTTTTTCTATACTGGATGAGAGTTCAGTTAAAGCTCAGTGTGTCATGAGTCCTAGCTTTACAAATTGTGCCTCCAATCTTGGAGTGGGATGGGAAGCAAATGTTTGGGGTTTGCATTCAATTCTGAGATGCTTTTCACATAATTGGTATGAGTAGATATAGGAGATGTAGTCAGAGGTGGAGAGCCAGTATGGTGCAGTTTAAGCATTGACTTATGACTTTGAACACCAAGGATTGAATGTCCGCTTCATTATGAAACCCGCTAAATGACTTTGGGAAAGTCATACACTCTTGGCTTAATGAAACTGACATCTAAATGATATCACTGTTTGTGCGAGGAGTCCCCAGTGGTGCAGTGGGTTAAACCCTTGTGCCGACAGAACTGAAGACTGACAGATCACAGGTTCGAATCCAGGGAGAGCGCCTATGAGCTCCCTCTATCAGCTCCAGCTCCCCATGCGGGGACATGAAAGAAGCCTTCCACAAGGATGGTAACACATCAAAACATCAGGGTGTCCCCTGGGAAAGGTCCTTGCAGACAGCCAATTTTCTCACAACAGAAGTGACTTGCAGTTTCTCAAGTCACTCCTGACACATACAAAAAATACCTGTTTGTATGAACTTGCTGGATAGCTAACTGGTTACAGTTCTCCTGGGATCACAGAGTTGGAAGGAACCCAGAATTATCAAATTTAACCCACTGCTAGGACAGAAATGTACAATTAAAGCACCCTTGAAATGTGTCCATCTAACTTCATTTGTACACATTGACCATACACCTGTATGTGGATCTATTGAAAGAGATGTACGTGAGGACCTGCATTAGAGGTGCACTACTCTGGCCCTCCAGATGTTTAAAATTCAGTCCCCAGAAGCTACAGTTTTACAGCCAATGGAAACAGATTGTGGGTCCAAAGCTTTTAGAGAGCCATCCCTATTGTTGGAAAAAACATCATGACTGCATCAACCCTTCATGCTGTTTGATTAGGTGTTTCTGAGTTCTTATGCAGACAAAGCTGTAAAATTAGCTGTTAATGCGAACATTCAACTCTGTGCTTTTGTGACACAGATAACTAGGGGGCCTCAAGGAAGTGCTCACAGTAGACATGTTGACATAATGCGCTGTTTGCTTTGTGCTGCTTAAATGAAGAGATGTGAATATAACCTAATACTTGAATGACTGCACTGTTGGCTACCCAATAGGCCAGTTCAATT
Source organism: Anolis apletophallus (assembly GCA_030556195.1). Classification (NCBI taxonomy): domain Eukaryota; kingdom Metazoa; phylum Chordata; class Lepidosauria; order Squamata; family Anolidae; genus Anolis; species Anolis apletophallus. The sequence goes on along the minus strand of JARBWK010000008.1, from coordinate 30,692,954 downwards.
GTCACCATAAGCTTAGCAAACAAAGGGGGGAAAATGCCTACATTTGGGATGCTCCGGATTAAAGTACCAAGCGTAAGCCTTTTCTTTGACAATTTACAGATCCTGTTCTCCCAGCGTGAAGCTTGGCTGCTTCTCAGAATATTACAGTCTGACATAGTTGCATATGTACTTTATCTGTGGTATAATTTTCCCCTTGTATTTTCAGACAGGATTACTAAAAAAATTACTGAGATTGGATGTTTTTGTAATTATGTTTCACACGGAAAATATTTCTTTCTCCAGTGGTTCGCAGCATGTGTGGCAGCATATATATTCTAACCTCCTAACAGTATAACAATTTCATATGAAATAATTGAGAATGCTGACTAGCTTTTAAAAGTCTAGCAGACACAAATCACTGTTTCTCAGTGTTTTCTTTGAGACTATTGAGACCACATATGGAACCAAAGGTGCCATTTTATTTATTGAAGGTTTTTAAAAAAATTATTATTCAGGTATACCTCCTATATATCAGAAAGCAGTTTTTAGCCTTTTTCTTTCTTACTCTACACATATCTCATCTCATCTCATCTCATCTGAAAGCTAAACCAGATTGAGCCTCATTAATACTGAGAGGGCAGTTGTTGCTATGTGTCTTCAAGTCATTTTTGACTTTTAACAACCCTAACGTGACCCTATCATGGGTCAGTTGGCAGAATTTGTTCAAAGTGGGCCTGTCCTTGCCTTCCTCTGAGGCTGAGTGTGACTTGTCCGAGGTCACCCAGTGGGTTTCCATGGTTGAGTGGGGATTTGTTGAACGGCAAACTATTCAAACCACTATGCCACCATGGCTTTCACTTGCAGGGCATGCAACCAGAAATTTCTGGGTGATGCATTGACAAGTGCTCATAGCTTTAAAATAGGGAACAAGGTGGAAAGCCATTAGGTAGAGAAAGACACTTGGGAAGTGTTCGACTTGTGATTTTGTGATACGAAATCCAGCATATTTGAGGGTTGAATGAAAAGTAATGCCTCCACCTTCATTACTTGGGTTTGGATGGGAATATTTTAATAAATCAAATGCAGAAATAATCCTTAGAATGTGCTCTTTGACTATCACTTTCCACTTTTCCACATAATCACCAGACATTTGGGTACATTTCTGCCAACGATGAACAAGTTTTCTAAAGCTGTCATGGTTCCTGGCAAATTTCAAGTCTGTGCACTTTCATTTCAGGCATCAGCATCCTGGGTACCCATCGTGCACAAATCTTCCGATAGCCAAGCAAAGCAATAATGCGACCCACACGATCTTGTGTAATGCTGATTATTTTGAAATTTCTCTCTGAGTGATACGAATCAATCTGCCAACTTTTTACTTGTGAAACTCCATGGTTGCTGTCACAGGATGCCCAACTATTTGTTTGTCACACAAGTCAAAAGTTCCCACCTCAACATCTTTAAACGTACTCGCCCCATGACACAAAGTACTCACATCAACACAATCACTATAAACAGCTTGAATTCTCTGAAAAATCTCCTTTGGGGTGACACCTTCTGCTGTCAATGATTGCACGTTGCTTAAGTCGCATTGACCGACTGTCTGCACAGGGTTCCATACTTCATGCCTTAACAACACAACCGTTCAATGCTAAGGCTTCCCGCCAAAATGGAACTGTAGAGGAGAGTCTACTGAACAAGCCTGTACCTACCGCATACCAGTATCTGTTGAGTTACAAAGGTGGAGGCATTACTTTTCATATTCAGATAATTATGTAGATGGCAAAGTTGCATGGTTGCAATTCTAGGCATATGTATATGGAAAACATTCTCACTGAAATCAATTTACTTCTGAAAAATCATACATGTCAAAACAGGATCATGCAATAAAGTGACAGCTGAATCCCTAGTTAGTTGGCTTAAATCTCATGGAGTTCAATTGGGTTTGAGCATTGAACAACCAATATTTTTAATCCTTTGCACATTTGCACAAAAGTCCCTGGTGGTGCAGCGGGTTAAACTGCTGAACTTGCTGACTGAAAGGTTGGTGGTTCGAATCTGGGAAGCAAGGTGAGCTCCCACTGTTAGGTCCAGCTTCTGCCAACCTAAAAGTTCGAAAACATGCAAATTTATTTTATTAATTTATTTACTATATTTCTATACTGCCCCTCTCAGCCTGAAGGCGACTCGAATGTGAGTAGATCAGTAGGTACCACTTCTGCGTGAAGGGAACGGCTCTCCATGCAGTCATGCTGGCCACATGACTTTGGAGGTGTCTACGGACAATGCTAGCTCTTCAGCTTAGAAATTAAGATGAGAACCACCCCCCAGAGTTGGACACGACTAGACTTAACGTCAGGGAAAACTTTTACCTTTACTTTAACCCAATTGAATGCAAGGCAGCTTGTCAGCAGGTAAATATGCAGAGAATTGGGCTTCACAAATACTTAATTTTTAAAAGGATTGTTGAAGATGTGCATTAACACTAAGAGCAGGTGATGTTGTGAAAAGATATGGGAAACATTTTTGTCATTATATTTCTCCTTTGGCTGTCCACTGACCAATTTTCTTTCCATGTGGATTAGATAACATGTCTTCAACCTGCATTTTTCTTGTTTGGCCCCTACGGGGTTTGTGTTACCTGCAGATAAGTTACCTCCAACATCTATGCTACGGCTGTATTCATTCCACAAAGCTATACATAATAGGCAAGTCTCAAAGTAGGATTTAAAGTTGTAAGAGTTCTCTGACTTTCCTTTCCCTGTTATTTTCCCCCTATTGCATAGATGTCCTTTTCTTTCATTTCTCAAAAGAATGGTTTATTGAAAATGTGACACTATATTTTCCAGTCTGCTGTCTCGGAGAGGCATAAAATCCAAGCGAGATCCATGAAATTTAAAACCAAGACTATAGTCTGAAAATGCATGGAGGAGGGTAGTGAGGATAGAGGAATAGGATGGGGGGGGAGTGCTTCTCTTGTTATTTTACAGAAGTTTCAGAACATGTTGAAAACACACTGAAAAAAGATTAGGGATTTCAACTCCATTTATGAAAAGAATTTTATCAGCTGGGATCTCAAAGGAAAACTCATTACAGCCCCATTAAAAAGTACTGGAGCTTTATGATGAAAAATCATTTTTTAAAAAATGTCCTATAGTTTTTCAACCTTGAAGAAAAAAGCAGTCTGAAACTCCTTTCCCTGTTGCTATTTGAGAACAGAGGACAGCATAGCAAGGACATGGTTGACTTATTTGTCCATTTTGCACACCACAGTACATATGAGACACACACACACACACAGCCACCAGTGGCACAGTGGGTTAAACCACTGAGCTCTTGAACTTACTCATCAAAAGGTCACAGGTTCAAGTCTGGGGAATGGTGTGAGCTCCCGCTGTTAGCCCCAGCTTCTGCCAACCTAGCAGGTTAAAAACATGCAAAATGTGAGTAGATCAATAGGTACTCCTCTGGTGGGAAGGTAACAGTGCTCCATGCAGTCATGACCTTGGAGGTGTCCACATGACCTTGGAGGTGTCTATGGACAATGCCAGCTCTTCGGCCTAGAAATGGAGATGAGCACCAACCCCCAGAGTCAGACATGACTGGACTAAGAACATAAGAACATAAGAAGAGCCATGCTGAATCGGACCTCAGCCCATCTAGTCCAGCATTCTGTATCACACAGTGGCCCCCAGTTGTACACGGGGATCTCGAGCAGAAGGGAGGGCAAACCCCTGACCTGCTCCCGACCCCCCACAACCAGTACCCAGGGAAATCCTGCCTACCTCAACCAACTCCGAGGTGGCACTTGAATGTCCTTTTCAGTAACTACCGATACACTTGGTATCCATGAATCTGTCTAATCCTGCCTTGAAGTTGTTCAGGCTGACAGCTGTCACAACCTCTTCTGGAAGTGAGTTCCATAACCCAATGACCCTCTGGGTGAAGAAATATTTCCCTTTATTAGTCCTAACTTTCCTACCTTGGAGCTTCAGGAGTGCCCTCTAGTCCTAGTGTTTTGTGACAAAGAAAATAATTTTTCTTTATTCACCTTTTTCTATCCCATGCATGATTTTATACACTTCGATCAAGTCACCTCTTAAACGCCGTCTTTCAAAGGCTGAAAGACCAAGGCGTTGCAACCTGGTTTCATAAGGGAGCCGCTCCATCCCTTGGATCATTCTTGTTGCCCTTTTCTGTACCTTTTCCAGTTCCGTTATATCCTTCTTAAGGTGCGGAGACCAGAATTGTACACAGTACTCCAAATGTGGCCTTACCATAGATTTGTAGAGAGGTAATACAACATTTGCTGACCTATTTTCGATTCCCTTTCTGATCATGCCTAGCATAGAATTTGCTTTTTTCACTGCTGCAGCGCACTGGGTTGACATCTTCATTGAGCTGTCCACCAAGACCCCAAGATCCCTTTCCTGGTTTGTCTCGAAAGCTTTGACCCCATCAGTTGATAAGTGTAGTTGGGGTTCTTTGCCCCGATGTGCATGACTTTACACTTGTTTAGGTTAAAATGCATTTGCCACTTTGTTGCCCATTCACTCAATTTCGAGAGATCTTTCTGGAGCTCTTTACAATCAGTTTCATTTTTAACTACCCTGAACAATTTAGTGTCGTCTGCAAACTTTGCTACCTCAGAATTCACTCCTACATCCAGATCATTAATGAATAAATTAAAAAGTAACGGACCCAAAACTGAACCTTGGGGTACGCCACTTCCCACCTCTTTCCACCCAGAGAAGTGTCCATTTATTACCACCCTTTGTTTCCTACAGTTTAGCCAGGTTCCAATCCAGGACAAGACCTGTCCCCTGATTCCATGGCTGAAGAGCTTATTTAGAAGCCTTTGGTGAGGGACTTTGTCAAAAGCCTTTGAAAGTCAAGGTAAACAATATCAATTGGGTCCCCTTTATCTATGTGTTTATTTACACCCTCAAAGAATTCTAACAAGTTAGTAAGACATGATTTGCCTTTGCAGAAACCATGTTGATTTTCTTTCAGCAATGCCTGTTCTTCTATGTGCCTAGTAATTTTTTTCTTTAATAATGGTTTCCATCATTTTGCCTGGAACTGAGGTTAAACTGACTGGTCTATAATTTCCTGATCACCTCTGATCCTTTCTTGAAGATCGGTGTTACATTTGCCTCCCTCCAGTCCTCGGGTACAGTGCCTGATCTTAGAGAAAGGTTATATATCTTAGCTAGAAGTTCAGCAATTTCACACTTGAGTTCCTTAAGAACTCTGGGGTGGATGCCGTCTGGACCTGGTGATTTGTTGACATTTAGTTTAGTAAGGCATATGAGAACATCCTCCTTGTTTATCTCTATCTGTTTTAATTCTTTTAATTCCCTCCCTGAAAAACTGACTCAGCTGAAGGCATATGTTGTCTGTCCTCCTGTGTGAAAACGGAGGCAAAGAAGTCATTTAGCCGCTCAGCGATCTCTTTGTCTTCGCTGATTTTCCCTTTCTGGCCATTGTCGTCGAGTGGCCCAACTGCTTTTCTAGTTGGGTTCCTGCTTCTGATGTACTTAAAGAAGTTTTTGTTGTTTTTTTAAATATTCTTTGCTATGTGTGCCTCAAAATCTCTCTTGGCTTTCCTGACTGTTGCTTTGCATTTAGTTTGCCAGAGCTTGTGTTCCTTTCTGTTCTCCTCAGTAGGAAGAGCCTTCCATTTCTTAAATGAGTTTTTCTTTTTCCAATCACATCTTTTACTTCATTTGTAAGCCATACTGGTGTCCTTTTGACTTTCCATGCCTCTTTCTTTTTATTGGAATGCATTTTAGTTCGGCCTGTTTTAAGGTATTTTTAAACAGTTTCCAAGCATTTTGAGGGATTTGATTTTTTTACTGCTCCTTTTAGTTTGTTCTTTACAATTTTTCTCATTTTGGTGAAATTCCCTTTGTGAAAATTTAAGGTCTCTGTGTTAGTTTTTACTGACAGTTTGCTATCTAAACTTAAGTTGAAGGTTATTGTGTTGTGGTCACTGGTACCTATGGGCTCAGTTACAAGGACATCTTGAACGAGATCTTGTTCGTTAGTTAGCACCAAGTCCAGGATCCCCTTTCCCTGGTTGGTTCCATGACCATCTGCTCAAGGGAATAATCAGCTAGCATGTCGAGGAACCTTGTCTCTCTTTCATGCGTAGAACAAGAATTTGGCCAATCTATTTGGGGATAGTTGAAGTCCCCATTATGACTAATGTATTTCTTTTTGAGGCCTGTTTAACTTCATTTTCCAGATAGCAGTCTGCCTCTGGAGTTTGGTTGGGAGGGCGATAGCAGATCCCTAGTGCTAGATTAGTTTTTTGTCCTGGGATTTTTACCCACAATGTTTCTGTAGGTGAGTTTGAAATTTCTTGAAGTTCTAATTCATGAAATTCTAGCTCCTCATTTATGTACAGGGCCACACCGCCACCATTTTTCCCTCTCCTGTCTTTCCTGAACAGTTTATAACCTGGAATCTTTGTGTCCCATTTGTTTTCCTCCGTCCACCAGGTTTCTGTTATGCCAATAATATCAATATTTTTTTCCTTTGCCAAATATTCCAACTCCCCTATTTTTGTTCAACTGCTTCTAGCGTTTGCGTACAGACATTTATATTTATTTCTCTGGTGCACTTTCAACTTTGCCTGTTTGTGAGAATTTGTAGAAGGCCTACCATGTCCTACCTCTCGACTACTACTATCTATCTTTTCTGTTGACTCAGCCATTTGTGTATGGATTTCGTCCTCCATACTTGGCATTTCACCCTCTCGAACCGGAAGCTGCCCAGCTCCTGTCGACTTTCCCCTAGGAATCAGTTTAAAAGCTGCTCTGAAATCTTTTTAATATTAGTCGCCAGCAGTCTGGTTCCATTTTCGTTCAAGTGTAACCCGTCCCTTTTGTACAGGTCTGGCTTTCCTGAAAATGTTCCCCAGTTCCTAACAAATCTAAAACCTTCCTCTCGACACCACTGCCTCATCCACGCATTGAAGCTCCTGAGCTCTGCCTGTCTGGCTGTCCCTGCACGGAACAGAACAGGTAGCATTTCCGAGAATGCTACCTTTGAGGTCCTGGACCCTAATCTTCTACCTAGCAACCTAAATTTGGCTTCCAGGACCATCCGCTTAGCCTTCCCAATGTCATTGGTACCAACGTGTACCACGACCACTGGCTCCACCCCAGCACTATCTACCAGCCTATCTAGATGCCTCGTAATGTCCGCGACCTTTGCACCCGGCAGGCAATTTACCATGCGGTCATCACGTCCCATCACAAACCCAGCTTTCTATGTTCCGGACAATCGAATCACCTACTACAAGAAGCCCACCTCCTATCACCCGTCGAGAAGTATCTTCGGTGCACGAAGATATGGGCACAGCCTCTGAGGAAGGGGTCCCAACTGAGGGAGCCGGTCCCTCTTCCTCAGACTGATGTTCTCCTGCCCAAGACCCCCATTTTCCAAGGCAGCTGGAAGGCTGCTCGTCATGGAGTGGGATGCTCCTGTTGCATCTCTGGAGATCTTATCCTCCAGCCTCACTTCCTCTCTGTGCTTCTCCAGGTCTGCTACCTTGGCTTCAAGGGAAGAAACACGTTCCCTGAGAGCCAGGAGCTCACTGCAGCGAACGCACACCCAAGACTTCTGCCCAGCAGGCAGGTAGTCATACATGTGACACTCAATGCAAAACACTGGGAAACCCCTCCCACTGCTGGCTGGCTACCTCCATGTCCTATTAATGTTTTGTTGTAGATTCACTGTTTTGGTGTGGTCTTAATTTACTTAATTTAATTTTTACAAGTCTTTGGATATTTCTTCTCCGACTTGTTACAAGTTTATAGCCTCTATCGCACCGATAGGCGCGCGGGCTGCTAACAAAGACCTAAAGCAATACTAGAATCTAAGCCACAAATTTACCCCAGGAACTTACCAGTGCTCCTTTCTTTCTCCTTTATTTATTTTCTGTTTTATTCCTTATTTGAAAGTAGTCTGCCTGATCTGCTTTTCACAAGGACAGTTAGCTGACTGATTTGAAAACAGAAACTAGGCTAACTCCTCCCACCTGGCAGGATGTGAGTCAGCTGGGAGCTGCTGTAGCAAGCCCCACCCCTTCAAGGAATGTGCTTAAGGCAACTTGGAAGAGAAAACAACTGCTGTTGCAGCTGCTAACAAAGACCTAAAGCAATACTAGAATCTAAGCCACAAATTTACCCCAGGAACTTACCAGTGCTCCTTTCTTTCTCCTTTATTTATTTTCTGTTTTATTCCTTATTTGAAAGTAGTCTGCCTGATCTGCTTTTCACAAGGACAGTTAGCTGACTTAATGGCAAGGGAACCTTTACACACACACACACACACCAGTTTTACTAGCTGTTTTGCTTAAAATCTCTCTAAAATCAGAGCAAAACTGAAGCCTTGTCTGGTATTCTCAAAAGTACAAATTTGTTATCCTGTAAGTATAACCGTATATACATTATGTTTTAAAATATCTTACATTTTCTTGTTTGCAGACCATGGGAAGAGCAATCTGCGTGGAATTTCATTAGACGATGCAGACTGCCTATGGCCTAAGGAACTCCTTGCTTCTGGAAACAGCCAGACATCCATTTCAAAGGCTGGCCGCAACATTCCTCGGAGGCACACGGTAGGAGGCCCTCGGAGCTCCAAAGAAATTTTGGGAATGCAGGCATCAGAAATGGACAAAAAGAGAGAGGCGTTTCTGGAACATCTAAAACAGAAATATCCACATCATGCTACCGCTATAATGGGCCACCAGGAAAGACTAAGGGATCAGGTAAGGAAATGTTTGTTAGATTTGAGAAGCAGAAATGTATTGACGTTGTTAGCATGGGTCTCGTGCTGAGACTTCTTGTACATATCTGTCATGGAAGACATAGATAATACATTAATTTGGAAGCTAGAAAATCTTTTGATTCCACTCAGAGTACTAAAAACAGTGCCGCCTTGTGTCCAGACCATATGACTGCATTATCCACACAGTAGTTGTTCACATGGTTAAATATTTTACTATTGTTATTGCTGTTGTTGAAGGAAGGTCTTTGTATTCAAGGTTTACCAATGGTGACGGTACTCAAGTCAATTCTGGATATTTGATATCGGAACCTTTTATTAAAACGTTCCATAATAAGTTAAAATCCCTCCCAATAATTTGATCAATTAAAGATTAGTTGCTTATATGTCTGTTTCAACATGCAACCCCACTGTTTATAGTAATCTGTTACTCGGCAGGGCTGGCAAACATTTTAGTAGTAGAAGTGTCAAAGAGTGATTGTGTTTTAGTCTAAAACAGAAATTTTTGACCAGATACTTGTAATTGTATCTCCCCTCCCATCTTTATAAAAGAGTACAGTAAGAAGCATCTTCATAGTTGACTTTATCAGTGTTTTGGAGTTTGGAAAGTATAACTTATCAGGCATGTAGGCGGGGGGCGGACAAATTCTCAGGGTGGTCTGTGAGAAGGCCTTACTGGTACATTATTTAAATTGTTATGTGTATTCATATCATGATCTGATCACCATGCTCAATATATCTCATATGCATGGGGGTATTGGGATAACAATACAAAAGGTTTGCTAGGGTAGATCCTCTCTCACTCAGATTCAACCCACCCACTCCCAAATCAAACTCAGCCCCCCCCCCCCCCGAATCAAAATCCTGGTTATGGCCTTGTCACTTATGAAAATTGGTACAGAGGGACAAAATAGTTGAAGACTAATATATGTTTTTATTTAGTTGGAGAGCTCTTTTCTAGCTAATGCAATTGAAATTATAGACATAGAAAATGAAAATCCAGGTGCACTTGTGCTGATTAAAATGGTCACAATGGAAATGATTATATCCACGTTATTTCAAAATATCTTTTCAAAATTATTATTATTCTTTGGATGTTTATATCTGGGCCTTCTGTCCACTGACCTTGTGAAAGTCTTCAAAATTAAAATAATAACTAACAACATTCAGAATGGGAAGGAAAAGTGGTACATAATCAAAGATCACACATTAAATACATTTATAACCCAGCTTTTTCTCCTTCCCACTTTAACCTCAAAATAATCCTTTGAGGTCAGGCTGAGTGTGGGCTAGAATCGAAACACTTCAACCAATGCACCATACTCGGAGTGCATTGGTGGGAAGCAGGCCAATACATTTAAGTTGATAAACTCTGATAAAATACAGGATGCAATCTAGAGCTGAATTCCATATTCAAATTCTACCACTAATCCAGAATTTGTAGTCACTGGAGAGATGTGGTGTATGCATCAAGCAAGTTGTGACATCAGGGATCCATCCTAACAGCAGGCTGTTCGAAATTGTTGGAATTGAATTCCAAAACACCTGGAGGGCTGAAGTGTGCCCATGCCTGGTCTATAAACTACATATTATTTGAGAACACTGAAATGCTGGACCATTCTAACAACCAGTATGTCAGACTATACAGAGAAGCCATTGAAATCCTCAAGCATGTAGACAATTTCAACAGAAAGGAGCAAACCATGACAATGAACAAAATCTGGATACCAGTATTTTTTTTAACAAAAGCCTCTAAAATCACGACAGTAAATAAAGAACAACACTCAGAAAACAGGGGAATTCCAGACCCGAAACAATCATGGCCAGCGGACACGTCTCAACAAAAAATTCCCCTAGGCAGGAAGCAGCAAAGCTTTGTGGCTACAAGGTTATTCAATGCTAATATGAATGATGTATTAGTATTATGCTAATAATATAGTATGTTTTTAATGTAGATATGACTTGTAAGACGCTCTGAGTCCCCTTTGGAGTGAGAAAGGCGGCATATAAATGTCATAAATAAATAGATACATAATCAAGCTGGCCAATTACAACATTGACACTTGCCTCTAACAGACAAGTTCTTTCTCCCACCCTGCTCATTCCACAGATGTATAAACTCCACTTGCCTAGTTTCCAACAGACCACACAACCTCTAAGGATGCCTGCCATAGATGTGGGTGAAATGTCAGGAGAGAATGCTTCTGGAATATGGCCATACAGCCCAGAAAACTCACAGCCACCCAGTGATTCTGGCCACGAAATCCTTCAAAAACACATCTCTCCTTAGCCAAGCCATGCAGTGGTCATTTGGGCAACCTGAATCTCTGAACCAAAGTAGCTGCCCCTGTCCCCACTGAACTCTGCCTATTTAGCAGTGATGGTGGATAATACATAAGAATCCACATGAATCCTGAGATATTTCAGAATTTCAGGCTTGCTATAGAAAAGATTGTACTCCCTTTGACGGACAGCCTAACCTTGAGGTGAACGTGATTTTGAAAGACACATGAGAAAAGTTCAGGTGTTGGGACATTTGTTACCGTCATACTATATTGTTACAGCCATTTGATATGATTTTTACTGCCACATTCTCTATTTAATAGACTCATAGGATTTGTAGTGTAATAAGATACAATGGAGCCCCTGGTGGTGGAGTGGGTTAAAGTGCTGAGCTTGTTGACCGAAAGGTCAAAGGTTTGAATCCGAGGAGCGGCGTGAGCTTCCGCTGTCAGCCCCAGGTTCTGCCAACCTAGCAGTTCGAAAACATGCAAATGTGAGTAGATCAATAGGTACCGCTCCGATGGGAAGGTAACACTGCTCTATGCAGTCATGCCGGCCACATGACTTTGGAGGTGTCTGTGGACAACACCGGCTCTTCAGCTTAGAAATGGAGATGAGCACCACACCCCAGAGTCGGACATGACTGGACTTAATGTCAGGGGAAAACCTTTACCTTTACTTTAAGATAGAGTAGTTTAAATTCCTAGCCAGAAAACTTGCAAAACTACAAATCCCACAGTTCCAAAGGATATAGTTTAGAAATTAAAGTGGTGCCAAAGTTCTATGAAAGTGGTGCATGGGAGAAAAGCTCTTCTGAGAACAGTTTCTCATATTATGATTCCCATTGGAAACACTGATGTGATGCTATTCATGCAAGCATTGTGTGAGAATGATGTCATATGTAATGTAAGAGAAAACTTTAGTGTGTTCACATCTGGAAAAACTGAGATCTGCACACTGAAAACAAGATTTCCAAGGCATGTTATCACATTACACTTACCTGTTTCTTTAGGTGTTCTGCATTTGCTGGAGAAAACATGGTTGTCATGCTTGTGTCCAGTAGTTATGCTGTTCTCAAAATCCCCATTGTAAATCCCTACCTCCTACTAAAGACTGTAATTGAGGAAAGTTACATTTTGGACTGCAAGTCCAAAGATCCTCCAGGCAGCAGTGCCACTAATCCAAAGCAGTAACTTTTTGAATCTCTGCTAATGGCCTCTTAAACATCAAGGTCTCTACACACTTCCCTTGGTGCTTTATTGATTGTGCTTGTTATCTTTGCAATGAACATTAGTTTCTGTGTGGAGAATGCAGGGTGGAAGGTGAAGATAATGCACAAATTGCTTTTCTTTAAAAGAGACTCTTGTGAGATTAGATCTTTCCTGAGTCATGTAAATATTTGGTTCCAATGGTGAAGATACTTGCAAGCCAAGTTTGAACAGACTACTGCAGAGACGAATACCCTATACATTTTGCAACTTGATCCTTCTGCAGCCAATAAACTACAGAAATAATGCAGCAACTGTATTAGCTGTTTGTTTAAAAATGTGTCATGATTGCTAATTTATTAAGACCACAGCCTTAATAAATGAGTTTTCTTTCCCAGGAGTCAGTCTTACTGATCTTAATGTGTATGAGCCTTCATGTATGGAGTAAAACAAAACCCCAACCGTCTACATTTTGTTCATAATCAGGCTTAAACTATAATGAGCCTGCAAACATTAAAGCAATGTAATTCCTCAAAGGGTTAGGTTGTGTTCATGGCATGTTTGTTTTGCATCATTCCTCCTCATGATCAAAGTAGAGATGTACTTACAGACAGTTTAAAAATAGTTGTTCTGTGTGAGATTTATTTTTTTTCATGGCAACTTGTCATATAATTAGTCAAATCTGATTCTTCATCTGTCATAACAACTTGTACCAGACACTTCCTAGTTAATTGGCTATGCATATGTGTGCGTGTCAGAGCTTAGAAGTACAGTACAGTGTTTTAAGTAAGTGTGTTACTGTAACATGTTACTTTGCGGCACAATGGCATTATTTTTGCAAAATACAATAAGACCCCATATCCGCAGTGGATATGTTCAGATCTCAACCTCACAGACCTTACAACTGGATAAGACCCCATATCCGCAGGGTCAGACTTCACAACCTCAGAGGATGTCTGCCATAGATGCAAGTGAAACGTCAGGAGAGAATACTTCTAGAACAGGGGTGCTCACACTTTTTCAGCATGGGAGCTACTGATTAAAAAACCAAGTCCCAAAGATCACCTGCCCAGAAATGTAAAACGTATAACTATTTTCTTATTTATTTATTTATTTATATTTATTATTCATTTTTATGTACCGCTCCTTCTGGCAGGCTCGGGGCAGTTTACATAAAATGAAGTTATAAAACATCAACATTTCAATTTAATAACAACAATATAAAACAGAGCATAAAAATACATCCAACCACCCAATTTCTCCCACACTGCCATATTACCACACATATTATCAGCCAGAAAGTAAGAAGAGAGGCTTTTGAACTGCAAGGCCATTTAATACTCAGCAAGGTAAACAAAGGGGCATGCAAAAATACATCCAACCACCCCATTTCTCCCACATTTCCATATTCCCCAACATATATTTCTCAAGGAACAAAGCAAGCAGAGAGGCTTTGGAGCTAAAAGGCCATTTTTAAACATTAAAAATAAACAAAGAGACATGCCACAGAACAATCAAGCACCCACCCCAAAGTAAAAAGACCAACCTTTGAGATGCTGTAAGGAAATGACCCCAAAGCGTCCTTCTTCTTCTCCTCTGTCGTTGCTCCTATTTCTACGCCGCCAGCATGCGTGCCGCCTCCAAGAGCTCACGAGAAGTCCGAGAGGCAGAATGGGCGCTTCTGTACATGCGCGCGGAGCCAGCCATGCATCGCGTCATCCAGGCCCGCCCCCTTTGGTCTCCTACGACTCTGAGTGGCTGGAGAAGGATGGAGGGAGGAGGAGGAATCCAAAAGAGGGGCCCATTCTGCCTCTTGGACTCTGAGCTTTTGGAGGCGGCGCGTGAGCAGGGAGCGGGGAGGAGCTACGACAGAGGACTTCTTTGCAGCGTGCAGGGGCGCGTGCAGATGACCAACAGCAAAAAACCTGGTCAGTGTCCTGAAGATCACCAGGATGAGGCCGAGCACCCCTGTTCTAGAACATGGCCATACAGCCTGAAAAACCTACAACAACCCAGTGATTCTGGCCATGAAAGCCTTCAGCAATACATTGCTTTGGATAGACCACATCAACTCTAGTTTCTGATGCAGAACATATACCATCCAGTAGTCGCCATCTGCTTGCCTACAGAAAACCCTATTTAATAAGTCTCTGCACTATAAGAGGGTTTTGTGAGACCAGTCGCTCTCATTGCAACAGTGTGGTAATGGTGAGGCAGCGGACCATATTTTAGTTCTTGTGGACCACAGGTTGGGAACCACTGGTGTAGTTTGTACAGGAGGCCCTAACTTAGGGATGTCCAACCCTTTTGCAAAGAGGGCCAGATTTGGTGAGGTGAAATGGGTGGGGCCCGACCATTCAACCTGTCATTTTTAAACCATTAATATTCAATGCAAATGAACCATTTTATGTAGTTTTTATTGCAAATGGCATAGTTTTCCGTTTTCACACAGATCACAAATAAATCTTAAACATTGTAAGTCTCTTTTAAGAGAGGAAAAAGTAGGGAATAAAATATTATCTATAGTTTACCTGTGTATGTGCATACACACACATACACAGAAACACACACATATGTATGATTTTTTTTAGTAGTGTTTAAAACTGGTGGAATATGAATGAAGTTCCATGTGCTTTTGTGGATTTCAATCCAATCTTTGGATGTATTGGTGGAGTTCATATTAAAGCACCATGTGAGATAGGAGTATAATAGCATACGGAAAGACACAAACTGTGATCATGATTTTAAAAAATCAAATATTTGTATGAAACATAGATCTGTTGAGCTTTTCGTGATCTCAAAATTTGAAAATATCTAACACAGTGGTTCTCAACCTGTGGATCCCCAGATGTTTGGCCCACAACTCTCAGAAATCCCAGCTAGTTTACAGCTGTTAGGATTTCTGGGAGTTGAAGGCCAAAACATCTGGGGACCCATAGGTCAGGAACCACTGACCTAACAAATCTGCATACCCAGAGGGTTCCCTGGAAGACTATAACTTCTTTGGGGAAAATGTGCATGATGCACCTGTAGGTTTGCTCCCCCCCCCCCCTGTGCATGTGCAACCCCGTCCCCTGCTGAAGGGGACAGTGGGAGGGGTGAAATAAAGTGTGAGAGAAGAAGAAACCTGAGGTACCCGGCCAATAAGGCACAAAACCAACAGGATGGATATTTTTAGAAGAAACACCTGGCAGAACTGGATACTCGTATGCACGCAGTGTAGCAGAAGGCAGGGCTGTGAGTGATGGAGCAAATTGGGAAACACTTTTTGAGGCTCTGAAAGAGCACATGTGCAAGGGTGGTCAGGAGGCTGTTTGGAATTGTGGAAAATGAAGTCCACAACACCTAGAGGGCCAAAGTTTACCCATGCCTGATCTAGATCTGCCTGTGTAATCCTGTGGTCCATTTCCAGGAGAAGTTGACCATAGAATAGTCCTGGAACTAGAACTTCTTAAAGAGGAGTTCTCATATACAAAAAAATAGTGATTTCTTTATTTCACTTTCACGGGGTTCTTATGCCGTTAACCACAGTGAATATGGAGGGGGAGGGGGTTTGTGTCAGGAGCTACCTGAGAAACTGCAAGTCGCTTCTGATGTGAGATAATTGGTCGTCTGCAAGGAGGGGATGCCCAGATGTTTGTTGTTTTTACCATCCTTGTGGGAGGCTTCTCTCATGTCCCCACATGGGGAGCTGGAGCTGACAGAGGGAGCTCAACCCACTCTCCCCAGATTCGAACCGCTGACCTGTTGGTCAGTAGTCCTGCTGGCACAAGGGTTTAACCCACCAGAGGCTCCGATATGGAGGAGTAACTGTACGTTATTCATTTTTGTACTGCTCTCACATATAATGCTGTTTGTGGAGGTTTCATGTTTACAAATATGGCAGAGGGGATATTGGATCCCCTCCCCTCATCTATTTAGTGGGAGCACTCCAGTACTCCCATACATTGTTATATGGGCTGCCTCCCTAGCCAACTTCTGGTTATCCAGAACACTTGATCCAAGTGGTAAATTGCTTGACGATGTTGACCATGGTGGAAAATGATGGTACAGTATGTTGAGTTTTGATCAACACACCCTTGTTGCTTTTTTATACAGTTCCTTTCCAGATTGAGGTAGTTTCCTCAGGCAGCAGGTGCTGGGATGCATCTACCCACAGATGTTCTCCCTAAGCTTCAGGAATGAGAAAACTATTGGTTCCTCACAACTTGCTTTGAGAAAGCCATTGGTTTTTCATAGCTTGCTTTGAACTGGTTCCTCAAACCAGTCTCCTCATTTCTAGTAATATGGAAACCTCTTTTGTCCTAGCAGTGTTAAAGTAGGTTTCAACTGACAGTCCAGTTGGATTCTGCACACAAAAGAGAGCGTTGCTCACTGCTTCAGGCCACAATATTTCCATGCTCCCTCATTATACTTTTGAAGGGGCAGATACATGAACAATGTTCTCATAACAACTAGTTTAGTCCTTTAGCCTCAGGTGAAACAGTCCTAGAAGCCAGTGGGGTTTGCAAGAAATAGGTAGGCTTTTAAAAAGTCTGTTGTATGGTTTCAGTCCTAAAAACAGCACCTCGAGATTGTGAGTCATATGAAGTAATTAAAAGGAAAATATAGTGCCGAATATTTGCAATCAGATTCTACAAGACACCAGATTTCTAGTTTGCAACCAAGGCTGTACATTCACCTACGACAGGCTAGGCGACCGGCGCCCTACCTGTCCAGGAACGACCTGGCCACGGTAATCCAAGCAACGGTCATCTTGAGGCTGGACTACTGTAATGCCCTCTACGTTGGCCTTCCCTTGTCGACAATCCGGAAACTCAAGCTAGTGCAGAATGCTGCTGCTCGCTTGCTGGCGGGAACGCCAGTGAGGGAGCACATCACGCCCATCCTCCGGCAACTGCACTGGCTTCCTATTGAGTACCGAATTGCCTTCAAGGTGTTGGTTTTGACCTTTAAGGCCCTACACGGCCTAGGGCCTGCGTATCTGAGGGACCGCCTTGCCCCGTACTCTCCCCCGAGATCACTGCGTTCAGATGAACAGAATCTGTTATTGGTGCCATCAATCCGCTCCTGCCATCTGTCCGCAACTAGGCAAAGAGCCTTCTCTGTGGCAGCTCCGGTGCTATGGAACTCCCTCCCAGATAGCACCCGAGCCATCTCGGAGCTTGCCCCCTTCCGAAGGGCCTGTAAGACCGCCCTCTTTGGACTAGCCTTTAATTAGGCACATTGACCCAGGAAATGCGCCTGTATGTCATTTTATACCTCGTGATGTAATGTGCTTTTTAATGTGTTTTTATGCTTTTATTGTAGGGCTGCATGATTGAGACATGCTCCCTACCTATATTATTGTTATCCGCCCCGAGCCTGCAGGGAGGAGCGGAATATAAGACTGAACAATAAATAAATAAACATCAGCTTTTTGTTTATTGGCTGTTCCTCGTGACTCATTCTGGTGTGTTTTCTATCCCTTCTTTGTACCTTTGTGTGTGGGTTGAACCTGAGAAGCTCATCCAGGAAGTTGCCATTCTGCTTCTGAATACTTTCATTGGGAAATAATCTCTCTATTGTGAATCCTTTGGGAATCAGCCAGGTGGAATTGCAGTAAGGATCCTCCCATATTTTACCAGCTTCCCTTACACTTAAGGCACTTTTGGGGCATGATTGTGAGAAATTCTAGGTACAAAGACAGGTCTCTCTGTGATCCAGGGGCTTCCTCTACTGCCCGGTCCTTAAATTGCTTCAATCTATTTTTGAAATTACCCCTCTGGTGGTGCAGCAGGTTAAACCTCTGAGCTGCTGAACCTGCTGACCAAAAGGTTGGCGGCTCGAACCTGGGGAGTGGGGTGAGCTTCCACTGTTAGGCCCAGTTTTTTTCCAATTTAGCAGTTTGAAAACATGGACATGGGGACAGATCGATAGGCACTGCTTCTGCGAGAAGGCAACGTGATCCATGCCTATGGACAACGCTGGCTCTTCGGCTTAGAAATGGAGATGAGGATAGATTTGATGTCAGGGGAAACCTTTACCTTTTTATTCTTGAAATTCCTTCTATTTTTGCTGGTAGTCATATGGGTTTTCTTTGTGTAAGGTGCTCTTTAGAAAGGACTCCTTAGAACCAGTGGAATAGTGGCTTTCAGTTACTTATTGTAATAATCCTGATATCATTGTGAATCCAATGAGAGTTTTTTTAAAACAATGGAGTCAGCTGTGATTATTCCTGCAAACAAATTGGTTCTAGCAGTTTTGATCTCCAGTAGGAACAGATCCTTTGGAAACTTTATGGGTCTTAATAGACCTTTTCAGAACAAAGCCACTCCAAACAGGAGGAACTTTCAACCATGTATTGTAGTCCGAAGTATCTGAGAGGGAGATAAGGTTTTCATCCCTCATTGAAAAACCTTAATGTTTGTGTATGGAATTTAGGAATAACAAATAACAGGCCAGAAGGAAGAATAGAAAAACAATGTAATAGGAAGGAAGAACGGAATTATACATGAATGTCTCCAACCCAAGGGACGGGAAGTCACTAAATTGGGAGAGGTGGGAGGAGGGTAGAGAATAACCAAACACGAATATTGTATAGATGTTAGGAAGCATTGTGTTGGTTCATGCATATATACATGCATATAGATTTGTTTCAGTTTTTATGAATATGTAAATTGAATATAAAAGATATTAGCTAGAAAAGTCTTCGTGTTTTCACTCCTGTGGGTCTGTCTAACTGCAACACTTAGATGTTGATGAAAATCTGTACTGCCCTTCAGATCCAAGGCTTTAACTCAGTAAGAAAGCAGAAAAGCATTTCTAATAGGCATTTGTAGTCCGCATCCGGTGGAGGAACCCTTATCTAAACATCAGCCTCTAGGCACTATTATGATACAAACAATAGACTCTGGCAGGTGTGGCTCTTATTGCAAAACTATCCTTCTCAAACCTGAGGCAAGAGCTGTCAGATCTTTCTAAAAGGCATAGTAGGAAAATTGTCACAGCTCCAGAAGTTGTGTGTTCCCTGACTGGAATAGCAGAAGGTGATTTTTTTGTGTGCTTTTTTCTCCCCCTGGGAGAGGGGGAAACTCAACTTTCAACATGCTTGAAAGCCCTGGGCGTTCATAATACTGGTGCACAAATGAGAACTACTCTTTACTGGAAAAGGACAGAAAGGAAGCATTGAAGAAGAGTGGAAAAGTCCCGAAGAAAGTCCCTGAAACTTTGCAGGGTGCGTCCAACTTCTCTTGAGGTAGGTCCACTGAATTTACACCGTTCTGCCCCACTGGATGTTATTGTTAATCTGTTCCTCTTTTTTGTTGAAAAAACTAGGGAACAGCTAAACAGCATTTGGATTGTGATCACACCTTGACTCTTGTGGGATCATTATGCTTTTGCTTACTTTCATAGTTACAGGTGTGTGTGTGTTGCATCACTACTTTGGTGTGAAATATTGCTCCTATTATTCTGGCGCTTCGAAAAAGCATCTGAAAGTAACTTTTTGGGGTATTTTTCAATATCAAGAAAGCAAAGGGATACTTTTTAAAATGGGATTGTAGTGGCAACTCACTATTTTTATTTTGGAACTGTAATGCTAATGGATTTCTTTATAAAGGTAATGTACCAAGTTCTGGATCTCTCACTTTATTATCTGTTCTTTCATAGCCATGGCAGTTAGCAGAGAGACAAATGCAGAGGGAAAAATATTCAAGACAAGGAAGAAGCATTGTGTGATGAAAAAAATCCTTTGCAGTGAGAAGCTGTTAAAAAGATTTAAATTCCTTCCAACTAAAATGAGGGGAAAGCTTTCTGGAGAAACCGGTTTTACAGGTAGTGCTACTCAAAAGGGATTATGGGTTCATTTTTTAAAAAACAAAGAGAGAAAGAAATCCTTGCGAAAGAAAACAATGAATCCCCTGAAGCTGAAATTTTAAAACTTCCAAAGAGCTGATTCTTCAGCATTACAAAGTTGGGATTCATGTTTGTGAAGTTTATGTATGCAACATGTTCCTTTTCTACTCAAAAGCAGCATCTACACTGTAGAATTAATTCAGTTTGCCACCACTTTAAACTGCCATGTCTCAGTGGTATGGCACCCAGGGATTTGTAGTTTGGTAAAATAACAGCACACTCTGTGTCAGAGAAGGTCACGACGAGACATGTTAGTTTAAGTCAGTGTTTCTCAACCTCGGGGTCGGGGCGCCTGTGGGGGTTTCGAGGGGGTGTCAGAGGGGTTGCCAAAGACCATCAGAAAATACAGTACTTTCTGTTGGTCATGTGGGTTCTGTGTGGGAAGTTTGGTCCAATTCTTTCAGTGCGGTTCAGAATGCTCTTTGATTGTAGGTGAACTATAAATCCCAGCAACTATAACTCCCAAATGTCAAGCTCCATTTTCCCCAAACTCCACCAGTGTTTACATTTGGACATATTGAATATCTGTGCCAAGTTTGGTCCATATCAGGGGCGGTCCTACAAGATAGGCCAAGTAGGCGGCCGCCTAGGGCGCCATCTGGGAAGGGGGCGCCATCCTGGCCGCATGGGGTGCCATCCTGGCCCTGCCGATGTTCCTCAGACAGTGCCGCAGCTGCCTGCTTTTTGACCCCGGCCTTGTGTGCCACTTCTGGGCACGCGCAGAGGTTTTCACGCAGGCGCAGTTGCTCCGGAGCTGAAGTTGGAGCTGAACCTCCGCGCATGCCCAGTAGCTCCGTTGCGCAGAAGCCTGTAAGCAAAGCACTCCCTATCGGGCAGGCAGGGAGTGCTTCCCCTCTTCCTTTGTGTCCGCAACGCGCGCGCGTTTGCAGGGAAGGAGAAAAGAATCAGTGAAGGAAGTGTAAGTGAGGGAATTAATGAAGGGCTTTCCTCCTCCTCTGTTACCTCTTCTCTTCCTCCTTCCTTTCTTCGGCCCTATTTCTGTCTAGACCTGAGGGCCTGAGGCTATGAGGAGTTGTGGGAGTTGGAGGCCAAAACACTTAGAGGGAGGGAGGCGGGCCCAAGTTTGCCCAGGCCGCTGCCTGTATTCGACCTCATTTGAACATTTTGGCTGTTTTTCTATTTACATTTACATTGGGATCCTAATTTTGGACTTATGGGAGACTCCTATGAATTATGAGTCGGGTGATAGGTAATATATTCTGATTTTGATGCATTTACATTGCATTTCTTGTTGATTATTATACAGTTCTGCTTAATATTGTCATACAATATAATACAAATACAATATAACAATAGAATAATGATATATTTTATATTACATGTAATATTACAAACAATATTGCAGTATAGTGGTGTTGTACAAAATAGTAATATATATTTATTTTACTTTATTTTGGGTTATTTGAGTTTTATAGGAGTAATGAAAATATTTAGTAGAGGATAATTTTATTTAAATAAATAATTTTATTATTTTATAATCATAATATAATAGAATGTTACATTATATTATACTGTCAATATATTATAATATAATTATATTGTAATGTAGTATAATATAATTATGATATAATATAGTATGAGTATGGTATAATATATTGTATATACATTGATACAATATAATACTACTTATGGTATTGTGATAATTGTATATTTGTTTTACATGGGGGGCGGCAAAATAATGTTTTTTGGGGGGGGCACCAAAATAATGTTCGCCTACCATTTAAAATTACCTTAGACTGCCCCTGGTCCATATCCATCATTGTTTGAGTCCACAGTGCTCTCTGGATATAGGTGAACTACAACTCCAAAACTCAAGGTCATGCCCACAAAACCCTTCCAGTATTTTCTGTTAGTTATGGGAGTTCTGCGTGCCACGTTTGATTCAATTCCATCTTTGGTGTGGTTCTGAATGCTATTTGATTGTAGGTGAACTATAAATCCCAGCAACTACATCTCCCAAATGAAATGGTATTTGTGCCAAATTTGGTCCAGTGAATGAAAATACATCCTGCATATCCGATATTTATATTTACGATTCATTTCAGCTATGAAATAGCAATGAAAATAATTTTATGATTGAGGGTCACCACAACATGAAGAACTGTATTAAGGGGTCGTGGCATTAGGAAGGTTGAGAAACACTGGTTTAAGTGATATCAAACTGCATTGGTTCTGCAGTGTAGATGTGCCCTAGGACAGAGAAAGGTAGTTGCAATATGTTGCTCAGCATGAAAAAATAAAATATAGCTCAATTCCTAAGCTGGCTTGCCTTTGAAAGTAAATAAATGATATGTTTTGTTTTTAAGGGTGAGTTTAACTGGAGGTGGTTCAGCCTGCCTAGGGACAGACTGTTAAACATTTACCCAGAACAAATGCTTAACATATATTGTGCTGTCTGAAGCGGACAGGTTGCCCCACGGTGTAGGCAGGTGGGGTTAAAATAACCATGGAGATTGGTGATGTCATGCTTGGGAAAGCATGTTAAGACAGCGAAAGGAACATGTAGCCGTTCAAAGAATCATAGGCTGGACGTGACTTTTAGGCACTTGAGGATATTTCCTTCGAAAAGAGGGCTAGAGGAGTTGCAGTAGAGGCACAGAAAGCCCTTTTTAACCTGCCTGGATTGGAAAATACATTTGTTTTGCACCAAAGACTTTGGTAGCTATGCAAAACATTCTTTAGCTTGCCTCCTGCCTTGCCCCCGGTATCCTGGAATTAGGTAAACAGAAGTTTCCTTTTTGCCTTTACTTGCCTGTAATACAATGGTGTGGTTGAAATGTACACTGCATTGTTTCCTTGAGAGTAAGAACTGAATTAATAATCTGGGCTTCTTCGAAATGCATGCATGCATTCACTCTTCTCTCTTTCATTCTCTTACTCGTCATTCTCTTTCCCTGCTTCCCCATCCTGGCTCCTGATTTGAACGATTAGCTAATATTGAATGATATATTAAGAAAGAGGAACACTTATTATCTGACACATGCTTTGAACAAGTACAGGAATAGAGGAGAAATGGAAAATGATATTAATGTTCTTGCTTGGAGAACTTTTCCTATTGTGAGTATTAGCCTTCACTTTTAGACTGTCAAAAGCATGTTGATGTTAAAAAGATACTATTATGTGCAACTTCAGTGGTTATTTTAATACAAAATAGTTTTGCGAGGCACAACATTTCATAGTATATATTTCCTGCTTGAACTTCAGTTGGAAAAGTTTAGGAGGGAAGGAATGATAGTAACCGTTTCCCATGCATCAACAAGTTCCTTTTATAGGCAAAAGAAAGATTTCTAATTTTGGCATCTGGGATACAGCGAACAAAGTCTGCCTTCGCTCTTACAATGCAAACAGGAGGTGGTTTAGAGAGGCAAAGGTGAGGTTTGAGTCATTAGGGTCCCGGGTTGCCATTATTCGCAAATGACTTGAAGGGACACAGCAACAGCAACTAGTTATTGGAAGCATGAAAGGCCGCTGCATCAATTGAAAGACACCTGTGAAAAGTAAGTGCAGGAGAGAATGCCTGAAGATCATCTGAGACATAAAGGGCTCTCATCACTTTCTATTTCTTTATAAGATAGGCGGTAATACATTCAGTGGTCTACAATACTAACAAAATAAATAGAAAGAAATGGAATGATGTTTTAAATGATTTTGTTTGTTGGCTTATTGTATTGAAAATCTATTTTACTCAACATTCCTGGGCAAGTTGCGAGCATTTGTTGTTAATGGGAATTTATAGACTTAATTCTAAGCTAAGATTTTTGTTGTTGTTCTCGGTTAGAGAAAGGACGCATGCCTTCTGTCTTTAATATTAAAATATGTCACATTGAACAATGTGTCAAATAAACGAGCGGATTTGCATTCATTATGCTGATTATGGTTGATGAAGTGGAAGGGCTGATGGAGAAAAAGTGAGTCAGTGTTAATATTGTGTGAATAAATTTATAGTTGGTATCCATATGTAGAAAATGGCAATTGATTGCAGCAAGAATAAATCTCGTGTGTTCTGAATCAATTAATATTTAACTACTGAATGGGAGGTGTGGTAGAAATACTTGTGCTGTTGTAGGAGCCAAATGTGTATGCCTGAAGACAGCCTTCAAGGCCTTGAATAATCTTGGTAATGCCACCAGAGATATCCAATCATATATTTTATTCACAGTCTAAATATGTTGCAATTCTATTTGTTTCTCCAAGAATTAATAGTGACATAGGTGGCACTGAAGCAGAACAATCAGAAACAATTGAGGAGGGAGACCCATGTTCCCGGAGTACTCTCTTCGCAGTCTTTCAGATTGTTAGTCCGTTTATTTCCTCTCTCTTCAAACTCAAGTGGGCAGGCCCACTGAGAAATGATCCTGCTGCATGCACTCTTTAACTCTGCTGCAGATCCCATGCTTTGTTCAAGCTGAAGTTATGTTGGAAGAGGTGCAGTTCAGATAATATGTTGCTCCTGATGTCACATGTTTGCAGTGATCTAGTGTGGAGCCCCCGATGGTGCAGAGAGGGTTAAACCGCTGAGCTGCTGAACTTGCTTACCGAAAGGTCACAGGTTCGAATCCGGGGAGCGACGTCAGCTCCCGTTGTTAGCCCCAGCTTCATCCGACCTAGCAACTTGAAAATAGAATAGATCAATAGGTACCACTCTGGAGGGAAGGTAATGGCACTCCATGCAGTCATGCCGGCCATGTGACCTTGGAGGTGTCTATGGACAACGCTGGCTCTTTGGCTTAGAAATTGAGATGAGCACCAACCCCCAGGGTTAGACACGACTGGACTTAATACCAGGGAAAACCTTTACCTTATTTATTTATTGTTTCAATTTCTTAGTTGCCCCCTCCCAATTGGCTCGGGGCGACTCACACATAGTTTAAACACAATAAAACACATAGCACAATAACATTAAAACAACAACATAAAGCCAGGAGTAGCATTCATGGATAAAACCATATAGTAATGTACACTCGCTACATAAACAGTGGCCCATGACCATGAAGTGGGAGCCCAGAGTTGTTCCTAACCAAATGCCTGTGTGAACAGGAAGGTTTTACAAGCCTTTCGAAAAGCTAGTAAATTGGGCAGCGCACGGACCATAGGAGGGAGAGCATTCCACAATACAGGAGTGATGGCACTCCACCTTACCTTTTAGTGTGGAGTAAAACTTCTCCAGCTACACTACAGAAGAAAATCTTCATCAGTTGCATGATGAAATAAGCAGCATGTCTTGCAGACATTATTTCCCATCTCAGAATTAAAATAACATTAGTTCCTCTCTTCCATCTTGCATTCTGCAATAAATAGATGCGAGAGCTCCAGGGAAATGTAGTTTCCCCAGCACACGTGGATACTACATATTCCATGGCTCATTTGGGCCTCAGACATTTCTGAATTATCAGACACAACCTTGGAAGATGCAGATACTCAAAGTACTTAATGTATGGGGATATACCTCAAAAATATTACCCAGTGTTCTTGGTGCCAAGCCTGCCATCATTTCAGTGTTTGAAGGACAGCATACATGTCGTGGTATCTTCACTGACCAAGACTAGGGTGCGCTATTTCCTTTGCCTTGCATTAAAAAAACTTTCCCTGAATAAGAATCTATCTCCAAAGTTCTTTCTTAACAAGCCTGGGAGCACATTGTTGGTTGGTGCTAAATGGGATTTTCTTTCTGAATGCAGATATTAGATTGTTTTTAAATATTCTGCCATCACAGTCTAATTTCTGCAGAGGTTATACCCCAGGCATATTTCCATGCTTTACTTTATAACTGGGTTGGCTGACTGAGCATTCTTCTTGTCGCTTCCCATGTCAACAACTACTTTTGTGGAATGGTTGAACCGTCAGCTACGACATGTTCTTTAACAGGCTTGGGATAAAAAATATGAAGTTACAGCCAAAAGCTAATCTGGGCATGTTCACTGAAGGGAAAGGGGGATTCGGGTGCAAGAGACGAGCCAAAGAGAGTAGATTTAGGTAATGTGGTCTGTTTCTGTGCCAGCTGGCCAGTTCTACATGTTGGGTGAGTTCTCATATGGAGGAATATATCACAGTGCTTTAAATACACCATAGTTCTCAAGAAATACCACTTAATCACACACCCACATACTGACCTGGTTGCTGGTCTCATCACATTTGATATCGAATATATTATCAAAATCTCTGTTTTATGCCCAATATAGAACTCCACTTTTTGTATGACTCTTAGTGCAGTGTTTCTCAACCAATGTGCCGGGGCACACTAGTGTGCCGTGAGCGATTATTAGGTGTGCCGTGGGAAATTGGAACCTCCAGGAAAGGGGGGGGGGAGTCTAGTGTATAAAAACCCTAAGAAACCTACCTCGATAAAGGCACAAAATTACAAACACCCCCCCCACCCGTTGTCTACTTGGTCTCACCCTCCATGCATTGGGAAGGCCAGCCTCCCTTTCCCCCAGAAGAGACCTACACTAGCCTCGTCGGGGATCTCTGTGGGAAGAGTGGCCCAGTTCTATCGTTGGTAGGGTTCAGAATGCTCTTTGATTGTAGGGGAACTATATATCCTCTTAGTGGACAGCTGCTTGGAAATGTGATGGCCAAGCTGATACTTGTTCTTGAGCATTTTTAGAAACTATATTTCTGAATCATATAATTGCCATTATGTCTCTTTATTTCTTCATGCCTAAGGCTATGAGTTTGTGAAGGAACAATAATTTAATTCATGCAATCCATGTAGTAGATCCCAGGCTCAGCTGCTTATAACTTTGAGGAGGGATCTCATCCCTGCGGTAAATAGAGTGCATTCTTTGCATGCTGATGGTCCCACATATAACTGTTGGCAGAGCCGGCATGATGTAGTAATTTCAGTGTCGGTCTATGACTCCGAAGACCAGGGGTTCATTCCCACTTGGACATGGAAATTCATTGAGTGACTTTGGGCAAGTCACACATTCTCAGCCCCAGAAAATGCTGTGATAGGTCATGATAGGTTCACAACTGAAGCAATATTCTAGACCAATGGTTCTCAACATGTGGGTCCCTAGATGTTTTGGCCTTCAACTTCCAGAAATCCTAACAGCTGGTAAACTGGCTGGCATTTCTGGGAGTTGTAGGCCAAAATACCTTGGGACCCACAGGTTGAGTAGCACTGTTTTACACCTTCTCTGTGGAGCCAATGCAGGGTTTTTAAAGCAAAAAGTAGATATAAGTGATTTTAATGTTTGTATATATTTAGGGTTTTATGCCCCGGCATTGAATGTTTGCTGTATATATGTTGTGCTCCGTCCTGAGTCCCCTGCAAGGTGAGAAGGGCAGAATAGAAATGCTTTAAATAAATAAATAAATAAATAAATAAATAAATGGACCAACAGCATCAAGCATTAAATAAATGTTGTTTTGTGTTAAACAAAAAATTAAAATGTGTAAAATGACATACTGATCCATAAAGAAATGAAGGAATTCTTCTATTATATTTCTTGAAACAAAAATATGAATCATGCAACTGTCCAGATGATGTCAATGTGGACAGTAGTGAGGAATGCTAAGAGTTGTGGTCCCACAACTTCTGAAAAGTCATATTATTTCCATTTAGACCTTAAAATATCATGAATATTGAACCTAAGGTTACCTAGAAAAGGAGGCTAAGAAGAGACTTGTGGTCTTTTGGAAGGTGGGAAGTGTTACATATCTTCATAGAGGTAGATGTGTGAAGGGGCGGTCTCACCTCTCCTAGGGGGGTAGGCGAGCCTTATTTCTGCGCCCCCCCCCCCATGGCTGCTGGATGCGGCAGCCCGCGCGGCGACGTCACCGTGCATGCGCACGCACACCCTGCGCATGCGCGTGGTGACATCACGCGTTACAGCCTGCGCATGCGTAGTGACGTCACGCGCAGCTGCGCATGCGCAGTGACGTCCGGCGTGGCTGTATCACCGGCTGCGCTGCCTGCACCGCCGGCTGCATCACCGGATGCGCCGCCGGCGGGGAGCACTGGCTCCCGGGCAGGAGGCGCGGCGGAGGGGCAGCCAGCGTGGCGGCGCCCTCGCAGGCGGCGACCCCTCCCAGGACCCGTCGCCCCTCTGCGCGGCCGCTTACATGGCGGAATGCCAAAGGCCGGCACTGGATGTGTGCATAGTCTCTCAGATTTTAAAAGTCTATTGCTTATGTAGACTGGTGTTTTGAAGATTTCCAGTTGCATGAGATGTCTGGCTTTGAAGCTATATGCAGTTGCTTAAGGAGATCTTTATAAAGAAATATGGGGTCATTAGGTTCAAAACCACACTCTTATCTTGATTTTGGGCCTCTCATGATTATCTGATTGGCTACTGTACAGACAGAAGGGTGCATTAGATAAGCCTTTGGTCTGACCTGGCAAGGACTGTCCTGTGTTCTTGAACAAATGAAATTAATCAGTGGTGTGTTTGTGATATGGAAAACATCTGGGCAGTTACGCCAGAAACCCTGGAACTGCTGAACATTCCAAGAAATGAAAGTATAGTATAAAACAGACACACACACACACACACACACACCCCATCCATAGAGGATACATTCCTGAACCTGGAAACAAGAAACTGATAATAGAAAACCCCATTGAAATTAATTAACTTCCATTGGAAGTTGTCAAAGATTTGCCCTGGAGGACCTAGAAAATTCCCAGAAAGCTATCTTCTTTAGGAGTTTACTAAATCCTCCAACCCAACTCTATGGTAATTTCTGGCAGAAACGTATCATAGAATCACCTGGACAATTGGGAAAACTCCTAGAGAGCTTTGTCAGATGTGGGTAAGCAAAGAATTGGGTGCTGGTCCTCTGACAAGGGTCATACTGTATGAACCCCCTTCTAACAATAATGGTTTAGATCAGTGGTTCTCAAATTTTTTTGGCCTACCGCCCCTGTTCCAGAAAAAAAATTACTCACTGCCCCCCTAGAAATTATTTTTAATTTAATAGCAATTAAACAGAAATATATATGTATTAATGCAGTGGATCTCAACCTTTCTAATGCCATGACCCCAAAATAAGGTTCCTCATGTTGTTGTGACCCCCAACCATATTTTCATTGCTGCTTCATAAATAATTTTGCTACACTTATGAATTCTAATGCAAATATCTTAATATGCAGGATGTATTTTCATTGTTACAAATTGAACATAATTAAAGCATAGTGATTAATCACAAAAACAATATATTTGGGGGAGTATGGACAACGGATGATGGGATTTACAGTACGTTCAATCAATTCAGCTCTGACTTCCAAAGACCACTGAGACCCCCATAAATTACAGAACTGGACCAAACTTGGCACAGAGAACCCACATGACCAACAGAAAAAACTGGAGGGGTTTGGGAGGAATTGGCAGTGATTTATGGGAGATGTAGTTCACCTACATCCGGAGAGAACTGAGAACCCAAACAACTATGGATCTGGACCAAACTTGGCACAAATACTCAATATTCCCAAATTTGAACACTGGTGGAGTTTTGAGAAAATAGCCCTTCTAATTTGGGAGTTGTAGTTACTGGGAATTATGGTTTACCTACAATCAAATAGCCTTTTGAATTCCACCAACAATAGAATTGACCCAAACTTGGCACACAGAATCCCCATGACCAACAGAGAATACTGGAGGGGTTTGGAATGAATTGCCTCTGCCGGGGAAGGCTACGCTTTCTTCCGCGGTAGTGGGGAGGCTCCACCAGAGGACGTGGAGGCCTTGGCACTGCAGTCTTCGCACTGCTGCATGTGGGGGTCAAAGTGAAGGGGGCGGGGCCAAAGAAGAGGGCCGCACAAACCCTCCTAAATGGTCAATTGTTCCCCGCCCCGTTAAAGGGGTTCACCGCCTCGCCCCCCCCAATTCCCCTGAGCCTCCCACCACCCCCTTGGATTGCCTCACCGCCCACCAGGAGGTGGTACCGCTCACTTTGAGAATCAGTGGTTTAGATGAATTAAGTAAATGTTTACAAATGTAATATACTACCTGCTGAGATATTTGTAGTTCCTTTACACTGGTATCAGTTGATAAATAGGGCCTGATCAGAACACTAGACATCTTCTCAAAACTCAGGGTGCAGAATTAATGCAGTTCAGCACCACTTTACCTCCATGACTCATTGCTATGGTATCATAGGAGTTGTCGTTTTATAAGGTCTTTACCTTGCTCTGCCAAAAAGTGCTGATGTCTCACCAGACTGCAACTTCTAAGATTTCACAGTATTCAGACATAGCAGTTAAAGTACCACAATTGAAGGGAGATGTTGACAAGTAGAGAGAATGTGTCCAGAGGAGGGCGACTAAAATGATAAAGGGTCCGGAGAAGCCGTATGAGGAGTAGCTTAAAGAGCTGAGCATGTTTAGCCTAAAGAAGAAAACCGAGAGGTGACATGATGGCCATGTATAAATATATGAGGGGGAGTCATAGGGAGCAAACTTGTTTTCTGCTGCCCTGGAGATTAGGATGCGGAACAATGACTTCAAGCTACAGGAAAGGAGATTCCACCTGAACATTAGGAAGAACTTCCTGACACTGAGAGCTGTTTAACATTGAGGGGTGCTCAGTGAAATGTTTGACCATGATCACAGCAACAGAAGCATGTGCTAAGCTGTGGTGGGAAACCTTTGGCCTTCCAGATATTCTAGACTGCAACTCGCAAAAGTCCCACCCATCATGGCCTGAAGTAAGAGATGTTCTAGGCCTCATTAGTCTCTACAAATTGAGAATGTGGTTCAGATTGAGGCATGGAAACATTGATTCATTTTAAGACAAACCTGCCTAGACAAGGTTTCTGGTGAAGGGGTGGTCAGGGAAGCTGATAAATACTGTCCTGTAGAATTATCTGGGCAAGGACAGCAGAAAACAGCCTTGGTCTGAAATGTAGCAAAAATGTGAGCTAGCTTTGATCTCGCATACACTGTGCATTGCACTATAATCTTTGTTAATA
This sequence comes from Anolis apletophallus, assembly GCA_030556195.1. Lineage (NCBI taxonomy): Eukaryota > Metazoa > Chordata > Lepidosauria > Squamata > Anolidae > Anolis > Anolis apletophallus. The sequence continues at coordinate 30,661,854 of JARBWK010000008.1, read as the reverse complement.
GGAGCATTTGAAGAGAGAAGCTCATAAATAAGATTTTGTTCTTTAAAACAGACAACCCCTCCTAAAGTAATCGCTTCTGCTGCACCTGCAAGATATCACAGCAGAAGAACACCCTTTTTGCTCTTCCTGAATTTCACAGCCAGCACATAGTTTTCCCTGTATTGATGCAAGCAAGAATTTGACTGGACTTAGAGTAGGTGATTTTGGTAACGGGCAGCACATTTGTGTTGGCTATTAGCAACGTAAACAGTGTTACGTGTAATTGTCTAAGCATGTGTTTGTTAAAGCGTCTTTATTCATAGGTCTTACTGAACAAGAGCCAACAGAGTTGGGCACACCTGGTCAGTTAGTTCCATCTCATTTTAATCCTCTAGCTTTAAACCTCCTATTCAGAGATCTGTTTAGGAGAGCAAAAGTAAACAATTCAGGCAAATCTCATGTTGAAAGGGCTTTCTGTTTCCTTTCTTTCTGGTGAATACACAAGCTGAAACAGCACAACAGACATGGAGGTGGTGGGAGTAACTGGCTCTGAGTGCTGCCGGAGTTTTGGAGCATGCATCCTCCTCTAACTCAGTTTGTACTTCCTCGTGGAATTGCACCAATTTACCAGGTTTTTGTATTTTGGTACACCAAATAAAAAAGGCCGTATGCTTTGATGTGGCAGAGGGGGGATAGGGCTGGCTGTGTTTATTTGCACCCTAGGAGAGGTCCTGTTTGCCGTTTGTGGGTGGTCTTTCTTTGGTTCAGCCTTTTTCATCTTCAATCCAATTTCACAGCAATTTGTAAAACCCTATTTCAGTCCCGATTCCAGCAGTCTCTAGGAGCTGAAAAGCCACCACTATGGACCATGCAGCATCTGTCCTCTGCAGAAGCTCAGACCTTTTGTTCTGGTCACATGTCCCACTTTACAGAGGATTTGTTTGAAAGACTGTCCAATCCAAATCAATTTCAGAGCGAAAGAGTCAGGAGGAGAACAGCAGGTGTCCTTCAGTACTTCAAAGTGCATCCAGTTAAGATCTCAATGATGCAAAATAGGTCATGGGAGAGAACTTTGGGAAATCAAGTTATGCCAGTCATATGTTGGACTGTTTTGGTGTTTTTCTGGTTGAATTCGTCTAACAGTCTAATGTTTCCTTCTCTACAGTTTTGGCAAAATGATGCCATAACCTTGTAGGAAATGTGAGTCTCCATAACTAGTTGGGAAATAGGATTCATAAACTTTATGGAAAACCACTGGTCAAGAAAAGGCATGACCTTGTTAGAAGTCACGATCTTTTGAAAAGTAATGTTCACCAGCATTCATGCAAGGCAACTAGGTCTCTTAGCCGGCCGGCTTCGGCCACTGGACGCAGATGCTGTTGACAAGATAGTGACTGCAGCTCGCCCTACCACCTGCTCCCTCGACCCGTGCCCCTCCTGGCTTGTTAGATCTTGCTTGGAGGGGCTACGTGGGCCTCTGTTGAAGATCATTAATAGCTCCCTTGAGCAAGGGGTTTTTCCAGAGTGCTTGAAAGAGGCGGTGGTGGCTCCATTACTGAAAAACCATCATTGGACCCTGCGGTTCCTCCAACTACCGCCCGGTGTCGAATCTTCCGTACCTGGGCAAGGTAGTTGAGAGGGCAGTAATGGAGCAGTTGCAGTCCTTCTTGGATGATGCAACATGGCTCGACCCCTTCCAGTCCGGCTTCCGTTCCGGGCACGGGACGGAGACGGTCCTGGTCTCCATCACAGATCAACTCCGCTGCCAGCTCGACCAAGGCGGGTCTGCGCTGCTCGTGTTATTGGACCTCACGGCAGCGTTTGACACGGTCGACCACAATCTTTTGATCCACCGCCTGGCCATGGCCGGAGTGAGGGGGACAGCCCTCAAATGGCTGACCTCCTTCCTCCGCCAGCGGTCTCAGCGTGTGAGGAGGGGTGGGGTGGTCTCCGAGGGTTCCCCACTGACGTGTGGGGTCCCTCAGGGGGCCATCCTTTCCCCTCTGTTATTTAACATCTACATGCAGCCGCTTGCACAGCTGGTGCGGAGTTATGGGCTGACCTGTCACCAATATGCCGATGACACTCAGCTCACTCTGAGGATGGGGGGCAGGCCGGAGTCCGTCCCCGATAATTTCCAGCATTGCCTTGAAGCCGTTACTGGATGGCTGCGAGCCAGTAGGTTGAGGGTGAATCCGGCGAAGATGGAGATCTTGTGGCTAGGCCACCCGGGCGGGATGGGTGCCCGGCTTCCGACCCTGGACGGTGCGGCACTACAACCAGCGCCGTTAGTGAGAAGCCTCGGCGTCCATTTGGACGCTCAGCTGACCATGGAGACTCAGGTCTCCATGGCCAGCAAGGCTGCCTTTCCACCTCCGCCAGGCGAGGAGGTTGGCCCCCTATCTCTCCCGGAACGACCTAGCCACGGTGATCCAAGCCACGGTCATCTCGAGGCTGGACTACTGTAACGCGCTCTACGTTGGCCTGCCTATGTCGTCGATCCGGAAGCTCAAGCTGGTGCAGAACACCGCCGCCCGGCTCCTGTCTGGGGCTCCAGCAGGTAGCCGAATAACTCCAATCTTGCGGGATCTGCACTGGCTGCCTATCGAGCACCGGGTCGCCTTCAAAGTGCTGGTTCTTACCTTGAAGGCCATTCACGGCCTGGGGCCAGCGTAACTGAGGGACCGTCTTGCCCTATATTGCCCACCGAGATCACTGCGGGCCGAAGAGACCAACTGGTGGGCAGTTCCATCGGCCCAATCAGCCCGGTTAACATCTACTCGCCGGGGGCGTTCTCGGTGATAGCTCCTACGCTATGGAACGCCCTCCCGGCTGAGACCAGAGCCCTGGGGACCTACTCCCCTTCAGGCGGGCCTGCAAAACCTATCTGTTTAGGCAGGCCTTTGGGGAGTAGGCCCATATATCGCTGCTATGTTAAGCTGTTGTTTTAATCTGCCACTTTTAATCTGTTTTAATTGTTTTAATTGTATTACTGTTTTAGTTCTATTAATTGTACTCTATGCCTTTGTACTGTTTCCTGGCGCTGAGCCAGTAGTATGTAAGCCGCCGCGAGCCCCCGGGAGTCGGCGGCGCAAAAATCGCAATAAATAAATAAATAAATAAATAAATATTAGCTGTTGAACTGTAGCACAGCAGTTCTCGTTTGTGCCTGGAGGGCAGGGGACAGGACCTGGGGTCCCATTAGCATTAGAACCAGCTGTGCTAGAACAGGATTCAGAGGATGAGCTAGATGACTGGGGTGAAGGGCAGCTTTCCCCGCAAGGGCCTCTTTCGCCCACAGAGATCTTGGACTGGGAAGAAATGTGTTTTGGTCCTAGGGATGATTCAGATAACCAGGTGCAGTTAGATAGCGATTCGGGGAGTTATGAACATCCGGGAGGAAGATCTTCCCAGGAGCCTCCTGAGGAAGATATGGAAGAAGGCGCATGGGAAACGGCTAGGGAGGAAAGCTCTCAGGGAGATAGCAACACAGCTGCCGAGAGACAAGGTCGAACCTTTGATAGGAGACGGAACATCGAGTCTAGCAGGAGTGATTGGTCCCGGGCCCTAGACCGGCCGAGGTCCGTCAGCAGGGATTGGAGACGAAGAAGCCTAGAGCGTCGGGGACCTCGGCCAAAGGATTAAGTATAGGATTCGTGGGAACGAATCCTCAGTTCTCCGACCACGTCTTACCTGAATAGGCGTGAAGCGGAGTGGGACCACAAGCTAAGCCGTGGTCATCAAGCCTTGCCTTGCCTTGCCTTGCCTTGCCTTGTTTCCTGATCCGCATTGGTTTGCGGAGCCTTGCCCTGTTTCCTGATCCGCGTTGGTTTGCGGGCCTTGCCCTGTTTCCTGATCCGCATTGGTTGCGGGCCTTGCCAAGCTTTTTGCCTATTTGCTCGTTATCTGGAACTGTGATACTTCAAGCCTTTTGGACTATCTCATATTCTATTGGACTATATTCTTTGGAACTGTTTTTATATTCAATAAAGTAGTTAGCCTTCAGTACGTCTCCGTGTGTGTGATTAAGGGGCCGGTAAGTCCGTGATTGTGACATGAACTGATGTACCTAGGTATGTCTTTGAATTGTCAGGGAAAAAGACATGCCAATGCACAAATACATATATTCAGCAGAGTTTCAGAAGTATTTTTTGAAGTTCCCCAAAAACATCTCCCCCTAATAAACAGTCTCCCAAAATAAACAGTCTTCTTTAAAAGTAACAAGAGTTGGCTTACTCACAAAACTTCATGTATACAGCATATAGGCACTTTGCTTATGAATCCAGTTACAATAGAATTTTGACTAGTTTCTCTGTGTAAGCAACACAGGGCGTCTTCTTTGGACTCAGTAGTTCTCAATCCAAAGTATCTCTCTGTTCTGAGAGTCTAGTAACTTCTACTCTCTCCAAAGTCTAAAGCAAAACACTCTACAGGCTTCTCAAAACAAACACAGATCTAAAAATGGAGTCGCAGGTCCTGAACATGTCCAGACCTGATCACGTGGTGTGCAGCCCCTCCCACAACAAAGAAGTTAGGTAACATTGCAAGCCTGTGCACACCACAATACAGTAAGCTATATGCATAAAAAATAACTAGTGGAGGTTGCTATTTCCAACATACAGAAGAGGCTATCAGAGAACAGTGTTCAGGTTGAAGATGTTTGTTTTCAAAGGATCATCCAGATCCTGTCTGGATTTTGAAACTAAATCAGGATCAGACCTGTTTAGTACTTGGATAAGATGCCACCAAGGAATAACAGGTTGTATAGACTATGTTTCAGAAGAAGAAACTGGCAAAACCACCTCTGAGTATTTCTTGCCAAAGGAAACTTGTTTTGTTTGTTTTCTCAATTCCCACTTGAAAAAAATTAGTTTTGAACTGTAACTCCCATGTCAGCTGAGGAATTCTGGGAAGTCTAGTACAAAAAGTTACATTGTCAAGTTTTCCTCATGCAAACCTATCCTGGTTTTTTGAGAAGGTGATACGTATGTGACACATGTTATGTCAGTCATGCCCCTATGCATATATAATTGGATAGTGCAACAAGAGGTCAAAAAGCTGAAGGCAACTTGCAGCACCTCTGCCCTTATTGAGATTTCTAATTAGTAGGCATGAGAAAAAAGTTATGAAAATTAAAAGAAATCGTAAGTGATTCGTATGTAATGGGACTTTCTAGTTTATACGCATCATGGCAGCTAACCAGGAAGTAGACTTTCTTTTACGGTCCTTGAGGCCAACAATTTGTGTTATGATCATAATTAATTCTTAATTATTGTACTACTCACTTCTCCCTGTCTTCTCCCCCTCATTTCCTTCCCGCCTTCATTCATCTTCTTCTTTTTCCCGCATTTCTATGGGGAACTGGAAGTGACGCTGCTGCTAGGCATTCTGGAAAGTGTAGTCCTCCACGCTTCTCCTCCCTCTCCCCCCCTCCTCTCTCTCTTCCTCGTGGCGGCGGTGGTTTGGGGTCTTGAGGAAGAGCGGGCTGACTCACTTCCTTCTGGGCGCCGCCTTGGTCGTCTTGGCCTTGGTGCTCTTGGCCGGCTTGGGCTTGGCTTTCGGGCTCTTGTCTTCTGTGGGGACTCTCTGTCTTGCCCCACTGCATGGGCCAACTTCACACACACACACACACACACACACACACGTCTCCTCCTTTCTCTCCCTGCATTCTCTCACATGCTTCTCTGCCCCCTCCTCTTTCCTGGTGGCTTCTCCCCCCCTCCCTTCTCTTCCCCATTGCTCTGTCTTGCCCCACCGCATGGGCCAACTTCACACACACACACACACACACACACGCTTCTCCTCCTTTCTCTCCCTGCATTCTCTCACATGCTTCTCTGCCCCCTCCTCTTTCCAGGTGGCTTCTCCCCCCTCCCTTCTCTTCCCCGTTGCTCTGTCTTGCCCCATCGCACGGGCCAACTTCAGCCCTCCAGGTGTTTTGGACTTCAACTCACACCATTCCTCACAGCCTCAGGCCTCTTCCTTTTCCTCTCAGCCTGGGCAAACTTGTGCCCTCGCTCCCTCAGGATCGGGGTGAGAGAGAGGCAACGAGGAGCGAGGGGGGGGCTCCTCCTCCTTTTTTTGCTGCTTCCAAGAATAGAATACCCCCCTCCCTCCATCCTTCCTATTTGGAGAGTCCCATCTAGAATTCAGTGTGATTTATTCAAGTTTTGGCCTACAACTCCCAGAAATCCCAGCCAACTTACCAGCTGTTAGGATTTCTGGGAGTTGTAGGCCAAAACCATCTGGAATGCGCATGCGCTGGCATACGAACTACTAACGAATTTTGTTAGTAATTAAGTTACATTTTAGAAATTTTGGAAAATTTTTGTAAGACTTTCTAATACTAATCAAACCCCCATTATCTTTTCGATTTCCTATTTTTGGGTTCTAAACCATGCCTACTAATTAGGTATCTTTTCAAACCCCTGTTAGGCACGGTTTCTTTGCGTGAGAGTAATCTGTTGTGTTTATGGAATACTTGCCCTGAAATTGGCAGGTAGGAAAATAAGTGGATATTTTGTTTCAGGGTTAGTCTTGTCCAAATTGGTTAAAATGACCAGAAAGTCCCAATTTTTGTTGCTGCTTTTTGTGTTTTTAGTTTGGATACCTGTACACATTGTATTTATCCCAATATTTTCTGTCCACTTCTGATAAAATCAGAGATTTCTTTTAAGGTCCACTCAGGTTGGGTTCATTTAAGCCAATATAAAATCATAGGGAATAAGAACAAAATCCAATAGATATACCCCTTGTTGAGGGGTTTTTTTGGTACTAAATTACTGCAGCACCGTTAAACAAGAAAAAGGCTCCCTTTTTGAGATTTGTTTCTTACTTTATTGTGCAAAAACACATCTATTGTGTTTTTATCACTGTGGATATCTAGGACCCTGGCCAGCAGCAGCAGCAGCAGCTTTTCAGTCCTCCAATGTCAAGTTTTGTTGCAGAAATCACACAGAACAGGACCTACAGCATAGACATTTCAAGGCATAGCCACTTGTAAAGAATGAGTCCAAGTTTCAGCCACCTTCTTGTATAGATTTTGTTTTATTTTTACTGAGTGGAGGGAAAGAATGGGTGGGACAAAAATTGGCCTAACAAGTGTAGTACATTTATATTGGCCTTCATTTTTTGCATAGAGAAATGCTGATAATTACTCAAAATATTCCGCCTTTTGAGAATATCTATTTTTAAGCATTGTGGGATACATCTGTTTGTTCATTCACATACCATCCCATAGAGGTGGGCCATTTTTATATCCCAGGATACATTGGAATTACCATTGGAATCATGAAAATACCTAGTTGCTGTTTTTAAATCTGTCTAAATCAGTGGTTCTCAACCTGTGCGTCCCCAGATATTTTGGCCTTCAACTCCCAGAAAGCCTAACAGCTGGTAAACTGGCTGGGATTACTGGGAGTAGGCCAAAACACCCACAGGTTGAGAACCACTCAGGTTTTTTTACCACTATGGCCACTTGATGCAAATAATTAGTGAACTGAAATTATGTGGTGTGGATTGAAACAAGGGATAGTGATGAGGAAAGTACTTGTCCTCTCCTACTTTCCTTAAAGAGTATTTTTGACCCTTGTGTGAGCTGAAATTGCTTCCAATTCCCTATCTAGAAACAGCCAGTTGATCTAGTATTGTGTTCTGTTTAGCTCAAATAACTTTGTTTGTATATTACATTTTTATTCCAGTATTTCTTTTGAACTGTCCCATTTCAACAAGTCAGGGAGGTAGTTCAAGCAGTGCTGTAGTCGATGGTTTAAAGTCACCTTGTGAGCTTTGTGTTGGAGTGATGATTTGAGTTCTGGACTCTATGTTCTCATCAAATCCTTTAATCTCTATATTCAGAGTGGACAGACTGCATCCACTGTCAGGCCATAAATCTGCTCAGGCCATGTTGACAAAGCGTTGTGCTTTCTCACCTTGAGATAGCTGCTGAAACAGATGTGCGTTCCTACCTTATGATAGCTGGTGAAGCAGAGGGCTCACTTCCAGCTTCACTGGGTCAAACAGCTTCTGGATTGCTGTAGACAGTGTTCTACTGACTAGGACAGAGATCACTGTGGTGGAGAAATCAGAAAGAAATCTCTCAACGTTGCCAGCATAATTTGGCTGGTGAACCATATGTACTCTTGCTGCTTTTGCTAGCCCAGTTTGCTTCTTGAGGGTTAAAGTCAAGATCTATATTTGGTTCTTCTGGTATTTTGGACTTCAGCTCCCAGAAGTCCTGTTAACTTGTTCAATGCTCAGGAATCCTGGAAGCCAAAGTCCAAAAAACTTGGAGGACCAGAGGTTGGACACCAGTGGTTAAAATGTATTTGTATGGCTGAATAGATACATGGGTGAGTCTGTGCTATATGGTCATATGTTTTAAATGTTTATATGAATGTGTGTGGAATTACCCAGCGGAAATGTATATGTAAGTGTATTGTGTGAGAGATAAATTGGAGAAGATGGTTGACCTACCCAGATTCCGCTTTGGCTACTGGTGCTGAATATTTTCCGAAATGCTATCTACCAAGATATGTGATCATCAATGTGCTGAAAAAGCTGCCATGTTCCTGCTTTGCACATTACTAATTCTATGGTCCATAATGGTGCTTTTTATCATGTGGTCTCTTTATCCTTTATCCTTGCCAAAATCATATACCTTATTTTGTGTCCTCACTGTCAGGTCAGTAACCAGAATAACTTCCCGTCTTGGTCTATTCTAGATCCTGCGACTTGTGTGCCTTAAACAGAACTGCTCTTACAGTATTATTCTTTGACTATATTTATTTGAGACTGGTGCTATTTTTAGTGGTGCTTAACGTAATACATCCATCTGTTGTAATTAAAAATAAATTACTCACAGAAGGAACAAATATTTGACTCTGATTAAAATAAGTTAGAATAAGCTTTGCCTTTTCAAAAAGATTAAATAAGTAACTATATTAATGTCCTTAACTATCATAATGCCCTTAAGTGGTTTATTTAAGTATCACTGAGTTGGTCATGCAAAAAGAAAATAATGTTTAGCTTTGGGGTACAAAAAAGCTCTCTTTTTAAATGAGAACAAACTTTATGCATCTGACAGTGATAAAGAAAGGGTAAGAGCAGTTATTTGACAATTGCAACTTACTGCAAAGCCTTAAAATACATGTTAGAAACAGCTCTGCATATTTGCGCAAATCCCTCCATTTCTGTTTTTAAATAACACAGAGATGGTTTATGGTAATCCTTGTACTTTAGGTGCTTACTGTGCATGCTTTTCTGAAAATGGATTCATGTCACATTAAAATTATGTAGAAGAAGAGCTTTCATGCTTGCAATTTTTTTAAAAAAATATTGTGCACTGTCATTTTGGAAAGGGGGGAAGAGAGAAAATGTCAACATGTGTTAACAGCTGTTGGTTAGTGACGAGACAATGCTTGTGTTAGGCCTCAGCAGCATCTGCAGCTTGGTAATAGAGCAATAGCTGCCAACAAAGCTCCATAGTAGTGACTCTGCTGCTTTATTGGATTTAGAATTGTGCATGTTGTTCAACATTGTTTTTTACTTTTTAAAAAGCTTTCAAATTGGAAGCAAATGGCAATTCACAAGTAAACAAAGGCAGAGCTAGTGCATTACCTTTTGGGGCTACCGTTTCCAGAAGCCAACGTGGCCTCTTCTGATCAGACTTCTCTGGTGAAACTATTTAGTCCAAAAGCTGAGCAAAGGTGCTTGTATCAAACAATAATAAAGTAGGCAGGAGAAAATATCCCACTGAGTTCAATGAGGCACACCACAATTTCCAATTGGTGGATACAAGCACCTTTGCTCAGCTTTTGGAGTACCTAGTGCAACTTCCCCGGTGATTTACGGAAACTATTTAGTCCTCAAAGGCTGGGAATAAAGTTAATGTCTGGAGGTAGAGAAATTACCTTGAACCTGACCCCATACGAACTTAGATAGTCTTAATATCATTATTACGTTTTGATTTCAAGTCATCATCCCTCATGAAGGGAGTTTACAAGGGCTAGGAGAGAAACTTCTCTGTGATAGCACTTTGTTGTTGTTGTGTGCTATCAAGTTGTTTCCAACCCTAAGTTGAGCTGGGTTTTATGAGGCGAAGGGTGAATTACCTGCTCAAGATACTGCAGTGAGTCTTCATGCCTGAGTGGGGATTTGAGCCCTGTTTTCCAAAATTGTAGTCCAATGCTCAAATCACTCTACACCATGCTGGTAGCACTAGAGTTTTGAAAAACTACTTTAAATTGCACCTCCCGGAATTCCTCTGCTATGATGGCATTAGCCTGTGATCTTTGCCTATCAGCCAGAAGTGTCTGCTTGCCAGTAGTAACTGATGTAGAGAGTTGGTGCCGAGTTCACTTCTAATTTGGTGAAATCCGAGCATATATTTAGTTTAAAGATAACTCAGTTGAGCTATCACACATCTGTCAGCAACACAGCTATAACTGGTGTAGGGTCATGAACTGATGGTGACTTATTGTCAGATTGAAAATACTTTAGTTGCAACAAAGGTGTCAACATATTTCATAGCAGTAGTTATGTCTGGACTTGGCCTGTGTCAGAGCTGGGACAGCTGTGGTCCTCCAGATGTTGGACTTCCAACATCAAGCTTAATTCCTGTTAACATTTATCAGTCTGGCCAGGAATGAGTTGTGATGGGAAATGTAGCTAAACAACAACTGGAGCCCCCAAGTTCCCTGGTTTATGTCCATCTGTTTCTACTTGCAGAAGAGAGAAGTCTATGATAGTGCAGTATCCTTTAAAAAAAATCTAGTCCAGGCTTTGTATTTTGTTTACGTACAGTTATGACATTATACGCTATATATCTTGTTTACTACACTATCAGCATGGTGTAATACATTGATTATTGGACTACAACACTGGAGACCAGGGTTCAATTTCAAGCTCAGCTATGGAACTTTAATGGGTCACTTTGGGCAAATCACACTCTCAGATCCAGAAACCCGCTGTAATATGTTAATCTTAGGATTGCCATGAGTTTAAAGACAACCTGAAAGTACACAACACCTTCAAAAGCATTGTGTAAATGCTTCAAACTGATGCAACATTGATTATTACATTCATTTCAGTGTAACACATCTGGCTCTATTGATTTATTTTACACTGCTGGGCAATACGAACCTAAAATGAATCCACTAAAGGGTGAAAACATACATATTTCTCTTATTTGAAAGAGAGTAGCTAGTCCTCATGATTCTGACCCAGAGATTTGAGGATGTATACACCTTAGGAAGTAGACTCTAGCTAGCTGTAATCAATGCTACAATAAATCTGTTCGCATTTGCGGTGCCACAAGATGTTTTGTTATTTTGGCAGCAACATGGTACCATAGGTACCCCTCAGGGAGATGTCTGAAAGGCTCAGTAGCCAGAAAGCAAATTGCTGCCTTGGGACCAATTCTTCATTTTTGCAGCTGTTTGAGAGGGTATTTCAGAATCAAGCTGTTAATGTATATTATGTTAATGGGATGCAGACTATATAATTAAGCTGAAGATCTTTACGCCTTTTATGTTTCTATCGTGTTGTGCAAATTGCAACAGAGCATAGGACAAAGACTTCCATTTGCTAGATAGCATAACAGTATTGATCTAACTGTTTTTTAAAAATCCTTTTGCAGCATATCTCGTCTTTACAATACTTTGAGAAAGAGTGACTACACTCATTGGGCCTGTGTCCTCTCCACACACACACACACACACCAACCCTCTTCATCTCAAAAGTCATGTGTTGGGTGTGAAAGAAACAGGGCTCTCTCTGTAGTTGCACCACAATTATGGAACTGCCTCCCAAGGGATGTCAGACTGGCTGTATTCATTTGCGTCTTACCTGTGCATCTGTTTTAATTGGGCTTATTTTTGTCACAATAATGGTTTTGATTGGGGGCTTGGGTTTTTTTTTAATTTAAAGAATGCTCCTAGCTCTTTTTATCTGTTGTATGTTTCTTTGGAGACCCTAACAGGCTAAAAGACAATAAACAATTACTTTAGGAAACAAATAACAAAAACGCCTGGTGCAATTAAGATTTCCTGTACAATCAGGACATTAAAATACTTCAGGAGTTGAATGAAGGTTAATACCTTTTTTTCGCCCTGACAGACTGTAGCTGTTATGTGGTTGGCAAGTACATGTTTCTTTTCCATACTTAGAATAGCTGTGAATGTTGAATTTACTCAGTGCAGATGGTTGAGAGTTTTGTTTAGGTTTTCCCCCCTGATAAGAACTTACCAGAGTCCACCAATGTCTTCATAAACACAGTAGAAAGGGATCCCAACTAAGCAAAACTTGCATGTGAAAACAGATTTGTCTGAGAATGAGCAACAAAACTTGCTTCTTTGTTTGGAGCTAGAATGGATTTTGGAAATGTTACTTTTGGGTTGTTGTAGGTTTTTCGGGCTATATGGCCATGTTCTAGATTCAGCATTCTCTCCTGACGTTTCGCCTGCATCTATGGCAAGCATCCTCAAAGGTTATGAGGTCACAACCTCTAAGGATGCTTGCCATAGATGCAGGCAAAATGTCAGGAGAGAATGCTTCTAGAACATGGCCATATAGGCCAAAAAACCTACAACAACCCAGTGATTACGGCCATGAAACCCTTTGACAATGCAATGTTACTTTTGGGGACAGCTCCAGGATTGACTGAGGGCTTGGGGCTTGCATACCCTCCAACAATTTCAAAGCGGAAAACTGAAACACCTGCGGCCAAGTGCAGTATTGACAACATGATAAAAGGTATTAATGAGGAAGAACACACAAGGTGGGAGAGACTGCAGAAGTTTGCTTTTGCCTGAGTCTACTGGAAAGGGCAAGATTTCCTTTCCTCCTCTCCTTTCCCCACTCAGTGTGTTAATTGCGCCTGCAGTTCCAACTCAGTTACAGCAATTGAAATAAACTGAGGATAAAGGAAGGAAATAGGAGGAAGAGAGGGAAACATTTAAAAGCATCTGAAAAGGTAAGCTGCACAACAACCTGTCCTGTACACAATACAGAACACAAGTAGCACACAAATGAGGTTGGAGAGAAACATATGAGCAAAGAGATGTTGGAGAGATACAGAGTTTCTTTGAAGGCTGAAATCCTAGCATAAACTTCAGTAGGAATCCATGCTTTCTCCTGTTTCACAGAATCTCAGTCTTTCTTACTACTAATTTGTTTGCTGCCTGTGTTGGATGCACCTTTTGCTTCTATGAAAAATTCATTTGCACAATAAAACAAATTGAAATTTATTGCTGACTCTACAATGGCAAAACTGGTCTCTCTCGTTTGTGATAAAGAGCTGGCAAAAACGGAGAAAGCGTTAAGTGTGTGGCTAGAGGACATGTCACAGAAGCATATCCCTGTTGATCACAAAATTATGTGCCAGAAAGCACTTAGCCTCTCTGAACACTATTCTGAGGGGGTTGAGGAGGAGGAGGAGAAGAAAGTGTTCAAGACTAGGAAAGGATGGCTGGTTAGCTACAGAAAGCTCTACAGCCTCAAGAACATAAAGATCACAGGAAAACTAACATTGTGATGAAATGGAGTTGTTATGAAAGGAGATGTCCTTTTAATGTCTATACAATATATTTTGATGCTTGGTTACCAAGGGCCAACTGTAAATAAATTATTCCAGGGCCCTTTAACACTGTACAGTTACACCACCATGGTTCTACTTTAGCTGCAGTGACTCCATTCTATGGAGTCCTGGATTTGCAGTTTAACAAACGGCACTTATAATATAATTCAGAGAGCTGTACTTCTAGAATTGAAACCCTGGTATTGCTATTGCAAAAAAGTGGAGCCTTAGTGCCATAGCTATTAAGTGTGATATGACCTCTGCTTAACTGACATTCATTGTTGTTTAAAGCTAATGTTATCCCAGCCTCACAATGAGTTTTCTTAAAAAGCCAAGATGTTTGATTGAGCAGAATATCTTCATGATTATAAAAAGCTTTACTATCCTTTTAGGGGACATTACACAAAGTGTTGGCACTGATAATGTCCCACTGAAGTCAATTAAATGTTACCAGCTGAAAAGGTAGTTAAAATGTAGTCAGGTTTTGTTCTTTAAGTGTCTCTTGGAGGCTATACTTCTGAATCCTCCTAGAAACAATTGAGGATGCCATTGGTATGGACACATCTGTGGGATGTGTCATAAAATCATACCACTGAAAGAAGACTTCAGCTATTTTGTCCAGTCCTTTGTTTCGTGCAGGGAAACTAGAGGTAAATTATTCCCAAGTGACATCTGAGTTACTTTTTGTTTCACTTATGCATCTTTAATCTCTGGCACTGCTGGATTTGGCATTCTTGCATACTTTGACTGCCACCAGAGAACCAGAACATGGTTCTGTTGGGGCTGCTACTCCTGCAGTCCCCGAGTAGCATAGCTACTGCCTAGGCTGGTTGGAGTGTTATGGAAACTGTAGACCAAACTTCCAGCATTCTCCAACCAGTTGCATGCTGACTAAAGGAAATCTGAAAATTATAATACAACCCCCATATCTGCTGAACCAATATACACAATTCCTGACTCACCCAAGTGGCTAGATTGTAGGTTGGTGAGATAGTGGAGCCATGGCATAAACCCCATGAAATGTCATCCCGAGGACCCACTGTCCTTGGGAAAAGGTGTTGGGTATTGGAGGCAAGGTGCTTGCCAGCCAATGGGATTGCAGCAGCCTGCTGAGTACTTATTGGTCAGCAGGTGGTTCTCAGACAGCCAGAGTGGCCTGGATAAAACTTCTATTCCAATTGGGTGACCTAGCATAAAAGGGGGAGCTTGAGTGAGCTGCATTCAGTTTGCTCCTTATTTCATCCCATCCACCCTCCCTGTGTGTCTTGGGTTTCTGTAAAATATATATTTGTCTCCAATTTGTTAAGTGGTCGGCATGGTTCATGGATTCAGGATTGGGTGACCATTATACTCCAGATATTAATTTTTGTAAGGGGTCCCATAAAGGGACTCAGGGGTGTCTGGACACAGTTTTATCTACCTGCTGGTGGATGCCTCCCACACGCTCTGGTGGCTGAGAGACCAAGGCCAGAGAAGCCAATCAAGCACCATCCCTATAGGATCCAGCATTGGGCCAGATCGGAGAGCTCATTAGTCAAAAGACAGGTTGACTAATGGGTTAAACCCTTTGGCGCAATGGGTTAAACCCTTGTGCCAGCTGAACTGCTTACCTGAAGGTCAGCACTTCAAATCCACAAGATATGGTGAGCTCCTGTCTGTCAACTTCAAATGCCGATGGAACCACGAGGACCCCTGCATCCTCCTCTGGACTCTGGGAGCGAGAGAGGTCCGCGATACCTGGGCCTGGGGCATCCAGAGGGCTCCCCCATAGGACCTTCTGGAATCCCAACTCCAGGCGCCACCTGCGGGCGAACTCTCAACCTAGGAGGCTGGACAATCCGACGGCGGGGAGACCAGAGCCACGAGTGCGTGGGGACTGTCTCCCGATGGACCTGAAAACATTAAAGTCGCTGCTAGACCTGTGGGACCCTCCCAGGCTCCCCTCGTTTGACGGCCAAGCTGGATAGCCCTGGACAGCTCTCTGACCCATGTGGTCACGAGCTTGGACCCCCCCTCCCCTTGTCTTAGATGTTAGTCACCCTCCTTTTGTTGCTGTATTGTATCGTCTGTTCACTATGTATTTTATGTCAAACATGGAAACCGCTCCGAGCCCTCGGGGAGTGGCAGTATAGCAAGTTTGATGTTAATAATAATAATAATAATAATAACTCCAGCTTCCCATGCTGGTACATGAGAGAAGCCTCACACAGGATGGTAACATGTTGGATGTCACCTGGGTAATGTCCTTGCAGACGGCCAATTCTCAAGTCCCTTCTGACACAATAAAAAAAAACAGATATGTTAGTCAATGTGGGTCAAATCTTGTCTATAGTGGTAACTGAATAAATTTATGGTCTATTTTTCTCTCCAGTCTTTGGAGTCATATATATACACCCAATGTAATTTCATTTATCCATTGTTTCAGTAATTCATTTATTCACTTAGGACCTCCTATACAAGTTACACCCTCTTCTTAGTACGTTCATTTTTCCCGATTGAAAATAATAGTTTGCTTTAGTCAGTAGTTTCACATATCTATTGTCGACTATTGTCGTTTTATATGCTGTTTTAATGTTGTTTTTACCTGTTTGCTCGTATTGTGTTTTATATAGGCTTGTTTTATTATGTACGACTGATTTGTTGTGAACCGCCCCGAGCCTTGGGGGGGGGGGGGGGAGATAAATGCGAATAAATGAATAAATAAATAAATATCTATATGAAGTCTGAGAATGTATTGCGCAGAGATGGAGGTTATGTAAAAGAGAACTTTTGCAAGCTTTCAGAAAAAATGGTTAATAAAAATTGACAGAATAAAAATTGTAATGAAGCCAACCCATTGATTTTGGAATGGCCCACTTTGTAGTGCTGGTCAATGTAAAGCCTTTATTCTTTGCCACCCATTTTTACAAGGTGCCCACTTCAATAGGGTTTTTTAGTGGACTGGTTGAAATGTGCAGCCCTCCTTATGGCTAGAGGCAGTTTTTCATTTCCATGGAGTCCAATGCGTACACCTGTGCTCAGTTCTGCCACGCCCAAAGGCAACTATGTAAGCCAAGCCATGAAAAACCGGTATTTTCTATTTGTGAATCATATCTACACCCTAATTGTGTGAGACGATTTGCTCACAGCTCTTTTCTCAATGCACGTACCATGCAGAGGTGGTAAGGGCAATATTTGGAGATCTCGGATGCCCCTTTGAGGTGGTTTTTGTGACGGTTTAAGAAATTGTGAAGGCCAAAAATATGGCATTGGATGTGCATGGCTCTACAAGTACTCTACCGAAAAGTCAACGGAGAAAACGGAGCTTCTCATCCTTGTGCTCTTCTTGTGGTGTATACAGAATTAACCAGGTATAGCAAAGGTACTTTCTTATTTCAGATCTGCAACCTTGTTGTCTAGTTTTCAGGTGCCAAACATGAGTATGCAGGAAAGGTTGGAAACACGTGGAAATGGGAATATTATTATAAGCTGAGACAGTGGCTTAAATTTTGGTTATTTTATGTCTTTTAAATGTCTAAAAATCTAAAATTCTACCAATGATTTTTCCATTGAAAATTGAAATGGTTTAATCTTGGGTAATGAGCACCGTGACTGTATGTTTACAATTAGTTTTCCTTAAAACATGCTCCAAGTTATTGTTTCCCTAAACAATAATGAATAATGACTATAACTGGCTTGCTAGAGACACGGCGCTGCTTAAGATTGATTTCATTCATTCACTGTAGTAAATCATAATTACACCCTTTGTACTGATTAGGGTTGAAGTTGAGGGCATGTGACATGGCAGAGCTAGATTTGGATCTTGTATCTCTCAAGCCCAAAGACAGTGAGTGGCTTGGTCCTTGGTCTATGCTGCCTCCAGTGCTTCTAAGCCTAAAAGAATTGCCCGGCTGGGTTAAATGGAAGTCAACTGAGCTCACCATGCTCTTCTGAACAGTTAGGTTAACAATAACTTCTGGGTTAGCCTGTGAGTCTTGAAAGAGAAAAGGACAATTTTTTAGTTTTAAAATTAATTTTTATTAATGCAATATTTTCCATCCAACAATAAAAGATATATGGGGTAGGTATGGTATATAAGGGCAACCAGAGGGAAAAACCACAAAATATAATAATAATAATACTGTTTATTTATGTTCTGCTCTTCTCACCCCGAAGGGGACTCAGTGCGGATTACATTACACATACGACAGACAGTCCCTGTCGGAAGACATACGAAGACATACAAATTACAGTACACAGTGCAATTTTAGAAGGATTTCTTCTTCCTGGCTGGGATGTGCGTCACAGGGTGTGGTTGCTCCATTATGTCATTGTTGTTATGTCATTGCGTCATTACGTCACGAGGGGGTGCTGTTGTTCCATCCTCATGACGAGAGCTTCTGTTTCCGCATTCCACCTTCCCGACAGCCAAACTTTTCAGGCGTTGCAAAGTCCTTATTCTGTAAAAATCATTCCCCGCTTCGCGGTTCCCATTTTGTCTATTCACAGCTGGGCTGCTTTCAAACTGTTGGGTAAGCAGTGGACAGGGCTCATAGCTGGTTGTCCAAGCCAGCTCGGGGAATTGAACTGGCAAACTTGAGATTGCAAACACAGCTGTGTTACCGCTGTGCTATCTCCCCGGCCCTAAAGAAAAAAGTAATGATAAAAAAGAAAAAAAGAGAAAGAAAAAGGGGAGGGGAAGGGGAAATAGGAAAGGTCAAAGGGAAATTGTGTCCTTCCATTCAACTTCATCCTGGTTACTGAATTCCTTAAGTTTCAATGTCTTAGCTATGCTCCTCCTTTTTGTTGCCTTGAGATTAGGGATAATTTATCTTTAAGTTAAATTATCACATTCCCTTTATTTTTCATCATATAATCTTTAAATAAAGTCCAGCCTGTTATTTTCTTGTTTTTACCTTAATATTTTGTTACCAGTTGTGTCAGTTTGCCTATGGAACACAATCCCAAATGAAATAAGATCGACTCCATCTCTCCTCACTTTTAGAAAAAAGCTAAAGTTGTGGTTCTGGGACCAGGCCTTTGAGCAGCAGATGTAAATTGTACCTTTGGATT
Source organism: Anolis apletophallus (assembly GCA_030556195.1). Classification (NCBI taxonomy): domain Eukaryota; kingdom Metazoa; phylum Chordata; class Lepidosauria; order Squamata; family Anolidae; genus Anolis; species Anolis apletophallus. The sequence continues at coordinate 30,643,247 of JARBWK010000008.1, read as the reverse complement.
TGACTGGATTGACCCTTTGGACTTGACTGGACTGACAATGTGTTCCGCTTGATGGCTTTAATTAATTATTGTTGTATGTAGTGGTTTTTAATGTAATGTTTTTAAATGTTTTTAATGCTTTTAATGATGTTGATTATATGGTATATTTTAAAATTGTATTATGGTGTTGTGGCCTGTAGTGCTGCAAATGTAAGCCGTGCTGAGTCCCCCTGCGGGGGTGAGAAGCTACGGGGTACAAATACCATAAATAAATCAATAAATAAATTTATCCATATTCATTGTTTCCATAACTTTTGTTAGCTATTGGTCTATTGAGAGTTTTTCATTCATTCATACTATTCTGGCCATTGTCATCATATACAGTACATAAATAGTTTATCTTTGTTTATATCCCATTCTAAATCTGTTATTCCCAGTAAAAAAATGTCTAGTTTGAGTTGAATTTTTGTATTAAGAACGCCAGATCTGTCAACGGTAAAACACCTATTATCCAGGACTTAATTCTGAATGGGCAGATCTGGCGTGCATAACGGAGACCTGGCTGGATGAGGCTGGAGGTGTAAATCTGACCCAGCTTTGTCCACCAGGTTTCTCCGTGCAGCACCAGCCGAGATCCGGAGGGTGGGGAGGCGGGGTTGCGGTGGTCTATAAGGATTCCATCTCCCTGACCAGATGCCCCATTCCTCAGTCAACCAATTTCGAATGTGTCCACCTGAGGGTAGGTGACCGGGACAGAATAGGGATTCTGTTAGTGTACCGTCCACCCCGCTGCACTACAGTCTCCCTACCTGAGCTAGCAGGGGTGGTCTCGAGCCTGGTGTTGGAGTCCCAACGGCTCTTAGTGCTGGGGGACTTCAACATTCATGCAGAGTCCACCCTTTCAGGAGCGGCTCAGGACTTCATATCTACCATGGCGACCATGGGGCTGTCCCAACAGGTATCTGGCCCTACCCACTGTGCTGGCCATACCTTAGACTTGGTTTTCTGTCAGGGATGGGAGAACGATGGCGGTGTGGAGGAGCTGACCATCGCTCCGTTGCCATGGACCGACCATCATCTGATCAGGTTTAGACTCTCCGCACCCTCCAACCTCTGCAGGGGTGGAGGACCCATTAAGATGGTCCGCCCTAGAAGGCTTATGGATCCTAATGGATTCCTGATGGCTCTTGGGGAATTTCCCGCCACCTCAGTAGGTGATTCTGTCGATGCTCTGGTCACTCTCTGGAACGGGGAGATGACTAGGGCAATAGACACGATTGCTCCGGAACGGCCCCTCTCAAGTAGCCGAGCTAAACCAGCTCCTTGGTTTAATGAGGAGTTGGCAGCAATGAAGCGAAGGAAGAGGGACCTAGAGAGCGTGTGGCGTTCAGATCCGAGCGGGCCAAATTGAACACGCCTTGATGCCTATCTAAGGGCATATGGCGCGGCAATAAAGGCTGCAAAGAAATCCTTTCTGGCAACCAATATTGCGTACGCAAAGAACCGTCCAGCGGAGCTGTTTCGAGTTGTCAGAGGCCTATTGCATCCCACCGTCCAGGATGGGAGCCCTGACAACTCGGCAGCACGCTGTGAAGCATTTGCAAAGTTCTTTGCGGATAAAGTCGCTTTGATCCGTTCTGACCTGGACACCATGTTAACGGCAGTCTCTGAGGATGTAGCTGGAGCACCTGCTTGTCCGATTTTGATGGATCAATTTCAATTGGTGAAACCTGAGGATGTGGACAAGATACTTAGAGGAATGAGAGCGACCACATGCATCCTAGACCCCTGCCCATCCTGGCTTCTAAAGGAGGCCAGAGGGGGATTGGCCGAGTGGGTGAAGGTGGTGGTTAATGCCTCCCTTCGGGAAGACAACATTCCAGCGAGCTTAAAACAAGCTGTGATAAAACCGCTGTTGAAGAAACCATCACTGGACCCCACTCAATTCGTCAACTATCGGCCTGTTTCCAATCTTCCCTTCTTGGGCAAAGTCCTGGAACATGTGGTGGCCTCACAACTCCAGGTATTCTTGGAAGCCACAGATTATCTGGATCCGGCGCAGTCTGGTTTTAGGCCGGGACATGGTACCGAGACAGCCTTGGTCGCCTTAGTGGATGATCTACACCGGGAGCTTGACAGGGGGAGTGTGTCCCTGTTGGTTCTGCTGGACCTCTCAGCGGCCTTAGATACCATTGACCACGGTATCCTTCTGGGACGCCTCGCAGAGATGGGGCTTGGAGGTACTGTCTTGCAGTGGCTCCGGTCCTTTCTGGAGGGCCGATCTCAGAAGGTGTTATTGGGAGACACCTGTTCAACCCCACAACCATTGTCTTGTGGGGTTCCTCAGGGTTCAATATTATCTCCCATGTTGTTTAACATCTACATGAAGCCGCTGGCGGAGGTCATCCGGAGTTTCGGAGTGCGGTGCCATCTGTACGCAGATGATGTCCAACTCTGTCACTCCTTCCCACCTGCTACTAAGGAGGCTGTTCAGGTCCTGAACCGGTGCTTGGCCGCTGTGTTGGATTGGATGAGGGCGAACAAATTGAAATTGAATCCAGACAAGACAGAGGCACTCCTGGTCAGTCGAAAGGCCGAACAGGGCATAGGGTTACAGCCTGTGTTGGATGGGGTTACACTCCCCCTGAAGACGCAGGTTCGCAGTTTGGGTGTGATCCTGGACTCATCGCTGAGCCTGGAACCCCAGGTTTCGGCGGTGACCAAGGGAGCATTTGCACAGTTAAAACTTGTGCGCCAGCTGCGCCCGTACCTTGAGAAGTCTGACTTGGCCACGGTGGTCCATGCTCTGGTTACATCCCGTATAGATTACTGCAATGCTCTCTACGTGGGGTTGCCTTTGAAGACTGTTCGGAAGCTGCAACTAGTCCAACGGACAGCAGCCAGGTTGATAACAGGAGCGCCATTCAGAGAGCGTACAACTCCTATGTTGTGCCAGCTCCACTGGCTGCCAGTTTGCTACCGGGCACAATTCAAAGTGCTGGCTTTAGCCTTTAAAGCCCTAAACGGTTCGGGTCCAACTTACCTGTCCGAACGCATCTCTCCCTATGAACCATCGAGATGTTTAAGATCATCTGGAGAGGCTCTGCTCTCGGTCCCGCCTTCTTCGCAGGCGCGACTGGCGGGGACGAGAGACAGGGCCTTTTCAGTGGTGGCTCCTCGGCTTTGGAACGCCCTCCCTAAAGACATCAGATCGGCCCCTCCCTCCTGACATTTCGCAAGAAAGTCAAGACCTGGCTATTTGAGCAGGCATTTGCTGATAAAATATAAGGCTTAATGAGATATATGGAATGACGACGATGCGATGGAAACTGATTTCAACATGACGCTGAGGCTGCAATTGTATGTTTTTAATTGTTAAATTGTTATTATATGTTTTTTCTGGGGGGGGGGGGTTGACTTGTTGCTGTGTTGTATTGAGGGCAGAGACTGCCTGTGTAAACCGTCCCGAGTCCCCTGAGAGGGGCGGTATAGAAACGTGACAAATAAATAAATAAATAAATAAAGAATTCTCTAACTTATTTCCTGTATTTCTTTCCAATATGCTTTTGCCGTTCCACAGGGCCACCACACATGGTAAAATGTTCATGTTCCTTGCGTTTCCAACATTTATTACTCATATGTTTATAGTATTTAGCCAATTTTTGTGGTGTGGTGTGCCACTGGTACATCATTTTATACCAGTTCTCCTTCATATTATATGAGTATGTATATTATAGTTTCTGGTTCCAAATCTTCTCCCATTCTTCCATCTTTATTCGCCTTCCTATATTTTTTGCCCATTTTGTCATACTTTCTTTAACTTGTTCTGTCTTCGTTCTCCATTACAGTAATGTCTTATATATTTTTGTATTTATTTATTTATCACATTTCTATACCGCCCCTCTCAGCCCGCAGGCGGCTCGGGGCGGTTTACACAAGGCAATCTCTGCCCTCCAATCAAAACACGATCAAAACAAACCAAACAATAACCATATAACACAACAATTAGCAATTAAAACATACAATTACAGTCTCAGTGATTTATTTGTAACAAGCTTCTTTTTCGTTGCCATTATTCTGTAGACATAATTTTCCCTGGACTTGGATTTTGTAGAATACTGCATTAGCGCATGGAGAGTCTAAATGTTACTGTACTCATGGTGCCAGTTGCTATTAAACCTATGGTATGATCCAATCTTTACAAATGTGAGCGTTTAATGCCTTTCCAAGCAGCAGTTGGTGCATATTGAAATCTGAATTGCGCCTAGCAGAGTCTACATGCATGAGATACCTTTTGTCCCCCTTTTTTAAAGTGTCAGAATATTATTTCTTTGTTTGTACTGTAGTTTTCATAATTCCCCTGCCAGCATGACTGCTAATCCAGAAAAAGGAGCTTCTCTATGTGTTTCTGTTGTTATTTCCTCCTTATTTTTCTAAAGATTCAGATGGTGAATGGCTCCCCAAAAAAGTAAAAGTTTTTTCATGACTTCATGACATTTTTCTTCATTTTAATAACAGTATTTCTCTTCACTTGGTTTTAAATTAATCCAGTTCAGTAGATCAGCTTCGCTGGTAATGTGATAGCAACGCTTTAGTGTTCAGAGTGAAATTTCGGCAACACCTTGTAGCTAACCAATTAAGACGAAAAGTCTTCCAACTGTGCAGAAGAGCAACTGCTAATGAAGGAAACAAAGGTTGAATTTGTTATATAATTTATTATAATGATAGAACACTGCAGAAACAGCTCCTCTTTTAAAATCCCTTATAAGAGGCATAATGAGAAATGGAATTGGAAAGGAAAAGTGAATTAAATGCCAGTGAACCTCGATGGTCCAGAGAATCATGTGCTGAAGATGCTGGAGGCTAGGTTCATTAGGAGGCCATGGACAAGTTATTTTCCTTGATTCTTCATTGGTGCTATAGTTATATTAAGTGTATATAGATGCTAAAATTTAATGGAATAAATTAAATTTTGTTGAGTGCTAAACAAAATGGCTTTACATTTTCTTGTTGCTGTTTTCCCAAGATTGAATATTTTCAGTTGCATCGTTGTTTAGCTCCTACTTCCCTTGGATGTACCAGTGGTGGTGATACTTCCACTTGCTGGTATTCAGAACTCCTCACCTGCATTTATAATGGTTGGCTGGATACAGCATTAGGTGTGGGAAATCATAGTGAGAGATGTATCAATCCATAAAAACGCAGGCTCCATCCACACAGCCACACAGCTGTATAAAATCCCACATTATCTGCTTTGAACTGGGTTATATGGCACTGTGGACTCAGATAACCCAGTTCAAAGCAGTTATTGTGGATTATTCAACTGATGAGACTGTCTTACTGTTTTAATGCTTGTTGATGTATTGTTTCAATTATGATTTATGTTTAATTGTGGTTTTACTATTGTAATTGTTTGTATTGGCATCGTATTGGTGCCCAATGTAAGGCATTGAATTTTACCATTATTTATGTATAAACCGCTTTGAGTCCCCCCAGGAGTGAGAAAGGCGGTATATAAATACTGTAAATAATAATAATAATCTGCCTGGATATTCTGTGTTATATGGCTGTGTGGAAGAGAGAGGGTCAGTGGGTCACGTTGAAGAGAGTGTCTTCGGTGAACCCAACTATTTTTGTGGAAGTGTCTTTTCTGTACTTTATGATAAAATTACCTATCTGAAAGTTTGGCAAAAGTGTGGCCCCTGTGGAATCTTTTCTTCCTATCGCCTCAATGCCAAAACTTTCAATTTTTAGTGATGTGGTTTGCCCCCAGAATTTGGCAGCAAACCACTAAGCTTGTGATAGTTATTGAGAAAAGAAACTACATACGATATAGTCAATAGGACAGTCAATATCATAGTCAGTTGATTTCCTTGTAATTCAATGTGAGGAAATAATATTTTTGCTAAATGCCTTCAAGCCATTTCTGACAAAAAGTATTAAATATGGCTTATTAAATATGGTTTTCTATGAGCGAGCAGATGGTGACTAATGGATGATACATGTTCTGTATCAGAAACTACAGTTGATGTGGTTTATCCAATGCTGTTTTCTGAATCAGCCCCCTGAATAACCAAACTGAATCTAAAGTTGACCAAAAACTGATTTGTAACCCTTTTTGGTACCAATGTTGGAGAATACTCCCTGGTCAAAAAAAAGGTTGGGACCCACTGCTCTAAGGCAACCCTATCATAGGGCTTTCTTGGCGGAATTTATTAAATTTAAGGTTGCCTTTACCTTCCTCTGAATCTGAGAGAGAGTGAGTTGTCCAAAGTTGCCCAGTGTGTTTCTATGGCTTAGCCAAGATTTAAATCTTGATCTCCAGGTGCATGGCCCAGTGCTGTAACCACTATAGCCTATTGTCTCACCAGGCAGTATCATAGTTTTCTTATAATATTAATATAATATTAATATTTTAAGTATATTTTATGTTCATTTATGTAAAAAACAATTGAAAAATACTTTATGCACAAGTGTGTGGATTTTATTATTTTTAATTTAATGTTTTAACTAATGTTTACTTGTGAATTATTTTATCTCATTTATGATAATTTATAAATATGTTTTTTGCATGCATGTATTTTTATTTATGATAAAGTGTTATGAAACCCACACTTCCACCCAAAGACAAAAAAAGGAAAGTAAAGAAATAATAGTCTGTAAGCACTTGGACAATTTGAAAAGCCAAACCTGGGCACATGTCCCACTCCTTCCTTCACAGCTTCAGCTGAACCTCTATCTAGCATTTTGGAGCACTGAAGCAGCTGTTGGAGGAAATAGCAGGGAAGTCATCTTCTGCCAGCCCAGTTGTAAACACTGGAATTTTGATCAAACCTGTTATTTCACTTCTAGAAGAAAGCATCACATTGAGCTTGGATTAAATGGGAATTAAATGCACAGCCCTTTTATTGACCATAGAATCATAGAGCTGGAAGAGACCTCGCGGGCCATCCAGTCCAACCTCCTCCCAAGATGCAGGAAAATCACATTCAAAGCACCCCTGACAGATGGCCATCCAGCCTCTATGTAAAAGCCTCCAAAGAAGGAACATAAGAACATAAGAACATAAGAAGAGCCATGCTGAATCGGGCCTCGGCCCATCTAGTCCAGCATTCTGTGTCACACAGTGGCCCACTAGTTGTACACAGGGATCTCTAGCAGAAAGGAGGGCAAAACCCTCACCTGCTCCCGACCCCCCACAACCAGTACCCGGGAAAATCCTGCCTGCCTCCATCAACACAGAGGTGGCACTTGGATGTCCATTTCAGTAGCTACTGATTCCCTTGGTATCCATGAATCTGTCTAATCCTGCCTTGAAGCTGTCCAGGCTGACAGCTGTCACAACCTCCTCTGGAAGTGAGTTCCATAACCCAATGACCCTCTGGGTGAAGAAATATTTCCCTTTATTAGTCCTGACTTTCCTACCTTGGAGCTTTAGGGAGTGCCCCTAGTCCTAGTATTGTGTGACAGAGAAAATATTTTTTCTTTGTTCACCTTTTCTATCCCATGCATGATTTTATACACTTCGATCAAGTCACCTCTTAAACGCCGTCTTTCAAGGCTGAAAAGACCAAGGCGTTGCAACCTGATTTCATAAGGGAGCTGCTCCATCCCTTGGATCATATTTGTTGCCCTTCTTTGTACCTTTTCCAGTTCCGTTATATCCTTCTTGAGGTGCGGAGACCAGAATTGTACACAGTACTCCAGATGTGGCCTCACCATAGATTTGTAGAGAGGCAATACAACATTTGCCGACCTATTTTCGATTCCCTTCCTGATCATGCCAAGCATAGAATTTGCTTTTTCACTGCTGCAGCGCATTGGGTTGACATCTTCATTGAGCTGTCCACCAAAACCCCAAGATCCCTTTCCTGGTTTGTCTCAGAAAGCTTTGATCCCATCAGTTGATAAGTGTATTTGGGGTTCTTTTCCCCGATGTGCATGACTTTACACTTGTTTAGGTTAAAATGCATTTGCCACTTTGTTGCCCATTCACTCAATTTCGAGAGATCTTTCTGGAGCTCTTTACAGTCAGTTTCATTTTTAACTACCCTGAACAGTTTAGTGTCATCTGCAAACTTTGCTACCTCACAATTTACATCTACATCCAGATCGTTTATGAATAAATTAAAAAGTAACGGTCCTAAAACTGAACCTTGGGGTACGCCACTTCTCACCTCTTTCCACCCAGAGAAGTGTCCATTTATTACCTCCACCACACTCTGGGGCAGAGAGTTCCATTGCTGAACAGTTCTCACAGTCAGGAAGTTCTTCCTAATGTTCAAGTGGAATCTCCTTTCTTGTAATTTGAAGCCATTGCTTTGTTTCCAACAGCCATATTTTCATATCAACAATAGCAGCTTTGCAAGGATTCTTTCTAGAATATTTCATTTAGACTCAGGCAATAGGTACCTTTTGAGAAAAGCCATGTTGCTAATATACTTAAAGGTCTGTTTTTAATTGCGGATATATTGGTTCTCCATCCTGTAGCAGGAAACCTCTGTTAGTTTGGAGGGTCTGTTTAAGGAATCTTCACTCTTTCCTATTTAATATTGATAATAATGTGAGCAGTCCAAATGTATCTAAAAATCCAGGCTACTAAGCAAAATATATCCATCCTTTTTTTTACTGCTTTCAAAAATAACATTAAAATGCCATTCCCCACTAATATATAGGGTACGTTGGAAGCTTTTCATACTAGGTTAATGGGGAAAGGAGGAAAATATATAAATCTGAAGACTACTCAGGATAATTCGTGGACCAGTTATTTTGACAGATGGTAAACAATGATGCGGAAGTGTGGATGTTGCTTCATAGAGAGAGAGACAAGAAAATTACCCCTCTCATTCTAGGAATAAAGTTAGTGACCTTAAACCGGAATGGTTTTGTCCTTTAATAATTACTTATAAGTCAGGAGCAGTAATAGCAAGAAGAAAAACAGCAGTAACCAGAGTCACTCTTCCTGAAAACTAATGGGTGTCAGTGCAAATTAAATGTATGACATTACTTTATATGGAATGTTTCATCTCCATTTAATCATTATCTTGCATCTGCCTAATAAATACAGTTTGATAAAGTTACATATTTTGGACTGCGACTCCAAGAACCCTCCAGTCAAAGTGGTTAACTGGCCACATGGCAAGGGATTCTGAGTGTAGCTATCCAAAAAGTAACTTTAAAGTTTGCTTTGAAGAGATGCATACCTTCCAACAGAAGAAAAACGGGATATATATGGCCAAGCAACATCAGAATCTGATCAAGTTGGCAAAACCTATTAATGTGGAAGAACACACAAGTTAGAGCAGCATTTCTCAACCTGGGGGTTGGGACCCCCGGGGGTGGGTTGTGAGGAGATGTCAGAGGATTTGCCAAAGACGATCAGAAAATACAGTATTTTCTGTTGGTCATGGGGGCTCTGTGTAGGAAGTTTGGCCCAATTATATCATTGGTGGGGTTCAGAATGCTCTATGATTGTAAGTGAAGTACAACTCCCAAATGTCAGGATCAATTTTCCCCAAACTCCACCAGTGTTCACATTTCGGCATATTGAGTATTCGTGCCAAGTTTGGTCCAGAACTATCATTGTTTGAGTCCACAGTGTTACCTGGATTTAGGTGAACTACAACTCCTAAACTCAAGGTCAATGCCCACCACACCCTTCCAGTATTTTCTATTGGTCACAGGAGTTCTGTATGCCAAATTTGGTTCAATGCCATTGTTGGTGGAATTCAGAATGCTCTTTGATTGTCGGTTAACTATAAATCATAGCAACTACAACTCCTGAATGATAAAATCAACCTCTCCCCCCAAACCCCACCAGTATTCCAATTTGGGCATATCGGGTATTTGTGCCCAATTTGGTCTTGTGAATGAAAATACATCCTACATATCAGATATTTACATTACGATTCATAAAAGTAGCAAAATCACAGTTATGAAGTAGCAATGAAAATAATTTTATGGTTGGGGATCATTACATGAGGAACTGTATTAGAAAGGTTGAGAATTACTGAATTAGATTGAATTAGTAGAGTGCTTTTGCCTGATCCGTTGCCTGAACCTTCTCTGTTTAGCTTCCTTAGATAATATTCTGGCTTCAGAGCTTTGAAAAGTTCCTTTATTTGGACCACAACTCCCAGAATACTCACCCTGTATGTATCCAGAAATGTAACATTTCCAGGTTCCATTTTTGTACATTTTACCTGGTAATGTCTTCTCAAAATCCAGTTTCTTTGTGCCTGTCTGAAGACGTGCATATATAGTACAGTGTTGTATTTTTTACATATAGGAGTACTTGGATAATTATAGACTGACATAGAGACTTGAAAGAACATATTTATGTATCTGCTGAAAAGATTTTGGGGGAGAATGAAGCATAAAATGTGCATAGCTTTAATAAACACAGTTCAAAAAATCCCCATAAAGTGGGTTATGAGCATCACACTCCTTCAAAATCACTTCACTGCTCAAAATTATAGCTTTCTTGCTATGGAATTGCTTCTCATTTTTCCCTCATACTCCTTGACCCCAATGCATTATTTATTATTTATCCTAAAATAGCCTGAAATAACAGGTTCAGGTCCTGCAAAGATAGTACATTGTCCCCAGCTGAGTCCACCCTGTGCCACCATTGGTGACCGCTTCTTCTTATTGGTGACTTTTTGACATTTCCCTGGTTATGCTGCCATTCTTTGGTCTTTATTCTAACGCCACCCATGATAAATTAGTTGCTTTGCCCCGATGTGCATGACTTAACCTTTAGGTTAAAATGTTACTTTTGTTGCCCAATTCTTTCCACAATCAGTTTCATTTTTAACTACCCTGAATGGCTCCCTAGATCTGCCTTGTTGCAGGTAAGCCATTATTTGACTTGATTTCCCTGGTCAAAGGGGTCTAATTAGCTCAAACCAATTTCCTCTCTGCCATTCTTTGGTCTTTATTCCTCTGTGCCACTTTGCTCTGAGGCTGCGGTGATTAACCTCAAGTTAAATTCCCCAAGGAATGGCTTTCCTGTCTTCATTTAGAACCATTCATCAGTAGCTGATTCTGTCTGCTACAGCTGAATAATGCTGAGGTGGCACCATTTGCTTAATTCACCATTACTCTGCATTGGGGAAGAGCCAAAAATACCAATGATGACAGCTCATAGACTACTCAGACTTTTTTCCCGTTACAGTCGAGAAGAGGCAAGTGTCTTCTTGTTTTTAACATCTGCATCCTGTAAAAAAGAAACTAAACGTAGAGCAGAATGCTTACAGGGACAACCTTACTTATTTTGTGGGGGGAAATGGTGTTTTCACTGAGCCTATGCCTGCATGTAGCATGTATAGGAAAGGGGAGAGAAATAGCAAAGGTGAGTTGTGTATATAGCTCAAAAATAAGGAACAGAGTGTGACTGAGCTTATCCCAAAACTGTAGATAACCTGAAAAAGATAGCTTCTAGAATTGAGATAGTCCTCCAAATGTTTCACGTACAATGATATCATTATCTTTATGTCACCAGACTCTGATTTCTTATCGAGTGCGGAAACACTGTTAACAGGTTGCAGTGTTTGTCCATCTAGTTCACAGATGAACAGTATGAATCTAGGCACAACTAAGAAGTCATTTGTAATGGATTGGCCTACCTTAAATGGTTGGTGTAAAAAGGCAGAAATCAGGCCCAGCTTGGTAAAGCTAAGGAGAAACGTGGGTGGAACAAACAGGTAGCCTCATAGCCAGAAGCGCAGTCTGATTGGCTGATGAAATTGGAGGGAAAAGCTCAGTAACTGGAGATGGGCAGAGCCAGAGGCAAAGAGAAGGAGCAAGGCAGCCATTTTAAGTTTAGTTAGGAGTTTGGTATGAAAGAAGCGTGGTTAGAAGTTTTGAAGAGGGAAGGAAGGAAGGAAGGGAGTTGGGAACTATTTGCTTTATGAAAGGTACCGCTTTGAGGATAATAGTTAATAGGCCTCTATAGTGATTAGAGTGCTGTGGGAGGAAGGGAGATTTCAAAGGTTTATAAGATCCTGTTTGGATTTTTGTGTGTGGGGGACTTTGTTTTAAGAAACTCGAGATGTAAGTACCATCCTCTGTAAGAAGTAAACAACATTTTCCTGTTTTATTCCAATTGAAGTATTTATATGGCTTTTTAAACATACCAGTGAAGGAGGTGGCCTATTAAAATTATTAATTGGTGGCAGCAAAAGAAATGATAAATAATAGGAGGCAGCAAAGGCAAAATATAAAAATACAGTGATAGCTTCCCACTAACGGTCCTTGTCTGTGTGAGGGTGTGTGTGCACTGATTCCCTCATGGCCTTTGTCCTCCAGCTTGTGTGCTGCCTTCCCTCCCTCCATAGTTTGTGATATTTGGTAGCAGTTTGTTGTATCATTCATTTCTCAAAGTTCTTTGGCATTTAAGGGTTTTATTTGGGGTTTTTTTTGATAGCTGTGAGATGGAAATGAAAATTTGCCTGTAATGGCCATGTTTGGAATTCTGTACTGTTTGCAGGAACAGGAGTGGGGTGTCTGCCTGTTACTCACAAATGAGTGGATATGTTTCTGACTCAATCTGCACATATTCCGTGGAGGGGTGAGCAAAGGTCGCCTGAGGTGTTTTTTCATTCTGTAGCTGGAAATCATTGCTATGTGAATGTCTTTAGTACAATGGTTCTCAACCTGTGGGTCCCCAAGTGTGTTGGCCTACAACTCCCAGAAACCCAGTCAGTTTGCCAGCTGTTAGGATTTTTAGAAGTTGAAGGCCAAAACATCTGGGGACCTACAGGTTGAGAACCCCTGCTTTAGCATTTTACTCAGAATTTCCAGGGTGTGGTATCTGAATTGACCACTTAGGGGACAAGAGAGCATTTCCCTAGATTTGTCCCAGTGGCACAATAGTTACAGTTACTTTTTAGTAACAAGCAAGTCAGTGAGTTACATTCCTAACAGCAGTGTAAATAGCAACTACTTTATTAATTACTTTATTAACTACTTAACTAATGTATTAACTATTCTTACTGATCAGAATAATTAATAAAGTAAATAAATCCTTTTCAAAAGTAAAAATCCAAAGTTTGGGTTCATTGCATCAAGTTTGCATCTCCCAGACCTGCCTGCTGCAAATTGTATTTCTGTTGTAATTTGAGTTTTATTTAAAGTAAATGACAATAATGCTACTACTACTAATAATAATAATTAAAATCCCTTCAAAATTGTGGGGTTTTTTTGTAACCTGGGAGCATAATTCCCCCTGTTTTTAAGGAACAGTGGGGTCAGGAGTCCAGTGAAGGCGCTGTAAAAGTTATTTTTAAAGAATCACTATAAATATTAAACACTCTGTGATTCTGCTTGTCTTTTACTTGTTAGCAGTTGCAGTTTGTACTGGGCAAGGGTTTTTAAAGGGATACCGTGCATTGGCAATGTCTGTCTGTCAACCTGTAATACGACACAAGGTCATGTTAGGCCTGCAGTGACAGCTTGGTGCATTCCTAAACCAAGTTGTTTCTGATGACCTGTCAGATAATTTGCAATGTGTTTTTTCTTTCTTTCTTTCTTTTTTTAAAAAAGCCCTCGCCAATCTGACTATGAAGAGGAGTAATAAAACACTCTGTCGAGATTTGTCTGTTTTATATAGCAACTAGGCTGCAACAGTAGTTTGAAAACAAGTTGGACAAGGAAACAAAATCTGGTTTGGGTAACTCAAATAGGGAGGGTATATAAAACTTGACACAAGACATAAAATTAAATAGGAGCTGGGAAGGGTGCCAAGGAGACCTCGGGTTTCAGTTCCCCAGAGCCTTGTCATAGACTTTCCCTTCTCTCCTAGTGGTGAAAAATGTCTGTTTCTCTCTCACAGTTTTCCCCCTTTGGGGACAGTCTCTTGCAGCCGTTTATTGGTAAACAGCTGTTTGCAATTGAAGGCAGACTTTTATTGTTGGAGATGCTTCCGTTTGCCTTGATTGGTGTTGATGTGAGACGAATTGTGTGCTTCTGTGTTTCAACAGGGTCCAAAAAAGGAGCTGGGCATGAATAGCAGCAAAACTGTGAATGATTTATTTCATGAAAAACATGGGATGGGGTGCAAATGAATACTTGCACACATGTTGCTTGGGCTTCAATCCAAAGTGCACTTAATTAGAAGGGGTCTTTTCATGTCAGGAACAACTTAAGAAACTGCAAGTTGCTTCTGGTGTGAGAGAATTGGCCTTCTGCAATGACGTCACCCAGGGGATTCCCAGATATTTTGATGTTTTACCATCCTTGTGGGAGGCTTCTCTAATGTCCCCGCATGGGGAGCTGGAGCTAACTGAGGGAGCTCAACCCGCTCTTCCCAGATTTGAACCACTGAGCTATCAGTCAGCAGTCCAGCCAGCACAAGGGTTTAATGTATTGCACTACCGGGGCCTCCAATTAGGAGCTGATCCCCACTAAACAGCAGCATGGGAGTTCCTTCCAAGGAAAGCAGCATGGGAGTTCCTTCCAAGGAAAGCAGCATAGGATCAGCTCTGGGACGGAAGGGTTGTTCGTCAATACAACTCCATGGAGTTTCTTTACATGACTCAAAATGTTCAGAGTCTTGGTCATCAATTTATGTCTGGTGGAAATCTCACTCTTCATTTTAGAAAGTTTTTGGCAGAGTTTAGGAAAATTACTTTTTAGATTGCAATTCCTAGAGACCTCTTTAGCAGTGGGATTCTGGAAGATGTCATCTGAAAAGGTAACATCTCCTAGCTCCACATTTATTATTGAGTCATGATGGAGTTCAGGGCAGATTTGGTTCAGTTCTATAAAAAGTCTATCTTAAAATGATATCCAGATTTGAAAATGTCTTCATAAAGCCAGCTTTCCAAGAAAAGAACTGTATCTTCTGTAAACATAATTTTGGTGTGTTAAAATCCCATTTGTAAAGTGCAGGCTTGAAAGCTTTGGTTCCCCTAAGACAGGGATGCTCATTAGGTAGATCGCGATCTACTGGTAGATCACGTAGGGCGTCCTGGTAGATCACAGGCAGGGGGGGGGGAGGAAGGCTCAGTCCCGCCCTGCAGGCTCCCACTGCCGCCCAGGTGCAGAAGGAGGTTGGACTGGATGGCCCTTGGAGGTCTCCTCCTATTCTAGGAACCCATTGTTATCTATTATATAAAGGAGGTCCCGTCATGGAACGACCGTCCCAAACAGAGAAACCTTCCAAGGCAGAAACACCAAATCAGCCCACATACACACAAAACCCCACTTGGTATGTTTACCACCCCCCCCAAAAAACAAAAAATTAAACAACAGGACCACAAATACAAAAAAACCACTGGACTACAACTCCCATGATCCCTCGCACCACACCCTTCTGTCAGTTTAGAATGTTGGAATGCTGGTGGAAGGGAGGGAGAGAGAAGAGGCAAGGGGAGCAAGGACTGATACAGAAAGGGGAGGAATTGCAGGAAGGAGGGAAAGGAAAGAAAGAAGAGAGGGAAGGAAGGAGGTGTCAGATTATTGCATTTTGAATAGCAATTCATGAGTCAGCACAAGATATATTTTTGCAGTTTGAGATGACCTGCAGTGTGACATGTTTGACACCAGATGGCGCTGTCTCAAGACTGCTAAATGGAACCTTGAGGAATTTCCGTTACAAAGTGACAGTTGGGATTTAATATCTGTGAGGAAAGGATGTTTAGAAAGGTAGCTGTGATGGCTGTTGTTTTTCGATGTTTTGCCAGTTATTGTTAAATACAATTCAATACAAAGTTATATATTTACCTTGTGAATTGAATGAGAGTTTCATTATTCACTCGAACAGAGACTGGAGTTTTGGGCCGATGAGGAATTAAACTTCTATATTTCTGTTGCCTATCCGCTGTGACATAAATACTCAACGCCGAAGAGGAGGGGAGAAGAAAGGAAAGAAGGATAGAAGGAAGAATGGCTGGAAGGAAGGAGGGGAGAAGAAAGGAAGGAAAAAGGAAGGATAGCAGGAAGGAGGGGAGGGGAAAGGAAGGAAAGGATAGAAGGATGGAGTGAAGGAAGGAAGAAAAGAGAGGAGAAGAAAGGAAGGAAAAGGAAATATAGCAGGAAGGAAGGGAGGGGAAGGAGAGGATAGAAGGATGGAGTGAAGGAAGGAAGGCAAGAGGGGAGAAGAAAGGAAGAAAAAAGGAAGGATAGCAGGAAGGAAGGGAGGGGAAGGAGAGGATAGAAGGATGGAGTGAAGGAAGGAAGGCAAGAGGGGAGAAGAAAGGAAGGAAAAAAGGAAGGATAGAAGGAAGGGAGGGAGGGGAAGGAGAGGATAGAAGGATGGAGTGAAGGAAGGAAGGAAAAAGGGGAAAAGAAAGGAAGGAAAAAGGAAGGATAGCAGGAAGGAGGGGAGGGGAAAGGAAGGAAAGGATAGAATGATGGAGTGAAGGAAGGAAAGAAAGAGGGGAGAAGAAAGGAACACAGAAACACATACACACACACATATATACATGCACAGAAATATACAAATATACACATACATAAACACACCTGTACTTACACACATCAACACATATACACGCACATACATATACAAACACACATATACATAAGTACACACATATACATGCATACACATATACATGACTACACACACAGTCCCCAAGTTAAAAAAAATCCCACAGCAACGCGTGGCCGGGACAGCTAGTTATTAATATTATTATATTATTATTATTATCATCAGAGGCTGAATGGCCATCTGTGAGGAATGCTTTGATTGTGTTTTTCCCTTATGGCAGAAGGAGGTTGGACTGGATAGCCCTTGGAGGTCTCCTTCTACTTTATGCAGCTATTGTTGTTGTCGTTATTATTATTATTATGAGTAGTAGTAGTAGTAGCAGAGGCTGAATGAATATTATCATCATTATTATGATTAAATTCAGGGGCTTATTATACTCACATTTAGTTGAATTCAGTCTTAAAATATATTATATGGCTCTCACTGAAATAAATTTCCAAATATTTTGCTTTCATGGCTCTCTGAGTAGTGGGTAAGTAGATCATTTTGACTTGGTTGTTTTATAAGTAGCTCACATGCTGAAAAAGTGTGAGCACCCCTGCCCTTAGACAACAGTTGTGTGCAAGAGTTGTCCCATGCCAAGTTGTATGTAGGAACTGTCACAACTGAAAGCTCCCCAGAGACATTATCCAGTATTTGGAAAGGGATTGTAGCTCATGAAACCCCCAACTAATATAACTAGTGATCATAGCTGTAGTCTAGTAGATAATTTTTCTAAACTCCTGATATCATTATCATTTCATTGACATGAGAAAGCAGTGTGCCAGAGAGAAGCATTTCTTAATCTCATATTCCATTTTGGCATTTATAAATTTGTTAAACTTTTTGTCTGGGCATACACATATTATTGGGAGAGCTGCCACCTGCAGTCTCAATTGGTGAACAGCCAACATCAAGGTTTACCTTGTTGGACTAAAATCTCTGCCCTTTCCTGGAAAGAGCTGGAGTACAAATTGCTGCCATTAAATGACATCAGTTAGTTGAAGATGATGATTGAAGTGACAGGTGTCAGTTCCAAATGGATGAACTGGTGCTCAAGGGGATTAGGGTATATAGATGAAGATATACAATAAATCTCACGAAGAGTCGAACTATGCCACGGGCAATTAGGTCCCCTGCAAAGGACATGCTTGTGTGAACTGGAGAGTCCTTGGTTCTGTCTTCATTCATCCATGAACCTCTCTAGTTAGTTAATTAAGACATTACTTTTTGCATTTCTTTTTAAATGCTCATGGCTGGCAACTGTTAAAATAAGAAAATTCATAACATAAGACCATAGATACAAGAGTGAGAACAAGTCGGTAGAATTTGAGTTTTTCAAAACAATGACAGTTTAGCTGTCCAAAAACAAGATACCTCAACTTGCCATTGGAAATCCAGTGGTGACAGGAGAAGATGAGCCTCCTTTCTTAAAGTGTAGCCATGACTACAGAGAAGGCTCTTTCCGTCTTCAGCTAAATCCCAATCAGATGTTGGCAAGATACAAAGGAGAATCAGTCCAGTAGAACATGATGTATAATCAGATTCCTTTGAGGAAAAACCTTTTTTGTAAAGATACACATTCCTGCCCCGCATACGTAGAAAATAGAGATTTTTCTTTAGCTCCTATTTCAAAAAAGCCTCAGCAAATGAAATGCTTTCTCAACCTATAGTCTGATTTCAAAAGAACCAGTCTTGTTGGATTGTTAATAGGATAAATGGTGTATTGCATGTAAATCGGTACAGCTGTAAATCAAATAGACAAAGTGATGAATAATACAGGTTGAGCACCCCATATCCGAAATGCCTGGAATCACAATTATTTTTAATTTCAGATATACAGTATAGTTTTTGGATTTTGGAGCATTTACATATACATGAGATATTTGCATATACATAATGAGACAGTTTCATCTGTGCTGACTATCGTGCCATCACCATTCAAGCTGGGAGCTTTGAAATTGTTGAACAGAAGCTTTAGGTACTTTTACTGACTAATACAGGAAAAACCAAATCAATCTAAAACGCAGACGTATGCTTTTCATCTTCAGAACAGACAAGCATCTCAAGCTCTTGAGAATTACTTGGGAAGGAATCCCACTGGAACATCACACCAAAATACCTGGGAGTCACTCTGGAACGTACTCTGATTTATAACTAGCACTGCTTGAATATCAAGCAAAAAGTGGGTGCTAGAAATAATATCATACGAAAGCTGACTGGCATAACCTGGGGATCACAACTAGACACAGTGAAGACATCTGTCCTTGTGCTTTGCTACTCTGCTGCTGAATACACATGCCCAGTGTGGAAAGCATCTCACCACGTTAAAACAGTGGATGTAACTCTTAAAGATACATGCCACATTATCACAGGATGCCCTACACTGCTGGAGAAATTATACTGTTTAGCCGATATTGTACCATACGATATTGACATCCGCAAGGAAGTAGCAATGAAAGGATCAAGGCATTGACATCTCCAGTTCATCCTCCATTCAGATATCAACCAGCAAGCCAATGCCTTGAATCAAGAAACAGCTTCCTGGGATCTACAGAGATACTTGCACAAATACCACAGCAAGTGAGAGTCCAAAGGTGGCAGGTGAAAATCCGGAACCTCAATCCTTGGCTGATTGAGAGACTCCTTCCTGGGCACACAGGAGATTGGATGACCTGGAAGGTGGTGAATAGGCTACACTCTAGCACCACGAGATGCAGAGCTAACCTTAAGAAATGGGGCTACAAAGTGGAGTCCATGGCATGTGCGTGCAGAGAAGAGCAAACCACAGACCACTTACTACAATGCAACCTGAGCCACAATAGAGGACCTTCTCACAGTGACACCAGAGGCACTCCAAATGGACATTTAGCACAATTACAAGTTTTTAACTTGGTTTGTGTTTTTAAATACATTATAACTGTACCCAATTTGCTTCTGACTCTCTCTCTCTCTCTCTCTCTCTCTCTCTCTCTCTCTCTCTCTCTCTCTCTATATATATATATATATATATATATGAGAGATATCTTGAAAATCAGACCATAGTTCTAAATACAAAATTAAGTTATGTTTCATGTATACCTTGTACACAAAACCTGAAGGTAATTTTAAATAATTGTTTGCACAAAACAAAGTTTCAGCCATTCATGTGAACAGTTCTGGATTCTGGAGCATTTTGGATTTCCAAATAAAGGGTCTTCAACTAGTTACAATAATGTTTTCAATTACTAATCAGTATACTTAAATTATCTGGTTGTTCTCATCTATGGATGGAGGATGAATGCACAATTCTCTATGGGATGCTATCATGAGGAGGGCCCATCTGCTTTGGTTCTATTGGGTCTTTTGCCACATAATTGCCAGTACAGTTTCCAATTATTCAGCTATGGGAGGATAAAGATCTCAGTATTATGTTCTCAGCTATACCTTTCTTTCCCTTCCTGAGAGTGGGAAATCTAGATATGTATGCACTTTTCATTAATGTGTTATGCAGTTTGTATTCAGTCTGCCTGGGTTGTCTTTCACTGGATTTAAATTAGTTTCTGTCACAAACACAAACCCTTGCTGAATGTGAATTTTTGGAGGAGTTATAAAAGAAAGAGAAGTTTTTGTGTGTGTAGACCTAAGGAAAACACTGATGGCAACAAGAAGAATAACAACTACACATCGCTTATCATGTGGACCACTAGCATGACATAAATAAGGGGTTTTCAAGTGCGTGCTCCTGTGACTTATGGTAGTGCTTGCAAACTATCAGCTTCTCTTTATAGCCACTTTATCTTGACGTCCTGCACTTTGTAAACCTTAAGTACAGCAATGCATTGACCGGTTCCGTATCAAAAGCTTGCAATTATTTATGTTCAGTGTTACAAGGTAAAGTTATCCTGAGTTGGAGACTGTGATTTGCTCACCAATAAACACAGGTTTAGTGTTAATTCTTCTAATGGCCAAGTTGCATGTTGTGGCCACCATGTGGGAGCCCCTTAAAAACTACTCCATGTGGCACACCTTTGAAATGAAAGAGGGACAATATGTCTTCCTTATTGGAGTTGCCCTTCAAGGAGGTATTTACAATCAACATTGACAGTGCAGCCAACAGCAGTGAACAGTTTCAATAGTGTGTGGAGTAAGAAAACACAATTCTCTTTTTTCACTATCTGCTGCCTGAAGCAACAATCTCCCTCAGCCTTATTAGAGAGTTTGCCCTGGATCAATGGTACTAGATCAGTGATTCTCAACCTGTGGGTCCCCAGATGTTTTGGCCTTTATCTCCCATAAATCCTAACAGCTGGTAAACTGGCTGGGATTTCTAGGAGTTGTAGGCCAAAACACCTGGGGACCCACAGATTGAGAACCACTGGTCTAGATGGATTTCTGGTCTGATCGAGTTCTGTGTATCCCCTATGTCCCACGTAACTGAAAAGTTCATTAAAACTTGTGTGGTCCAAAACCTTTACTAGGTTCTGACCTTGTGCCAGCTCCCCCCCCCCCCTCTTTCCATGCTCCATGCAAGATTGCTCATTTTCTTCTTCCTTTGAAGTAACTGCCAGAACTCTGGAGCCATCCTGGAATTTGCCATTCCCACCAGCAAACCCTCAAACCCTCTTGAATGAAGGCTGCATACTGCAGAAGCACGAAATAGGAATTATCTGATAAGGGCAGGCAGACAGGCGGGTTAAACTAGTGTGTTGGGCTGGAGTAGTGCTCTCGGGTATATTTGGTCTCATGACAGCAAATGTAGGCCTTATCTGCCTGCTACGGGAAACCACCACAGGCTCTTGAATGCTGCACTGCTTGGTCCTAATCTGCCTCCGCGTTTCTGCTGTGCGTATGTTCAGGATATCAAAATGCCTGTGGTGTGGCTGAAGTTCAGAAATGGGAAAGCATGGCAGAACATCCCTTCCCCCTTGAATTTTGAATTTCAGGATCAAGAAATGAACGTTTATGGTTTATGGTATGAGATATGCAATATGCTGTACAGGATTAGATGCTACTTACGAGTTCCCACAGTGGAGCTCCTGGCATCTGCCCAGAACTGTGCTGTTTTCGCCACAGCAGGCTTAGAGCCCTCAGTGATATGCACATCACAAATTCATAGTGACTACTTTCTGTTTACTCCGACCGTGGAATGATTCCACGGTCAGAGTTTTGTAGCACCACCCTGAACTGCCTCTGAGGCTGAGATGGGCCAGGAAAGGCCAGGCTCTGATGAACGCATACCTTCCAGCATTACATAGGTTTAAATGCGTGCACACTTTAAATAGCGCTGCTGCTTTCACAACAAAGCTCACTCTGTGCGCAGCCTCCCACCACCATTACATATTGCTGAAGGCTCAGCTCTGGCTCCTGAGTGCTATATTCCTATACTTTGGAGTTGTTAATCCTCCACTGATGTAAAAGCTGAAAGACATTTTGTCCTTTGGGTTAGAGTTATAGTGAGTGGGAGGCTTACAGATCAACAGTCCAGACTGTATGTCTGCAGTTTCACTGTGCCAAATGGTAGACTGTAGCCCAAAGATAGGAAATATAGATGTTGTATGATTGCAACTCCCATGGTTATAGCCAGCATAATGAATTGTGAAGGGTCATGGATGTGACAATCCAGCAGGGTCACACATTCCTGTAAAGTTATAGTAAGGATAAGGAATGTATGACCCTGTTGCGGGGTAACATTAATGAATACCCATTTCTATGCATATTTATTAGTACTAGAATATACAGAAAAGATACTTATATGTGTGTATATATATTTAGATATAAATCTAGAAATAATTGGTATAATTGTATAGAATTACAGTATAATTTGCTATAATGGGGAAGACTGGAAAAACCTTTAAATACAGATATGCCTTCAGCTTGAGGACTGTCCTCTGATAGCACTATAAATAGAGGAGCGGCTTTTGTAAATCAGGAAATAGTAGATTCTAAACATTGGTCCAAACTGGAAGTTTTAGCAGCAGCCAGAAGGGATAATGGGAGTTGTAGTCCAAACACAATCTTTCTAAACACCGGAGCCCCCAATGGCACAGTGGGTTAAACCACTGAGCTGATGAACTTGCTAACTGAAAGGCTGCAGGTTTGAACCCGGGGAGCAGCATGAGCTCCCCCTGTAAGCCCCAGCTTCTGCCAACCTAGCAGTTGGGGGGGAAATTCACGATTCTTGTGGAGAGTGAAGACACCTGAGGGGTCTCAATCCAAATCTGGAAAAAGAGTTGATTCCCTAATTTTCCCAGTAGTATTACTGAATGCTGTGAACATTCAACTTTGCAATGGTGTTTGTCAAAGACAGAAGCAGATTACTCCAAAACTTTTATAAACTAGTAAAACATGAGGATGCTGCCTGGATAAATGATATAAAATACTAGACCAAAAGATTTCAACATTTCACAACAAGCCACATGCAGTGTTGTTAATTTTAGACTCTGGATTTATACTCTTTATATTGCAATGTGTACTATTTTATTTCATTTTAATCTATTTTTTAAAATTCAGATTTTTAGTGGTTGAGTAGGGATTCAAAACCTGGTCTCCAGAGTACAATACTGAAAAGACTATGTCATTCTATTACTTGTTCTACAAGTACCAAAGTCCTCCAATCAGCAAGGCTAATGATCATGGAAATGCAGGTATTCTGACTTTTGTAGGCACCATAAAGTAACTTTTCTAAGCACTTGTAGGTCCTATGCGCAGTATAGTACCCATTACTTCTTTACATATGGGTGATTGTGAGACCAAGCAACTGAAAGAAACGGGGTTGACTAACATGCTTCCACTCTCTTTAAAGCAGTGGTTCTCAACCTTTTTTGACCAGGGACCACTCTCCAACATTAGTACCAAAAGGGTTACAAATCAGTTTTTGGTCAACTTTAGATTTGGTTTGGTTATTTGGGGTGCTGATTCAGAAAACAGCATTGGGTAGAATACATCAGCTCTAGTTTCTGGTACAGAACATATGCCATCCAGTAGTCGCTATCTGCTTGCCCACAGAAAACCATAATTTAATAATCTAGAGCTGATGTGGTAGTAGTACTCTTTCGTGGTGCCCCCTTGTTGTGGGGGAGAGGCTTGCGTACCCTAATGACGTTGTGAGCTATGCTGGTGGTGGCATAGCCACCGGTAGGGCCTCCCATGCCACACATGTCACAACCAATGGGTCTGACAAAGAGCGTCAGCGGGCAGGATGAGCTATCTAGCCTTTTGGCAACCATCCTAGGAGAAGGAAAACTCTTAATTTTAAACCCGGGCAGATGGTGCTCGTTTAACCCTGTAAGGTGAACCATCTAGACAAGGAACCTCAAATCAAACCCACGACCTGAGGACCTCGCTGCCACCATCCTAAGCTTGCTAAGCCCCGGCAGACAAACCTTTGGATTAAAGGGTGAGGCCAGTTCTGTGCACGCTGCGCTCCACCAGAAAAATCCATTGCACAGGCTCGAAGGACACATCCAACCTCCTTAGTCATTAACATGCTTGTAGAAAGCGTGGGATGAGTCCTTCCTAAGAGTCTTCATTTGCAAAGTAATGCCAGAGAGAGAACATTTCGTGGGTACTCAGCCTCTCCCCTCCTGACATCACTGTTGCCTCAATACTATAAGAGGATTTCAGGAGACTAGTCTCTCTCATTGCTGCGTGGTTTGAAGGCAACTGTGTAGTAATGGTCAGGCCGCGGACCATATTTTTGGTCCACAGGTTGGGAACCACTGCTTTCAAGTCTAGAAAGAGCTTTGATTCAAAAACAAAATTCATGCTTCTGATTTTTTGTCTATAGAAAAATATTTATTTTCTTCATCCAGAATATTTGAGACAGAGTTGGTTTCCTTTAATATCCCACTTCGGGTGAAAAGTTTACATTCTTTTGTTGCTTTAATTAATTTAACAAAAAAATAACTTCCCATTTTTTAAAAACCTGCTACATTGCTAGACATGTATTTTCAGCCATTTTCATTTTATGATTTACCTTTCTACAGCTAATTAATGATCAAAATATTATGCTCATATCCCAACTGAGATTTGCATTTAAAATAATTAAAAGACAGCTAGGTAACCTTTTTGGCTGTATCTAATGAGACTCATGAGGCTGCTTTGTGCCATTATTTAGATAATTGATGAATAGGTCACTTTTGAATGATTGCTTGGTACTTACTAATGGTTGTGTATGTTTTTTCATCCTATCACTTGCATTTTCTTTTTAAATGGAAAATCAAGCTGACATTTAAACTCTGGTATTCAAGACCTGCTGCATCTCCCCATGGAACACATCCATAAAAAACTCCAAAAAAAAGAGTATGGGAGACCTTAAAGACAACAGAATTAAATCAGATTTATTTCAATTTTATGCATCATAATATTTTTTTATTTAAATAACACCATCATCAAAATGCTTTGCAAGTGCAACAACAAGAACAATAATAACACACTTTATTTATATTCCGCCCTTCTGCCCTAGGGGACTCAGCGGATTATAGCATTTACATACATAAGCAAACATTCAATGCCTTTACAATAAAATACAATGGGATACACAAACACAAACAAAGGCAGAGGCTTCTCCTTTCATTTCCAGCTTCTAGAGCTGGTGCTCATCTCTGTCTTTGAGGAGGTGCTTCCTCCATTTTCAAGCCAAGGAGCCTGTGTTGTCACCTCCTGGTTGTGTGGCTGGCAAGATTGCTTGGAGCATTTCTTTGCCTTTTCCCGCTGAAGCGGTACCTATTTACTCACATTTGTATATTTTCAGATTGCTAGGTTGGCAGGAGCTGGAGCTGACAGACAGGAGCTTACACCATCCTGCGGATTCAAACTGCAACCTTCAGGCCAGCAGTTGAGCAGCACAAGGATTTAGCCTATTGCACCACCACATAATGACAAAAACCATTCCATTCCCTCAGTCTTACAATGTAATTCAGAGATGACACAAAAGGAAAAGGGGGTAGCAGTATGCTAGGGGGTTAAATCCAGCAGATACTGCCTCCTCTTCTCTCCCGGAGGCTGGGACAGTGGCAGTTGGGATGGAGAAAGGTTGGGTTTTCTGTTTCTGGGCTTTGGCATGATAGAGCTGTTCCTGCCCCTTCTTCTCTCCCTCTGAGGCCAGGGCAGTGGCAGGTGGGATGGATGGAGCAAAACCTTTTCATCTGCTTCTGAGCCTGGTCATGATGAAATGGTACCTGCCTCTTCTTCTCTTCCTACAAGTCAGAGGCAATTGAGAT
Organism: Anolis apletophallus; assembly: GCA_030556195.1. Taxonomy (NCBI): domain Eukaryota; kingdom Metazoa; phylum Chordata; class Lepidosauria; order Squamata; family Anolidae; genus Anolis; species Anolis apletophallus. The sequence continues at coordinate 30,617,591 of JARBWK010000008.1, read as the reverse complement.
GGAAGTGGGGGGCTTATTGAATGTTAAGCCTTCCCTCCACATGGGCCGCCTTCTCATTTTTATCTTCACACCCCACCCCCACCCCGGTGGAATAGGCTAGGTTGAAAGAAGATGAAACTGGTCCCTCATTGAACTCATGACCCATTGGAGTTTAGAAGATAGATTCTTCTGTAACACCGCAGGTGTTGTAACATGTTCAACACATTAGCTGTACAATGAGGTTTCTTTTAAAATGGCCATATTTAGTTCCTTCTATAATTATGAGGAATATTATTTTAGAAAGCTTGACTGTGATGGGAATAATTGATCTTCTGTACAATACACATTAACACTGCAGATTTGCCCAAGTATTTAATCTATTAATGATAGCCAAAATGTGAGCTATTTTCAGAAATCAGAAATTGACAGTTTATCATGTAAAACAATCAGCTAGTAATTATTTCATGAAAGCATGTGGATTTTAAAATAGGTGTTTAATGGTCTCTGCAATATGACTGAACATTAAGTGCCTCTTGGATGAAGTGTGCATTATAGTATACAATGTCATGTTCTTCTAGCATTTATGCCTCACTCTTTAGCTGAAAAGTCGCCCGTATTAATTTTCAAAGATAAGTGTCACGGCAGTCTCTGCCTTCAAGAATTCAATATAAATTTAAGACACAAGGAATAAGACATGGGTGGGAAGAGGGGAAAATCACTTTTAGGTTTTCACTTCTTCTAATAGTCTTTTGGCACCTTAAAAACTAACAGATGTATGAAAAGTTTATAATAAAGTAACATGTTGCTACTTAATGTTGGGAGGATTTAGCTGTCCCAGCCTCAGTTCTGCTCTCTTTTTTGTCTTTTTGGTACCTTACTTAGGCAGTCCCTCATAGCCCGAGGATGATGGTCCTCCAAGTATAGTGTCTTGGCAATGGGTCCGCAGGTGGCTGTGGAGCTCTATTCTTGATCCGCATGTTCTCCCGCAGTGAGGACATAGATTTCCAGATGGAAGGCAGTCCCAGTTGGGGTTGGCTTGATGCATATTCCTCTTGGCACGTTTCTCCCTTTCGCCCTCCATTCATGCCTCTTTTAATTTTGCAGCACTGCTGGTCACAACTGACCTCCAGTTAGAGCACTCAAGGGCCAGAGCTTCCCAGTTCTCGGCGTCTATGCCACAGCTTTTAAGGTTGGCTTTAAGCCCATCTTTAAATTTCTTTTCCTGTCTACTACCATTACGTTTCCCGTTCTTGAGTATAATAACTGCTTTGGGAGACAGTAATTGGGCATTCGGACAACGGAGTTGAGTCCAGCGGAGTTGATGGTGTAGAAGCACCGCTTCAGTGCTGGTGGTCTTTGCTTCTCCCAGCATGGTGACATTTGTCTGCCTATCTTCCTAAGAGATTTGCAGGATATTCCGGAGGCAACGCTGATACCATTGGTACCATTCTCCCCTGGAAATTATGCAGAGCTTAGAAATGCTATTTTTGGATTATTGCTCTGGTTAAGGGCTCGGATATTTGTAACGTTTCCATGTTCTGGAATTCAGGTTCAGTGGACCACAGCACAACTGATAGATTTTTGGATTCAGGAGTGGTTAGCATTGATGTTACTGGATTTTCCTAACCAGCCCTTCCTTGAAGGTTTTGAAGATGTTTAGAGAAGGTTGATCCCTTTGGGAAGAAACAAGATGGATATAACTCATCCATAGTTTTAATCATACAATGCCTGCGACATTCCTATTCCTAGGACATGTATATCTTGCCTTGCTTCCACCAGGCAATTCAACACAGCACACTTCATGTTCCTGGGCAATCCCCCATACAGATCTAACTAGCTGGTTGTATCAGGCATCTTCTTTACATTTAGACACTGAAAAGTAAACTCGGGAATCCAAGACCAGCCCTGCCTTTAGACAAAGTCAGGTGGTTATCTTAACTGTTTCTGTTTCTTGGTGGCCAAAGCTATATATGTGTGCATCACTACATAACTAATATTTTGTAAACGAGTTTGTTTCCCTCCATTCTGATGTGATATCATACATAGTGTTGAAGTAAGTCTTGTAAATATGAAATAAAGTCTGTGGATGAGCAAGAGGTTCCATTTTGTCCCATACATCAGGCAGCAAAATGTTTTAAATTTTCTTTTGCAATGTACAGTGTTTCTGCGCTATTTTCAGTTTGCTTTACTGCATTGTGTTTTTATACATATTATTAATAAAAGAATATAAAATATTTCAATACAGGGGACCTCGGAGGCTTGTGTGCAGGCCATGACTCCTTCCCTGGCATCCGCAGACTGGTGGCCAGAATCGTGGTGGGGAAGGCCTGCCTGCCTGGCCTCCGCAGACCTTGGAAGTGCAGAGGCCAGAGGGCGGGAGGCATGGGTAAGGAAGCGTGGTTTAAAAAATCTGCAAAGTAGGGACACTATATTAATTTTAATTATACATTATGCTAGCATAATGTATAATTAAAATTAATATAGTGTCCCTACTTTGCATTTTATATAGCATCCTTATTTCATGCATTTTCACTTATTGCGGGTGGTCCTGGAACAGAACACCTGTGATAAGTGAGGGAACACTATAGTGGTTTTCGTGTTAGACTACGATTCTGAAGATCAGGGTTTGAATCCCTATACAACCATGGAAACAGGGTCTTGCTTCGGAGAGAGATGCATTGGCAGAGAGAGGCAATTGGAAACCAGCTTTGAAGAAATCTTGTCAAGAAAACCCCATGGTAAGGTCACTTTAGGGGTGCTATAAGTCTGAAACAAAACACAGAACAACATTCAGTTGATGGTGTTTAACAACAGCACTACGTGCAGTAACAGATATTTCTGTCGGCTATATTGTTGAATTTCACAACATGGCAAATCAGGATCTATTTGTACTTCATATTCTGAAGTGGCAACTATTGTGAACTCACATCTGGTTGACACCAAAAGAGACTGTCAAGCAATGACAAAGTTTCCCTACTTCTTGTAATTCAAGAAGTTGAGAAGTCTTGAAATGACAAAGCAAGTGTCTCTAATAAAACGAAGTCACTGCCATATGGCAGCAATCACTGGGTTTTGGGTTTTTAAAAAAATGTGTTTGGCATGTGCACATTAGGAGAGAGAGAGAGAATTTGTGATATTTTTCCTCTTGTTCTTGTCTGGTTTTCTTTTTCTCTCTCCAAAGGCTGAAAGGCAAATAATCAAATGGAAAGTTGCCATGAATCCAAACTTGATCAAGCCAGTTTTCTCTGGTAGTCGCATGTTGTTGCTTCTTCAGTACTTTTTTATTTTTCTTTGCAAATCTTCAGAGATCCACACTACTCCTTTCAGATCCCATTAGGGCTGACTCAGGACATTTCTCTATTTTGAGATTAGATTAAGAGTAGAGCTGCCAGGTCAGGACTGAAATCTCAGGGTCCAAACCTGAAGCCCAACAGTAACCCCTTGTAATGTCATAGGAGGTGGATCCTGGTAATGTGACCATAAGCATGATCAATTATGCACCATTGCACAGAGTATGCCATTCAGGTAACATCGAGTGTGTCAAATGAGGAAATACATGTACACATATTTTTCAAGGCTGCAGCCTTGCCTAGAGATTCATCCCCTAACCCTGAAGAGTCAAGACCAGGCCTTGAAATCAGGGAATCCTAATCATGAGTGGCAAGGAGTAAGCAGCTATGGATGCATCAGCCTCCTTCCCATATTTTGTGCCTCCTGCTGCCTTTCCTGTTTCTTGACTTAACTCCCGACATTTACCTTTAAATGAGAGTACAGTAATACCTCCATAACAGTGGAAACTATATCTATTTTTGCACTTATCCGTATCCAAGGGGATATGGCCTCTCTTTAGGCCAGTGGTTTTCAATCTGTGGGTCCCCAGGTGTTTTGGCCTATAACTCCCAGAAATCCCACCAGTTTACCAGCTGTTAGGATTTCTGGGAGTTGAAAACCAAAACATCTGGGGACCCACAAGTTGAGAACCACTTTTCTAGGCATTTTAAGCCTTCCAGGCAATTATATGATCTGCTTCCAACAGAAGTTAGCATAGAGATGTGTTGGAGGATATAGCAAAGTCCTAGAGAGAATACCTCTCAATGAATTTCTAGGTCCTCCAAAACAATTATGGTATGCTGGTTTGGATGTGCAGTTGAATATTGGTGCAATGTTCACATCAGGATATAGTAAGGAGGAAGGGCAGGGTATCTTATGGAGGCTGCAGGTTAATCATACACTTTGCCAGTAGATTGCTAGAACTTAGGACACCAAAGCCTCAAGGAATTGCCCTTGTTGTCCCAAGTGGTATCTCACAGGGCAAGCAATGCTAAAGCTTTGGCATCTTAGATGCAATATCAGTTAAACCAGACAGTTATATTGTACATAACTATTTTCAGCTGACAGTATGCAAAAACTAAGAATATATCCCAATGTACTACTTTATGGGAACATGAAAAACATAAGCATTTGTTTGTACTGCGCCTGCCAGACCTCTATCTCTTTAGGAGGGACGAAAAAACATTATTTTTGAATTGTACATTATGTTTATTTTTCCTTACAAACACTTTAAAAATAGTGAATGACTTAATGATTAAATGAATCCTGGGCCCCAGACCAGCCAGAAGTAGAGAAAGTTACTTTTTTGCACTAGGGCTCCCAGAATCCTAAATCTGCCTGACTTGTAAGGAGTTTTACACCCCAAAAATGACTTTCCCATCTCTGATAACAACTCGAAAGAGAAAAAAGATTCCGGAGATCTGAAAGTAATCTTTAAAGCATGAAGATTTTCTGAAGTGGTTGTGGTTTTTAGTTCAAAGTGGTTTGGTCAGTTTTTCTGAGAGGTAGACATATGATCTTATCTAGAGCGATCCTCAAGATAAAAGCAGAAAAATTGTGCCCCAAACATCTTATATGACTTTATTTCCCTACAGGCCCAGCCTGTGTATATGTGTTTTTTGTGTGAATATATTTGTATATATATGTGTGTGTGTTTGTCTATATACATGTGGTTTTGTGCCTGTATTTTAATGTATTTTTAAAAAAATTTAAAGTCACTTCCGCTGTGTTTTTCAGTGTTTTATGAGTGATGGTCATTTGTTGGCCTGATAGGTGTCTTGTGTCCAAATTTGGTGTCACTTCAACCAGTGGTTTTTTAGTTATGTTAATCCCACAAAAGAACATTACATTTTTATTTATATAGATTCTTTCTGCTCAAAATTGCCAGCAACAGGAGGTGGCATATTTTGCTTTGATCGCATTAAAAACAGTAATCTTTTCTTAATCAGGCTAATAATAAGCAAGACATTAGCTGCATTGGGAGGAAGATGAATATTTTTCTGGATTCTGTAGAGGATCCTATGACTGTTTTCTTTTTCATGCTCAGATAAAGTGGGCAGTATGTATTTGGAAGATCATTGCTTGAATTTTCATTGAAGTAATCCAATGGGATGTCTTGTACTATTAATAGTTGAGAGCAAAGCTTCAACATAAACAACTTTGGTCTTTTTGATTTGGTTCCCTTTGATCATTCAAGATCTATTTTGTCAGTTCAGACTCTTACTTAGAAATCTAACAAAAGCCCTGTCAGGTAAATGTTGCTCTTAGACCTATCATTCGAAATAACATTTTGTGTACTAAGATTATCCGGACGGTATCAAGACAGGTTCTCTTTGTAGCCGTCTTGATATATCTGGCACCTTTGCTGACTTGTCTGTTACATTCAGTGACATTGCTAGGAGTCATGAGAGAGGCTAGGCAAATCCCTTTGCTGATTAGCATAGATTTCTGGAAGAAGTGAGTACAGTTTATGGACACTGTTACAAAGGCATGTGGTGAAATAAAGTAAAAACCACAACAAGCATGAATGTCATTCTGTTCTATGCTATTATAGTTTTTAAATAGGCATTTCATTGCGCATATTCAAACCCTGTCCTGCCAGATCAAAGTACAGGATCCAGGATCCCAAGAGCAATCATGCAGAACAGTGCTGGACAGTTATCGGAGCTGGACTGTAGATCACAGTTTGTGATAAGGCAGAGTTTATCAGGACAAGGAAGCAAGGGTGAAGAGGAAGGCAGAAATCAGAACCTGCTAGGACAAACTTGGGCCCCTTTCATATAAGTATAGCCCTTTAACTACCTTGTCAATTCCATATGGAATTCTACATATGCAGTTTAGGGAGGAGTAGTTAGAATTTTTAACAAGAGATATCTAGTGTTTTACCAGTTTGCACATTTCAGGAGCCTATCCATCTAAATCAGTGTTTCTCAACCTGGGGGTCACGAGAGGGTGTCAGAGGGGTCGCCAAAGACCATAAGAAAACATAGTATTTTCTGTTGGTCATGGGGGTTCTGTGTGAGAAGTTTGGCCCAATTCTATTGTTGGTGGGGC